>CM064484.1:21976603-22576603 GCA_032716605.1 Paralithodes platypus
TAGGTTGAATAATATCTTCCTAGATTGAATAATACTATAGCTTCCTAGGTTGAATAATATCTCTCTAGGTTGAATAATATCTCTAGGTTGAATAATATCTCTAGGTTGAATACAACTATAGCTTCCTAGGTTGAATAATATCTCTAGGTTGAATACAACTATAGCTTCCTAGGTTGAATAATATCTCTAGGTTGAATACTACTACAGCTTCCTAGGTTGAATAATATCTCTAGGTTGAATAATACCATAGCTTCCTAGGTTGAATAATACTATAGCTTCCTAGGTTGAATAATATCTCTAGGTTGAATACTACTACAGCTTCCTAGGTTGAATAATATCTCTAGGTTGAATAATACTATAGCTTCCTAGGTTGAATAATATCTCTAGGTTGAATACTACTACAGCTTCCTAGGTTGAATAATATCTCTAGGTTGAATAATACTACAGCTTCCTAGGTTGAATAATATCTCTAGGTTGAATAATACTATAGCTTCCTAGGTTGAATAATATCTCTCTAGGTTGAATAATACTACAGCTTCCTAGGTTGAATAATATTTCTAGGTTGAATAATGCTACAGCTTCCTAGGTTGAATAATATCTCTAGGTTGAATAATACATCTTCCTAGGTTGAATAATATCTCTCTAGGTTGAATAATGCTACAGCTTCCTAGGTTGAATAATATCTCTAGGTTGAATAATACTATATGCTTCCTAGGTTGAATACTAATCTCTAGATTGAATAATACTACAGCTTCCTAGGTTGAATAATATCTCTCTAGGTTGAATAATGCTACAGCTTCCTAGGTTGAATAATATCTCTCTAGGTTGAATAATACTATAGCTTCCTAGGTTGAATAATATCTCTAGATTGAATAATACTACAGCTTCCTAGGTTGAATAATATCTTCCTAGAGTACAGTGAAGACCAGTGAAGAGCATGTATGAGGGTGCAAAGACGTCAGTACGTGTGGCGAATGAACAGAGCGAGTTCTTTGATCTGAATGTTGGGTTAAAGCAATGGTGTGTGATGATTCCATGGTTGTTCAATGTCTATATGGATGGAGTCATGAAAGAAATACAAGGAAGAGCAGTGGATGTTGGTGTACCGCTGATAAGGGAAGGAAATGAGTGGAAGTTGCCAGTACTGCTGTTTGCTAACAATACAGTTCTGATGAGTGATAGTGAATGGGAGTTGCAGGGTCTGGTAAATATGTTAGGAACAGTGTGTGAAAAACGGAATCTGAAGATAAATGCGGGGAAGAGTAAGGTTATGGTCTTTGAAAGGGGTGCAGTCACAGAGTGTGAGGTGAGGTTGAATGGTCAGGCTATGGAGAATGTATTTGGGCAGTGTGTTGAGTAAAGATGGGAATATGGATGAAGAAGTGCGGGAGAGGGTGCAACAGGGGAAGAGGGTTGTAGGAACTCTGAAAGCAGTAACAAGAAATAGGGTGGTCAGCATGGAAGTAAAGAAGGCCTTGCATGATAGTGTGGTAATCCTGACATTGACGTACGGGAGTGAAGCATGGACGTTGTTGGAGAGACATGTCAAAACTATTTTGTAGAATCTCTCAGTAGATAAGGCTCCTGGTCCAGAGGAAATTCCTCCAATAGTACTTAAGAATTGCTCCTTGGTGCTTTTTTGGCAAAAATTTTCTGTCTGTGTACTCATACTTCATGCTTCCCAGTATCCTGGAAAGAAGCAACCATCCATCCAGTTCCTAAAAAAGGTGCTTCTTCAGATCCATCAAACTACAGACCAATAGCTATAACTTCCACTCTTGGTAAAGTCTTTGAAATTATATTAAATAATCACATAATTAAGCATCTTGAGACTAATAAATTAATCAGTGATAGGCAATATGGTTTTAGACGATGTCGATCAACTGCAGACATTCTTTGCCTTCTTACGCATCAAATCAACCAAGCTACAGACCAACATGGTGAAACACATACAATAGCACTGGATATATCAAAGGCATTTGATAGAGTCTGGCATCAATCCTTATTGTCGAAGATGTCACACTACGGCCTAGCATCATTAGTTCCACTAATTTCTTCTTATCTTCATAACAGAAAAAATATGTAATGGTAGATGGCCTTTATTCTCAATTTCACTCAATAAATGCTGGTGTTCCCCAGGGATCAGTTTTGGCCCCAACTCTGTTCCTCATTCATATCAATGATCTTATATTTACCACTCATAATCCAATACATTCCTACGCAGATGACTCAACACTCCACAGTTCCTTCACATTTACCAATTCTTTCACCCAACCCGATCTTACAAATTCAAAAATAAACACTGCAATTTCTCTGAACCAGGACCTTTCTAGAATTAATGAATGGGGACAAAAGAATCTAGTTTCCTTTAATGCACAGAAAACCAAGTACATTCGATTTTCTAACTGACAGAATCTCACTGACTCCCATATATTTGTTAACCCTTATTTAGCGGGCTAGGTGGTCTATTTGACCGTAGCGCCCAGCGTTTTTTTTTTAACCCTAAATAGGGTTGTTTACGTGATCATTTTCATGCCTAAATAAGACCCAGAGCGTAAAACAAGTATCTATCCCTGAAAGGGCGTAAACATAGCTTTCCAATGACACCCGAACCATCCTTGTACGACCACTGGTTCTCTTGCAACGATCGTGCAACACGAGTGCAAAAACCCTGTAATTAGGTAATTTCCCTACATAATTCCCTGTGTAGCGAGTCAGGAGAGGGGGAGGAAGTTAGAATACAGTTCAGTTGGTCCACCGCAGTGGTGGGCGACGGTCATACAGTTGCTACGCTCCTCACACCGCTCAGCTCTCTCTCTCAGCAACATTACGTGCTGAAAATGGCGCACGACATAAGTTGTGAACCGCCACATAGTCCAAATTTATTTCACACGACATAAGTTGCGCGCCGACAGTTAACCTCTGAACTGCGCATGTGGGTAATTAGAAACGTCTGCCTGTGCTGACGTATTTGAGCTGTTTCCATCACTAAAATATTCATTTGACCATAAATAGCATTAATACTTATCCATATGCGCCTATTATAGGTTGATTATAAAGGTATTAACTCCCTCAGCCATATTATGTTCCAGTAAGTCCGAGGAGGCGGGAGCCCCAGGATCATTGCCACTGCCTCGCACTACACTCACAACAACACTGCAGCCGTTAGAATTATCGCAGGAGGCTGAGGTTGCCACCAACGGTTTTATCGTATGGTAACTTATCGGACTTACTGAGCTCATATGACGCAAAATCGCGTCATAAACTTATTGGAGAGGTATAGAGATAAGTCCATATGACGCGATCGCGTCATATGAGTTTTTGGTGGACTTATTCATATGACGCGATCGCGTCATATATGTCGCAAGGAGTTAACCTGTTACAAGGAGTAACCTTGTTAGCGGCTCGCTTGGTGTAGTGACTAGCGTCTCGGACTTCCACCCAGAAGGCCCGGGTTCGCGCCCACGCTCGGCGCATTAAAGATTTTTCACAAGCACTGAGTCGTTACCATCCCTCTTGAGCAAAGGGATGGGGTAGTAGTACAGGACCCCAATGGAAATACGCCTAATCGGCCTTATTGAGCTATCCTTAGCTAGCTTAGCATGCGCTAGCTTTAAGAACTATTATTATTATTATTATAACAATAAAACGAGTGAAAACAGAGTTTGGATGGTCAAAATCGGCAATACAGGCCGCGAGTTACATAATGTATGGGTGAGGCAACCTCCTTTCCCGCCAATTTCCCCCAAGGCCACTGAGACACTGTCGATCGATTCTCTCTCTTGCACTCGCTAACAGTGATGACAATGCCCTGCTTGCAACTCGCTAATGTTAGCACGAAAATATACCTTAGAATAAGGGAATAACAGGAAAAATAGATGATAACTGAAGGAAGGGGGAAAAGTGGGGAAGGAGGGGAGGTAGAGGACTGATATTTTGCATGGCCCAAGGGCAAAAAAATAAATAAAAATAATAATTTTTGTTTTTTACGATGTTTAAATTTTTTTTTTTTTTCTCTGACTCTGAAGAGTCTTCCCGCAGTTCCCGGGTTAAGGGTTAATGATGTAAATATTCCCACTTCCCCTAGTACTGTATTGACATTCTCGGTGTAACATTAACTACTAACCTGAGCTGGACACATTATGTTAGAAGCATTGCTAAGAATGCCTCTAAACAACTGGGACTCCTGTACAGAGTTCGAGAATTCTTCACTGACGAGCAGTTGGCCGTAATATATAAAAGTCATGTGCGTTCTCAGATGGATTACTGTTCACCTCTGTGGAGTGGAAGTGGAGTGATTGCATTGAGGCAGTTGGACAAAATTAAAAATGAAGCTATTAGATTAATCAATAACTCTGCAATCACACAGGACCTTCCTACATTATCCATACGAAGAAACGTTGCATCCCTTGCATTATTCTACAGATATTTTCACAGCAATTGTTCCGAGGAACTTGCTTCAATTGTGCCGCCTCTCCACATCTTTCCCCGTAGAACTACGGCAGCTGAGAGCGCCCATGAATTTACACTTTCTCCTCCACAATGCAGAACTTCTGCTTATCAAAATTCATTTATCCCCAGAACTACTACTATTTGGAATTCACTTACCTCGAGTTGCTTTCCACAAACTTACAATCTACAACAGTTTAAATCCAGTTGTTACAAACATTTTATGAATGGAGGATGCCTTTAGGCACATGGACCTTTTTTGTTTTATCTGTGTTTTTCCTTCCTCCGTTCATTGTCTCTTTAACCCTTCCTACCCGGGCTGCCTTACAAAAGGACGGAGGTCGTATCCGGGCGATCTGGCCGAAAAACGTCTAGGCCTAGGCTACCGTATCTTTGTTATTTTAACTGCTAGAAATTTCGCACACATCCCTCAACGTAGTGCGGTTTCCAATCTGTAGACTGGCGTTGAGTAGAGCTCTCTAAGTCAACTGGTTCAGTTGTGATGACGATTTCCGTGGAGCGAATTTTGCCGCAATGTTGACAATATCGGAGCTTTTCAGACACTAATTTCGTCATATCATACAACAACAACATTGATCCGACGTCTCCTTGTTTTCGGAGGTGCGGTGATGCAATGAACGGCTTTGTTTACATGCGTCGGACGCACAGCGTTCAGACCAAGCTGAATAGGCTTTCAAGCTTACTGTCTATTAAAAGGACACCCGGGCTGGAAGGGTTAAACAAAAAAAAAAAAAAAAAAAAACGAGAATGAGGGTGGAAATAATTTACATGAGAAGTGCGTGCGGAGTTACATGGAGGGATAGACAAACACGAGGAATTACGAGAGCAGTGTGGTGTGGATTTAGATGTGCTGGAAAGTGTGAAAAGGAACACCTTGAGATAGTTTTTCCATGTGGAACGAATGGGAAGCACGAGAATGACTAAGAGAGTGTACGAGAGTGAAGTGGAAGGACAAAGAGGGAGAGGTAACCGAGAGAGGTGGAAGGATGGAGTTGAGAGGTATATGCGTGAAAGCGGTGTTGGGTGGGAAACAGGGCGTCAGCTGATGGGGGACAGAGGTGCATGGGGGCGATTAATTCGTGGCCAACCCTTCGGGGATCACGACGTCTGGCAATAGATGGATAGATAAAACATTTTTCCTATCCATGTTGGTAATATCTGTACAACGGGTATATTGGCTGGACCAGACCCTATGCAAATTTTGGATTATATTAAATGTAGTAGCCGGCACGAGCAATATTGAACAAACTGAAGCTCATTGCATACCGGGGCGAGTCATTCACGTTGGCGATATTAAAGGGACAGAGCTCGAGTAACTACACATTTTCTTTGTCCATTAATTCCTTTAATAAGATTACGCATTTTCTATTTGATTCTAGTTATTATTAGACGATTTTATTCGGGTGGGAGTCATTGGGATAATAGATCTGGGGGGATTGTAGACATCAATCGAGCAGGGTAATTACCCAGGGGAGGCCACAAAGGCATGTCATATAGGACATAGGCAGTTGCTGGAACTCTGTTAAATTTTTAATTTGTCTGTTTCTGTTTGTGTCTCACTTACGCAGATAGTAATCCAGCTAGCTCTCACAAACACTACCTCCTATTAATTTCACTCACTAAACAAGCATACCACACTTCTTTCCAACACACACACACACACACACACACAACACGCGTGTAAAATAGCGATTATCTCAGACACTTGTTGCAAGCGGCTCTGCCTTTTGTCTCCTTCATACTCATAGACTAAAATGAGATATTTTTAGCCCCTTTGATTCCTAGAGCTCCTTTTCACGCCACATAAAGTCATCTAATGGTAGCCAGTATACAATTAACCCATTCAGTACCGGTGATGTCCTTTTCATAATATTCTGGCAACTATTAGATTATTTTATGGAGTTTATAAAGGGCATCCAGCAATTAACAGTTTATAAAGGGCATCCAGCAATTAACAGTTTATAAAGGGCATCCAGCAATTAACAGTTTATAAAGGGCATCCAGCAATTAACAGTTTATAAAGGGCATCCAGCAATTAACAGTTTATAAAGGGCATCCAGCAATTAACAGTTTATAAAGGGCATCCAGCAATTAACAGTTTATAAAGGGCATCCAGCAATTAACAGTTTATAAAGGGCATCCAGCAATTAACAGTTTATAAAGGGCATCCAGCAATTAACAGTTTATAAAGGGCATCCAGCAATTAACAGTTTATAAAGGGCATCCAGCAATTAACAGTTTATAAAGGGCATCCAGCAATTAACAGTTTATAAAGGGCATCCAGCAATTATCAGGCTTCAGTATAAAGGGCATCCAGCAATTAACAGTTTATAAAGGGCATCCAGCAATTAACAGTTTATAAAGGGCATCCAGCAATTAACAGTTTATAAAGGGCATCCAGCAATTAACAGTTTATAAAGGGCATCCAGCAATTAACAGTTTATAAAGGGCATCCAGCAATTAACAGTTTATAAAGGGCATCCAGCAATTAACAGTTTATAAAGGGCATCCAGCAATTAACAGGCTTCGAAGTATCTCACAACCCTTTTTACTACCACAAATCCTTCCTAATCTTCCTAAATCTTTTAACTCGCACGAATCTAAGAATTTCTTCTTCAATCGAGTTGTCAACTTATGGAATGGGCTTCCCCGAGATGTTATAGACTGCAGCACTGTTGATTCATTTAAACTTCACCTAGACAAATATCTCGCATCAAACCTGCGACTGACTACGTTTGTAAATGAATAACTTTATTTTATCCCCCCCTCAGTTACTAACCCATCTGTCCCCTACTAACTTCCTAATCCTGCCGCGAACATTAGTTCCAGGGCAGTAGTTCCCTTTCCAATGTTCCCTTACCCACTCTAAACCACTGTTTGGACACTTGATCCTCAGTGTTTTGGAGGACAAGCAGCCTAGAAGTGTCACTAGACCTGTCGTTGCTTGATTTCCTTTGTACTCCTTTGTACTAAGCTGCACAAAATCGTCTAAATACAGCTAGAATAAAACTGAAAAGACGTCGCCGGTACAGAAGGGGTTAACAAGTATTAATCGTATTGAAGTGGTTATAATGGTGGTGGGCTGGTACTATCAGAATGTGGGTTGAGCGTTCCCTGTTTTCTGAATCTTTGACTAAATTATCCCTTTCTATCTTATTTCTAGTGGTTGGGACTGGGAAACCTATTACTTATAATGTTTTTTTCCAGCCACTGTAGTGAGAGATGTAGTGTTGGGGATATACAGTAGGTGTTAAATAAGAAATAGGGATGTGGGAAAGAAGCGGTTTGTCTCATGTGCAAAAAGGCTTTCTACAGATTTCAATTTGTCTTATGTTCCTATAAATTATGTGCTTATATGTACAGTATATGTTATATGTTCTTATTTGTAAGTTAATAATTCCATATATTTTCTTTGTTCTTTATTTTGCAAGTTTTACATTATAATTGACCACATATTGATTCTGTTAACTGTTTATCTACATTATAATTGACCACATATCGATTCTGTTGACCGTTTATTTACATTATAATTGATCACATATTGATTCTGTTGACCGTTTATTTACATTATAATTGACCACATATCGATTCTGTTAACCGTTTATTTACATTATAATTGACCACATATTGATTCTGTTAACCGTTTATTTACATGATAATTGGGTTGGTGATATTATGAATTCTTATGGATCGGAGTAATATATTCGCTATTTGTTTTCTTCCTACTCTTCTATGAGTGGAAACTAGTGTGTTGAGAGTTATCAGTGGAACTTGGCGATACCCATTGTCTCAACCCTATCTAATTCGTGTATGGTCTTTTTCAACCACCCCTTTTTCGGCCCATTAGTTTTATGCTTGAAGTGGTTGTTGTTGTTGGTGGTGGTGGGGGGGGGGGGGGGGTTATAGAGCTTAACAATTAGTCTTAATGAGGCGTTTGGTTTAGTTTAGAGGGTTAACTATAATTATTTGCTCGGAATAACAACAATATAAACACTCAATAATAATTTTATATAAGCACTAATAAATACCCATCTCTCGATTCGGCTAGAGTTCAGGCTACAATAGTTATCGTTAAGCAATTGAGGCTAACTTCTATATACAGTACTCTTTAAATATATACTGCATACATGATAGGTATAGTTCATTCATTATAAGTTGGCAAAACAGTGATTCCTAAGCTCTGTAAATAGAAAAGGGCTGGAGAAAATTGGCTGTAAATATGCACACCTATTTCCTAGCTAACCCTTTCCAAATGGTAGAACTAGTAGCTCGATTACTCTGGTCGATGTTGAGTTACAGAGGTTAACCCATTCTGTACCGGTGACGTACTTTTCATCCTATTCTGGCAACTATTGGACGATAGTATTTAGCTTACAAAGGATCCGTGGTAGCTAAAGGGGTTAAATGAGATGGTATGTAGCCTTTTCATTGCTAGAGGTCCTTTCTAAACTGATTAATATCATCTAATAGTAGCTATAATATGACGAGGAGGACGCCACCGGCACAGAAGGGGTTAATGGTAAAATTTTTAAGCCTAATAATACAAATAATAATATTAATAGTAATAATAATAATAATAATAAAACTAATATTTAATTAACTATAGGAAGGATGGTGGATAGATACTGTAGACGAGATAGTGTCCTTAGAGGGTAGAGTGGAGAAAAGTGTAGAAAGGAAGTAGAAGAATAGAAGGTGGTAGATAGGGGTGGGTAGGTAGATTGGTAGATACATAGGGGGTGGGTAAATAGACGAGAAACACTGTTCTCAGAGGGTAGAGTGAACAACAGTGTAGAATGGATTAATATAGTACAAGAATAAACGGTGACGGTAGATAGGTGGGTGGGAAGGTAGATAGGGAGATGGGTAGGTAGGGTTGGTAAGTAGGTAGGTAGGTAGGGCACATACATACATAAGGGTTTAATGACCGCAACCGTCCATAGTGAATGTGGCTTCCATGGTACAATCGCAGTACTGCACACAGTGCACAGCAATCATAACACGGTGGCTACAGTCTTTACTGCAGCACAGTACAACAAAGTCTTGCCACAACAACGCCCCATCATGTTATCACTATGGCTGATGTTGGTATAGCGCTAACAGTGTCTCGGCAAAACTCAATAAAGTCCCCCTGAAGCACTTGCACCTGGCGAAATCGCACCACACCAGCCTTAACTCTGCTACAATAAGGCAGTAACAAAATATCACCGTAACTGCTACAGAGGCTGACTGCACCACCGAAGTGGCGGGCGGTGGGGTTGCTGCATCCCTACGCCAGATAGATAATTGAGAGTGTTCTCAGAAGTTAGAGGGAAAAAAGTGTAGAAAGGAAAAACGAAGTAGAAGAGTAAGGGGTGGGTAAATGGGTAGGTAGGTAGGGGAGTGGGTAAATGGGTAGGTAGATAGTGGGTTGGGTAGAGAGATGAGAAAGACTGTTCTCAGAGGATAAAGGGAAGAACATTGTAGAAAGGATGAAGGATGTAGACGAGTAAATTATAGATTGATAGATAGGGTTGATAAGTAGGTAGGATCGGTAAGTAGGTAGGTAGTAGGGTGTATAGATAGATGAAAGACTTTCCTCAGAGTGTAGAGTGAAGGAAAGTGTAGAAAGGAAGAAAAAAGTAGAAGAGTGAAAGGGGATGGCTAGTCGAGTAGGTATGTATGGGGGGGGGGGGGGGGGACTAGACAGATGAAAGGAAGTAATCTTAAGGGGAGATCTCCACTTGAGGGATTTTTTCTTGACCCCTTTCTCCCTCATGTTTAGCCCCATTGCTTTTGATATTATAAAACGTTCGCCCCATTAGTTTAGCGATTTTAAGAACTTTCACCCCATATTAAGACCTTTCGTGCCATTCAGGTGTCGATTTTATCCTGGCGAGCGATAGCGAGCCTGTAATTTTAAGAGGAACCGGCCTTTGGCCGGGAAATTTTTCTACCGAAAAATGTACAAATTTATCTTGAAAGGGGGTCAAGGGGGTGACATTTTTAGATTGCTGGAGGAGTAGGTAACAAACTAAATACCTCCCCTTAAGGGGACTTTTACATATATTTTTTTCTTGCTCCCTAGACCTCCATCAAGTTTAAAAAACAGCCCCAAAGAGCCCCTTTCAAAGTAAACTTGTACAGTTTTTTTTAACCAACGGCTTGGTTCCTTCTATACTGCAGGCTCGCTGTCGTTCGCCAAGAAAAAGTCGGCACCTGCATGGCATGAAGCATGATGAAGGCTTTCTTTACTATTCCCTTTAATTAAGGGGTGTTTTGTTCTGAACCCCCTTCTCCCTCGTGTTTAGCTCCATTACTTTTTTAGATCTTAAGACGTTCGCCCCATTAGTTTGGCGACTTTATGACCTCTCGCTCCATTTCCTTGTCAATATAAGAACTTTCTTGCCATTTAGGTGTCGATTTTTTCCTGGCGAGCGATAGCGTGTCTGTAATTTAAGGGAAACCAGACTTGGACTGGGAGTTTTTTCTATTGAAACATGCACACATTTATCTCAAAGAGTGTGGGGGGGGGGGCGGTCATGATGGAGGTCTAGAGGGGTAATTTAAGACGATAAAACTTACGTGCATAAATTAACGAGTACAAATAACTCCCCTTCAGTATTTATCCGTCATCTTCATCTCGGTGATTCGTTCAATCAGTTCGAGGCTTCAAAGTGTATCAGAATTATCGACCACGACTGTACATGGGAGAGTGATGAACCTACTATTTTATAAGTTCACCCTTTTACTTATATACGGTCCATTTATTGTAAGGAGGCCAGAAATCGTAACTCCTTGCCTCTGCAACTCAAAAAGGGCTGGAGCAAATGGGATGTAAATTTCCACACCTATTCCCTGTCTGACGCTTCCCAAATGGTAGAAATATTTGCTCGATTACTCTAGTCGTCTTTTGAGTTACAGAGGTTAGGAGTCATTATTTTTAGTCTCCTTATAATGAATTGACTGTAGTTGTTAAATCCCAAGGCAGGGTTTATATAGTCATTCTAATGTTGGTATTATTATGATTATTACTACTATTATTATTATTATTATTATTATTATTTTTATTATTATTATTATTATTATTATTATTGTTGTTTTTATTATTGTTGTTGTTGTTTGTGTGTGTGTGTGTGTGTGTGTGTGTGTTTGTCACCCTGGTATATAGATGGTATGTTAACAAACTCGATGGGAATGGCAAACGTAAACAGAACTTCTAATTCATTTATACTATACTAATGTAATGTATGTGGAAGGTGCGAAATCTCGTGAATGAAAGGTTAAAATGTGCATGGAATCAAGTAATGGTTGTGTCGGACAGTGATGAATGGGGCTGAGACATGGGCTCTGAGGCAAGGCGGGAGAAGAAACGCTGGATGTGGCTGGAGATCTGCTTGAGGAGTCATGTGTGGAAGTTACTCGTAGAGACAGCCTGCCGCGCTCCGTTAAATTTAAAATGTAAAACTTGCAAACTAAACAAACCAAAATTGGGACAAGGACAAATATAAAGTCCAAAATTAAATCATCAAAATCGCTATGCGGAAACAACGCTTACCCCAACGAACATTATTACAATAACAAAGAACACACATCCACCACATCGGGTGTACATCACTAAATGATGCAAGTTAGTTAACTGTTTCCCAAGCAAACAATTCGCACATTCTAAACACCGCACTATCGGCACGTTAACGGACTAGTCAAGGTTTGGGAAGTCCGGGAAGTTCTGGCAAATTTTACTAAACTCTGCATGAATAAAGAAACTACATGTTAAATGTCAAAATATTATTTAAAATCAAATTTGCAACATGACAAGAGAGTAGGAGAACGTAGGAGAGTGGGACAGCAGGAACATTTGTCGGCCAGAGTGGACAAAAGGGTGCTGAGCTGGTATGGTCATGTTGAACGAATGGAAGATGAATGGCTTAAAAAGAGAATTATGAGTCAGATACACGGGGAGACAGTAAGGGCAGGAAAGGACCCCCATTGCGATGTAGAGGACTGTGTACGACAAGACTTTGGATGCTAGAGGAATGACTATAGATCAGGCAAGGAAAGTGGACATACCAGTAATGATTGGAGAATGCTTGTGACTAGCGATGAGTGCACACGTGGGTCATTTGGGAGAGGGGTCTAGGGCGCAAGTTGGACTAGATAATAGTCCATCAGATGCCTGGTCCGGGGAAGCCGGTATACAGTATTATGAAGGGTGTGCCTGGAAGTGTTGGTGGGGCGGGCTTGTGGTTTCGGCCTCGCTGGGTATGCCTGCTGAGACCGGAACCTCTCCGGATGGTCGGGATCCGGGGGAGTGCTGGAGGGACCTTGGTGACCCTGGTCTCTGGGTCTTCTGGATGACCTAGATGAGTGAGAATTTGTATCTTGTGGTTGTGTGTTCATTATTTTCGGGGTTGTGTTGTCACTATTCGGGCTCTGTCTTGAGTCGCACCCCGCCCCCAAAGGAAAAGTGTGGATTGGGCCTGAGTATATACATATATATTCACACACAGATTCCATTATGCAAAGGAAATTGTGCCCACACCTGAAAATCCGCAATACCAGTAGTGTACATACAGTGAAGTACCGCTATAATAATATTATGAACACAACTGAGTTCCTAACATTGTTTTTATACTTTAATTAAAAATAAATAAAGATTACTAATAATTCCTGGTGAATATTTGAACCACTTGATTAAATAGGCTTCAACTACAAACGACTGGCGTTAGCTGACATGTTAGAACTAGTAATAAATAAAACGGTACAGTGAATTACTGCCCTTACAATATAACGGTACAGTGATATACTGCCCTGACAATTAATACTGATACCACCAAACACAGCCTGTTTATAGAACAACACCAGTACAGTAATATTAACCATTTATTGTACTGCCCCTGGATGCAAACCAGGACTAAGGTTATATTGCGTTTGTTTTTTACAGGACTATCCCCTTCACACCTTAAGTCTTTTCCCGGACACTTTACACGCAGCTTTACTATTTATCCAGATGCTATTATAATTCTACTGATCTGTTGGGTCATTACTTACAGGGAGTGACTCACCCAATGTGATAATGAGACAAAGGGGAGTATTGGTATTGGTATTGCCTGTCTAAGACTATTGGGTTGGTGAGGGTTATGAGGATATTACTGACGGTGAACTTGTAGTACTGGGGGCCGCGTACATTGTACCTGTGTCCAATAAACGTTTAACTTGGCTTTACGTTAGTTGTAGGCAATGGTGTTTCTGGTGCTGTTTGGTAGTGGAATATTACCGTTCTTCTCTCGAGCCTCGGTAACCTTTAGCCTTAAACTTTTGCTGACTGTTCCAAGGAGAGACTGTTTATGTGCTCGCATAGTGCCTTGGGTTGAAGTGATCTACTGTGTGTGTGTGTGACTGTGTGTGTGTGTGTGTGTGTGTGTGTGTGTGTGTGTGTGTGTGTGTGTGGGTGTGTGTGTGTGTGTGTGTGTGTGTGTGTGTGTGTGTGTGTGTGTGTGTGTGTGTGTGTTTGTGTGGTGTGTGTGTGTGTGTGTGTGTGGTGTGCGCGCGCGCGCGCTCTCTGCGGGTGTGTTTATGATATGTTATAATTATGCTTGGACGATTATAATGTTTGAAATTTGTAAGTCTGTGTATAGTCAGCATGTTTCACGTTATAGCTAATTGACTAATTTCCTTGAAAGCGACGGCGATAGGGCGTTGTTATATGTGTGGTTTAGTGTGCTTTGTAAACTATTATTAAATGATTCATGTAGTAATGTACACCTCTATGTGGTGGATTGTGCTACTTTATTGATACAGTATTATTTTGCTTAAGCGTTGTTTTCCACATAGCGATTTTGATCAGTCAAAATTCGACCAAAATCACCGATTTGCCTGGGCTTAAACCCAAGGTTTTTGGAGATTATTTTTTCGATTCTGGGCGAATGGCTGGGCGAAAATGAAATCTAAGACCATGTCTAGAAGCAGCTCGGCGAGAAAAATCGAATGGCACCAAGTAGAATTCCCTAGGACTTATAGTTTGGGCTACAGAGGACTTTTAAAGTACAAAAAACGGTCCCCTGGGCCCTCCAGGAAGCCCCGTCAAAATCGAAATCCTAAACTAATGGTCCGATTTTAATTATGTTTGCGCCATTCGATTCAGCTTGCCAAAGTGTACTTATGGTATAAATTTAAACAAAATCCGTTCATAAATAACTCGTCTATGGAGTTTTTAAACTTTAAAATAGGCCTAGGGGGCCTAAAAATAGGTCAAAATTAAAAAAAAATTATACCGTTGAATCCGCAACGGCGAGACGAATCCAAATATGTAATAATATTGACAAGTCAAAATTCGACCAAAATCACCGATTTGCCTGGGCTTAAAAACCTAAGGTTTTTGAGATTTTTTTTTCGATTCTGGGCGAATGGCTGGGCGAAAATGAAATCTAAGACCATGTCTAGAAGCAGCTCGGCGAGAAAAATCGAATGGCACCAAGTAGAATTCCCTAGGACTTATAGTTTGGGCTACAGAGGACTTTTAAAGTACAAAAAACGGTCCCCTGGGCCCTCCAGGAAGCCCAGTCAAAATCGAAATCCTAAACTAATGGTCCGATTTTAATTCTGTTTGCGCCATTCGATTCAGCTTGCCAAAGTGTACTTATGATATAAATTTAAACAAAATCCGTTCATAAATAACTCGTCTATGGAGTTTTTAAACTTTAAAATAGGCCTAGGGGGCCTAAAAATAGGTCAAAATTAAAAATACATTATACCGTTGAATCCGCAACGGCGAGACGAATCCAAATATGTAATAATATTGACAAGTCAAAATTCGACCAAAATCACCGATTTGCCTGGGTTTAAAACCCAAGGTTTTTGGAGATTATTTTTTCGATTCTGGGCGAATGGCTGGGCGAAAATGAAATCTAAGACCATGTCTAGAAGCAGCTCGGCGAGAAAAATCGAATGGCACCAAGTAGAATTCCCTAGGACTTATAGTTTGGGCTACAGAGGACTTTTAAAGTACAAAAAACGGTCCCCTGGGCCCTCCAGGAAGCCCAGTCAAAATCGAAATCCTAAACTAATGGTCCGATTTTAATTCTGTTTGCGCCATTCGATTCAGCTTGCCCAAGTGTACTTACAATTTAATCAAAATCCGTTCATAAATAACTCGTCTATGGAGTTTTTAAACTTTAAAATAGGCCTAGGGGGCCTAAAAATAGGTCAAAATTAAAAACAAATTATACCGTTGAATCCGCAACGGCGAGACGAATCCAAATATGTAATAATATTGACAAGTCAAAATTCGACCAAAATCACCGATTTGCCTGGGCTTAAACCCAAGGTTTTGGAAATAAATATTTTCGATTCTGGGCGAATGGCTGGGCGAAAATGAAATCTAAGACCATGTCTAGAAGCAGCTCGGCGAGAAAATCGAATGGCACCAAGTAGAATTCCCTAGGACTTATAGTTTGGGCTACAGAGGACTTTTAAAGTACAAAAAACGGTCCCCTGGGCCCTCCAGGAAGCCCAGTCAAAATCGAAATCCTAAACTAATGGTCCGATTTTAATTCTGTTTGCGCCATTCGATTCAGCTTGCCAAAGTGTACTTATGGTATAAATTTAAACAAATCCGTTCATAAATAACACGTCTATGGAGTTTTTAAACTTTAAAATAGGCCTAGGGGGCCTAAAAATAGGTCAAAATTAAAAAAAAATTATACCGTTGAATCCGCAACGGCGAGACGAATACAAATATGTAATAATATTGACAAGTCAAAATTCGACCAAAATCACCGATTTGCCTGGGCTTAAACCCAAGGTTTTTGGAGATTATTTTTTCGATTCTGGGCGAATGGCTGGGCGAAAATGAAATCTAAGACCATGTCTAGAAGCAGCTCGGCGAGAAAAATCGAATGGCACAAAGTAGAATTCCCTAGGACTTATAGTTTGGGCTACAGAGGACTTTTAAAGTACAAAAAACGGTCCCCTGGGCCCTCCAGGAAGCCCAGTCAAAATCGAAATCCTAAACTAATGGTCCGATTTTAATTCTGTTTGCGCCATTCGATTCAGCTTGCCAAAGTGTACTTATGGTATAAATTTAAACAAAATCCGTTCATAAATAACTCGTCTATGGAGTTTTTAAACTTTAAAATAGGCCTAGGGGGCCTAAAAATAGGTCAAAATTAAAAACAAATTATACCGTTGAATCCGCAACGGCGAGACGAATCCAAATATGTAATAATATTGACAAGTCAAAATTCGACCAAAATCACCGATTTGCCTGGGCAAAACCCAAGGTTTTTTGAGATTTGTTTTTCGATTCTGGGCGAATGGCTGGGCGAAAATGAAATCTAAGACCATGTCTAGAAGCAGCTCGGCGAGAAAAATCGAATGGCACCAAGTAGAATTTCCTAGGACTTATAGTTTGGGCTACAGAGGACTTTTAAAGTCCAAAAAACGGTCCCCTGGGCCCTCCAGGAAGCCCAGTCAAAATCGAAATCCTAAACTAATGGTCCGATTTTAATTCTGTTTGCGCCATTCGATTCAGCTTGCCAAAGTGTACTTATGATATAAATTTAAACAAAATCCGTTCATAAATAACTCGTCTATGGAGTTTTTAAACTTTAAAATAGGCCTAGGGGGCCTAAAAATAGGTCAAATTAAAAAAAAAAAAATTATACCGTTGAATCCGCAACGGCGAGACGAATCCAAATATGTAATAATATTGACAAGTCAAAATTCGACCAAAATCACCGATTTGCCTGGGCTTAAACCCAAGGTTTTTGGAGATTATTTTTTCGATTCTGGGCGAATGGCTGGGCGAAAATGAAATCTAAGACCATGTCTAGAAGCAGCTCGGCGAGAAAAATCGAATGGCACAAAGTAGAATTCCCTAGGACTTATAGTTTGGGCTACAGAGGACTTTTAAAGTACAAAAAACGGTCCCCTGGGCCCTCCAGGAAGCCCAGTCAAAATCGAAATCCTAAACTAATGGTCCGATTTTAATTCTGTTTGCGCCATTCGATTCAGCTTGCCAAAGTGTACTTATGGTATAAATTTAAACAAAATCCGTTCATAAATAACTCGTCTATGGAGTTTTAAACTTTAAAATAGGCCTAGGGGGCCTAAAAATATGTCAAAAATTAAAAAAACATTATACCGTTGAATCCGCAACGGCGAGACGAATCCAAATATGTAATAATATTGACAAGTCAAAATTCGACCAAAATCACCGATTTGCCTGGGCTTAAATTAAAACCCAAGGTTTTTTGAGATTTTTGTTTCGATTCTGGGCGAATGGCTGGGCGAAAATGAAATCTAAGACCATGTCTAGAAGCAGCTCGGCGAGAAAAATCGAATGGCACCAAGTAAAATTCCTAGGACTTATAGTTTGGGCTACAGAGGACTTTTAAAGTACAAAAAACGGTCCCCTGGGCCCTCCAGGAAGCCCAGTCAAAATCGAAATCCTAAACTAATGGTCCGATTTTAATTCTGTTTGCGCCATTCGATTCAGCTTGCCAAAGTGTACTTATGGTATAAATTTAAACAAAATCCGTTCATAAATAACTCGTCTATGGAGTTTTTAAACTTTAAAATAGGCCTAGGGGGCCTAGAAAAATGTCAATATTAAAAATACATTATACCGTTGAATCCGCAACGGCGAGACGAATCCAAATATGTAATAATATTGACAAGTCAAAATTCGACCAAAATCACCGATTTGCCTGGGCAAACCCAAGGTTTTTGGAGATTATTTTTTCGATTCTGGGCGAATGGCTGGGCGAAAATGAAATCTAAGACCATGTCTAGAAGCAGCTCGGCGAGAAAAATCGAATGGCACAAAGTAGAATTTCCTAGGACTTATAGTTTGGGCTACAGAGGACTTTTAAAGTACAAAAAACGGTCCCCTGGGCCCTCCAGGAAGCCCAGTCAAAATCGAAATCCTAAACTAATGGTCCGATTTTAATTATGTTTGCGCCATTCGATATAGCTTGCCAAAGTGTACTTATGATATAAATGTAAAAAAATCCGTTCATAAATAACTCGTCTATGGAGTTTTTAAACTTTAAAATAGGCCTAGGGGGCCTAAAAATAGGTCAAAATTTAAAAACAAATTATACCGTTGAATCCGCAACGGCGAGACGAATCCAAATATGTAATAATATTGACAAGTCAAAATTCGACCAAAATCACCGATTTGCCTGGGCTTAAACCCAAGGTTTTTGGAGATTATTTTTTCGATTCTGGGCGAATGGCTGGGCGAAAATGAAATCTAAGACCATGTCTAGAAGCAGCTCGGCGAGAAAAATCGAATGGCACAAAGTAGAATTCCTAGGACTTATAGTTTGGGCTACAGAGGACTTTTAAAGTACAAAAAACGGTCCCCTGGGCCCTCCAGGAAGCCCAGTCAAAATCGAAATCCTAAACTAATGGTCCGATTTTAATTCTGTTTGCGCCATTCGATTCAGCTTGCCAAAGTGTACTTATGATATAAATTTAAACAAAATCCGTTCATAAATAACTCGTCTATGGAGTTTTTAAACTTTAAAATAGGCCTAGGGGGCCTAAAAATAGGTCAAAATTTAAAAACAAATTATACCGTTGAATCCGCAACGGCGAGACGAATCCAAATATGTAATAATATTGACAAGTCAAAATTCGACCAAAATCACCGATTTGCCTAGGCTTAAAACCCAAGGTTTTTTAGATTTGTTTTCGATTCTGGGCGAATGGCTGGGCGAAAATGAAATCTAAGACCATGTCTAGAAGCAGCTCGGCGAGAAAAATCGAATGGCACCAAGTAGAATTCCTAGGACTTATAGTTTGGGCTACAGAGGACTTTTAAAGTCCAAAAAACGGTCCCCTGGGCCCTCCAGGAAGCCCAGTCAAAATCGAAATCCTAAACTAATGGTCCGATTTTAATTCTGTTTGCGCCATTCGATTCAGCTTGCCAAAGTGTACTTATGGTATAAATTTAAACAAAATCCGTTCATAAATAACTCGTCTATGGAGTTTTTAAACTTTAAAATAGGCCTAGGGGGCCTAAAAATAGGTCAAAATTAAAAATACATTATACCGTTGAATCCGCAACGGCGAGACGAATCCAAATATGTAATAATATTGACAAGTCAAAATTCGACCAAAATCACCGATTTGCCTGGGCTTAAACCCAAGGTTTTTGGAGATTATTTTTTCGATTCTGGGCGAATGGCTGGGCGAAAATGAAATCTAAGACCATGTCTAGAAGCAGCTCGGCGAGAAAAATCGAATGGCACCAAGTAGAATTCCTAGGACTTATAGTTTGGGCTACAGAGGACTTTTAAAGTCCAAAAAACGGTCCCCTGGGCCCTCCAGGAAGCCCAGTCAAAATCGAAATCCTAAACTAATGGTCCGATTTTAATTCTGTTTGCGCCATTCGATTCAGCTTGCCAAAGTGTACTTATGGTATAAATTTAAACAAAATCCGTTCATAAATAACTCGTCTATGGAGTTTTTAAACTTTAAAATAGGCCTAGGGGGCCTAAAAATAGGTCAAAATTAAAAACAAATTATACCGTTGAATCCGCAACGGCGAGACGAATCCAAATATGTAATAATATTGACAAGTCAAAATTCGACCAAAATCACCGATTTGCCTGGGCTTAAACCCAAGGTTTTTGGAGATTATTTTTTCGATTCTGGGCGAATGGCTGGGCGAAAATGAAATCTAAGACCATGTCTAGAAGCAGCTCGGCGAGAAAAATCGAATGGCACCAAGTAGAATTCCTAGGACTTATAGTTTGGGCTACAGAGGACTTTTAAAGTCCAAAAAACGGTCCCCTGGGCCCTCCAGGAAGCCCAGTCAAAATCGAAATCCTAAACTAATGGTCCGATTTTAATTCTGTTTGCGCCATTCGATTCAGCTTGCCAAAGTGTACTTATGATATAAATTTAAACAAAATCCGTTCATAAATAACTCGTCTATGGAGTTTTTAAACTTTAAAATAGGCCTAGGGGGCCTAGAAAAATGTCAATATTAAAAATACATTATACCGTTGAATCCGCAACGGCGAGACGAATCCAAATATGTAATAATATTGACAAGTCAAAATTCGACCAAAATCACCGATTTGCCTGGGCTTAAACCCAAGGTTTTTGGAGATTATTTTTTCGATTCTGGGCGAATGGCTGGGCGAAAATGAAATCTAAGACCATGTCTAGAAGCAGCTCGGCGAGGAAAATCGAATGGCAACAAGTAGAATTTCCTAGGACTTATAGTTTGGGCTACAGAGGACTTTTAAAGTCCAAAAAACGGTCCCCTGGGCCCTCCAGGAAGCCCAGTCAAAATCGAAATCCTAAACTAATGGTCCGATTTTAATTCTGTTTGCGCCATTCGATTCAGCTTGCCAAAGTGTACTTATGATATAAATTTAAACAAAATCCGTTCATAAATAACTCGTCTATGGAGTTTTTAAACTTTAAAATAGGCCTAGGGGGCCTAGAAATATGTCAATATTAAAAATACATTATACCGTTGAATCCGCAACGGCGAGACGAATCCAAATATGTAATAATATTGACAAGTCAAAATTCGACCAAAATCACCGATTTGCCTGGGCTTAAACCCAAGGTTTTTGGAGATTAATTTTCGATTCTGGGCGAATGGCTGGGCGAAAATGAAATCTAAGACCATGTCTAGAAGCAGCTCGGCGAGAAAAATCGAATGGCACCAAGTAGAATTCCCTAGGACTTATAGTTTGGGCTACAGAGGACTTTTAAAGTACAAAAAACGGTCCCCTGGGCCCTCCAGGAAGCCCAGTCAAAATCGAAATCCTAAACTAATGGTCCGATTTTAATTCTGTTTGCGCCATTCGATTCAGCTTGCCAAAGTGTACTTATGATATAAATTTAAACAAAATCCGTTCATAAATAACTCGTCTATGGAGTTTTTAAACTTTAAAATAGGCCTAGGGGGCCTAAAAATAGGTCAAAATTTAAAAACAAATTATACCGTTGAATCCGCAACGGCGAGACGAATCCAAATATGTAATAATATTGACAAGTCAAAATTCGACCAAAATCACCGATTTGCCTGGGCAAAACCCAAGGTTTTTTGTGAATTTGTTTTCGATTCTGGGCGAATGGCTGGGCGAAAATGAAATCTAAGACCATGTCTAGAAGCAGCTCGGCGAGAAAAATCGAATGGCACAAAGTAGAATTTCCTAGGACTTATAGTTTGGGTTACAGAGGACTTTTAAAGTCCAAAAAACGGTCCCCTGGGCCCTCCAGGAAGCCCAGTCAAAATCGAAATCCTAAACTAATGGTCCGATTTTAATTCTGTTTGCGCCATTCGATTCAGCTTGCCAAAGTGTACTTATGGTATAAATTTAAACAAAATCCGTTCATAAATAACTCGTCTATGGAGTTTTTAAACTTTAAAATAGGCCTAAGGGGCCTAAAAATAGGTCAAAATTTAAAAAAATTATACCGTTGAATCCGCAACGGCGAGACGAATCCAAATATGTAATAATATTGACAAGTCAAAATTCGACCAAAATCACCGATTTGCCTGGGCTTAAACCCAAGGTTTTTTGAGAATTTGTTTTCGATTCTGGGCGAATGGCTGGGCGAAAATGAAATCTAAGACCATGTCTAGAAGCAGCTCGGCGAGAAAAATCGAATGGCACAAAGTAGAATTCCCTAGGACTTATAGTTTGGGCTACAGAGGACTTTTAAAGTACAAAAAACGGTCCCCTGGGCCCTCCAGGAAGCCCAGTCAAAATCGAAATCCTAAACTAATGGTCCGATTTTAATTCTGTTTGCGCCATTCGATTCAGCTTGCCAAAGTGTACTTATGGTATAAATTTAAACAAAATCCGTTCATAAATAACTCGTCTATGGAGTTTTTAAACTTTAAAATAGGCCTAGGGGGCCTAGAAATATGTCAATATTAAAAATACATTATACCGTTGAATCCGCAACGGCGAGACGAATCCAAATATGTAATAATATTGACAAGTCAAAATTCGACCAAAATCACCGATTTGCCTGGGCTTAAACCCAAGGTTTTTGGAGATTATTTTTTCGATTCTGGGCGAATGGCTGGGCTAAAATGAAATCTAAGACCATGAAAAGAAGCAGCTCGACGAGAAAAATCGAATGGCACCAAGTAGAATTCCCTAGGACTTATAGTTTGGGCTACAGAGGACTTTTAAAGTCCAAAAAACGGTCCCCTGGGCCCTCCAGGAAGCCCAGTCAAAATCGAAATCCTAAACTAATGGTCCGATTTTAATTCTGTTTGCGCCATTCGATTCAGCTTGCCAAAGTGTACTTATGGTATAAATTTAAACAAAATCCGTTCATAAATAACTCGTCTATGGAGTTTTTAAACTTTAAAATAGGCCTAGGGGGCCTAGAAATATGTCAATATTAAAAATACATTATACCGTTGAATCCGCAACGGCGAGACGAATCCAAATATGTAATAATATTGACAAGTCAAAATTCGACCAAAATCACCGATTTGCCTGGGCTTAAACCCAAGGTTTTTGGAGATTATTTTTTCGATTCTGGGCGAATGGCTGGGCGAAAATGAAATCTAAGACCATGTCTAGAAGCAGCTCGGCGAGAAAAATCGAATGGCACAAAGTAGAATTTCCTAGGACTTATAGTTTGGGTTACAGAGGACTTTTAAAGTCCAAAAAACGGTCCCCTGGGCCCTCCAGGAAGCCCAGTCAAAATCGAAATCCTAAACTAATGGTCCGATTTTAATTCTGTTTGCGCCATTCGATTCAGCTTGCCAAAGTGTACTTATGATATAAATTTAAACAAAATCCGTTCATAAATAACTCGTCTATGGAGTTTTTAAACTTTAAAATAGGCCTAGGGGGCCTAGAAAAATGTCAATATTAAAAATACATTATACCGTTGAATCCGCAACGGCGAGACGAATCCAAATATGTAATAATATTGACAAGTCAAAATTCGACCAAAATCACCGATTTGCCAGGGCTTAAGTTGGAGATTATTTTTTCGATTATGGGCGAATGGCTGGGCGAAAATGAAATCTAAGACCATGTCTAGAAGCAGCTCGGCGAGAAAAATCGAATGGCAACAAGTAGAATTTCCTAGAACTTATAGTTTGGGCTACAGAGGACTTTTAAAGTCCAAAAAACGGTCCCCTGGGCCCTCCAGGAAGCCCAGTCAAAATCGAAATCCTAAACTAATGGTCCGATTTTAATTCTGTTTGCGCCATTCGATTCAGCTTGCCAAAGTGTACTTATGGTATAAATTTAAACAAAATCCGTTCATAAATAACTCGTCTATGGAGTTTTTAAACTTTAAAATAGGCCTAGGGGGCCTAGAAAAATGTCAATATTAAAAATACATTATACCGTTGAATCCGCAACGGCGAGACGAATCCAAATATGTAATAATATTGACAAGTCAAAATTCGACCAAAATCACCGATTTGCCTGGGCTTAAATTAAAACCCAAGGTTTTTGGAGATTATTTTTTCGATTCTGGGCGAATGGCTGGGCGAAAATGAAATCTAAGACCATGTCTAGAAGCAGCTCGGCGAGAAAAATCGAATGGCACAAGTAGAATTTCCTAGGACTTATAGTTTGGGCTACAGAGGACTTTTAAAGTCCAAAAAAACGGTCCCCTGGGCCCTCCAGGAAGCCCAGTCAAAATCGAAATCCTAAACTAATGGTCCGATTTTAATTCTGTTTGCGCCATTCGATTCAGCTTGCCAAAGTGTACTTATGATATAAATTTAAACAAAATCCGTTCATAAATAACTCGTCTATGGAGTTTTTAAACTTTAAAATAGGCCTAGGGGGCCTAGAAAAATGTCAATATTAAAAATACATTATACCGTTGAATCCGCAACGGCGAGACGAATCCAAATATGTAATAATATTGACAAGTCAAAATTCGACCAAAATCACCGATTTGCCTGGGCGAACCCAAGGTTTTGGAGATTATTTTTTCGATTCTGGGCGAATGGCTGGGCGAAAATGAAATCTAAGACCATGTCTAGAAGCAGCTCGGCGAGAAAAATCGAATGGCACAAAGTAGAGTTTCCTAGGACTTATAGTTTGGGTTACAGAGGACTTTTAAAGTCCAAAAAACGGTCCCCTGGGCCCTCCAGGAAGCCCAGTCAAAATCGAAATCCTAAACTAATGGTCCGATTTTAATTCTGTTTGCGCCATTCGATTCAGCTTGCCAAAGTGTACTTATGATATAAATTTAAACAAAATCCGTTCATAAATAACTCGTCTATGGAGTTTTTAAACTTTAAAATAGGCCTAAGGGGCCTAAAAATAGGTCAAAATTTAAAAACAAATTATACCGTTGAATCCGCAACGGCGAGACGAATCCAAATATGTAATAATATTGACAAGTCAAAATTCGACCAAAATCACCGATTTGCCTGGGCAAAAACCCAAGGTTTTTGGAGATTATTTTTTCGATTCTGGGCGAATGGCTGGGCGAAAATGAAATCTAAGACCATGTCTAGAAGCAGCTCGGCGAGAAAAATCGAATGGCACCAAGTAGAATTCCCTAGGACTTATAGTTTGGGCTACAGAGGACTTTTAAAGTACAAAAAACGGTCCCCTGGGCCCTCCAGGAAGCCCAGTCAAAATCGAAATCCTAAACTAATGGTCCGATTTTAATTCTGTTTGCGCCATTCGATTCAGCTTGCCAAAGTGTACTTATGGTATAAATTTAAACAAAATCCGTTCATAAATAACACGTCTATGGAGTTTTTAAACTTTAAAATAGGCCTAGGGGGCCTAAAAATAGGTCAAAATTAAAAAAAATTATACCGTTGAATCCGCAACGGCGAGACGAATCCAAATATGTAATAATATTGACAAGTCAAAATTCGACCAAAATCACCGATTTGCCTGGGCTTAAACCCAAGGTTTTTGGAGATTATTTTTTCGATTCTGGGCGAATGGCTGGGCGAAAATGAAATCTAAGACCATGTCTAGAAGCAGCTCGGCGAGAAAAATCGAATGGGCCAAAGTAGAATTTCCTAGGACTTATAGTTTGGGCTACAGAGGACTTTTAAAGTACAAAAAACGGTCCCCTGGGCCCTCCAGGAAGCCCAGTCAAAATCGAAATCCTAAACTAATGGTCCGATTTTAATTCTGTTTGCGCCATTCGATTCAGCTTGCCAAAGTGTACTTATGATATAAATTTAAACAAAATCCGTTCATAAATAACTCGTCTATGGAGTTTTTAAACTTTAAAATAGGCCTAGGGGGCCTAAAAATAGGTCAAAATTTAAAAACAAATTATACCGTTGAATCCGCAACGGCGAGACGAATCCAAATATGTAATAATATTGACAAGTCAAAATTCGACCAAAATCACCGATTTGCCTGGGCAAAACCCAAGGTTTTTTGTGAATTTGTTTTCGATTCTGGGCGAATGGCTGGGCGAAAATGAAATCTAAGACCATGTCTAGAAGCAGCTCGGCGAGAAAAATCGAATGGCAACAAGTAGAATTTCCTAGGACTTATAGTTTGGGCTACAGAGGACTTTTAAAGTCCAAAAAACGGTCCCCTGGGCCCTCCAGGAAGCCCAGTCAAAATCGAAATCCTAAACTAATGGTCCGATTTTAATTCTGTTTGCGCCATTCGATTCAGCTTGCCAAAGTGTACTTATGATATAAATTTAAACAAAATCCGTTCATAAATAACTCGTCTATGGAGTTTTTAAACTTTAAAATAGGCCTAGGGGGCCTAAAAATAGGTCAAAATTAAAAACAAATTATACCGTTGAATCCGCAACGGCGAGACGAATCCAAATATGTAATAATATTGACAAGTCAAAATTCGACCAAAATCACCGATTTGCCTGGGCTTAAACCCAAGGTTTTTTGTGAATTTGTTTTCGATTCTGGGCGAATGGCTGGGCGAAAATGAAATCTAAGACCATGTCTAGAAGCAGCTCGGCGAGAAAAATCGAATGGCACAAAGTAGAATTTCCTAGGACTTATAGTTTGGGTTACAGAGGACTTTTAAAGTCCAAAAAACGGTCCCCTGGGCCCTCCAGGAAGCCCAGTCAAAATCGAAATCCTAAACTAATGGTCCGATTTTAATTCTGTTTGCGCCATTCGATTCAGCTTGCCAAAGTGTACTTATGATATAAATTTAAACAAAATCCGTTCATAAATAACTCGTCTATGGAGTTTTTAAACTTTAAAATAGGCCTAGGGGGCCTAGAAAAATGTCAATATTAAAAATACATTATACCGTTGAATCCGCAACGGCGAGACGAATCCAAATATGTAATAATATTGACAAGTCAAAATTCGACCAAAATCACCGATTTGCCTGGGCTTAAACCCAAGGTTTTTGGAGATTATTTTTTCGATTCTGGGCGAATGGCTGGGCGAAAATGAAATCTAAGACCATGTCTAGAAGCAGCTCGGCGAGAAAAATCGAATGGCAACAAGTAGAATTTCCTAGGACTTATAGTTTGGGCTACAGAGGACTTTTAAAGTCCAAAAAACGGTCCCCTGGGCCCTCCAGGAAGCCCAGTCAAAATCGAAATCCTAAACTAATGGTCCGATTTTAATTCTGTTTGCGCCATTCGATTCAGCTTGCCAAAGTGTACTTATGGTATAAATTTAAACAAAATCCGTTCATAAATAACTCGTCTATGGAGTTTTTAAACTTTAAAATAGGCCTAAGGGGCCTAAAAATAGGTCAAAATTTAAAAAAATTATACCGTTGAATCCGCAACGGCGAGACGAATCCAAATATGTAATAATATTGACAAGTCAAAATTCGACCAAAATCACCGATTTGCCTGGGCTTAAACCCAAGGTTTTTTGTGAATTTGTTTTCGATTCTGGGCGAATGGCTGGGCGAAAATGAAATCTAAGACCATGTCTAGAAGCAGCTCGGCGAGAAAAATCGAATGGCACCAAGTAGAATTTCCTAGGACTTATAGTTTGGGCTACAGAGGACTTTTAAAGTCCAAAAAACGGTCCCCTGGGCCCTCCAGGAAGCCCAGTCAAAATCGAAATCCTAAACTAATGGTCCGATTTTAATTCTGTTTGCGCCATTCGATTCAGCTTGCCAAAGTGTACTTATGATATAAATTTAAACAAAATCCGTTCATAAATAACTCGTCTATGGAGTTTTTAAACTTTAAAATAGGCCTAGGGGGCCTAGAAATATGTCAATATTAAAAATACATTATACCGTTGAATCCGCAACGGCGAGACGAATCCAAATATGTAATAATATTGACAAGTCAAAATTCGACCAAAATCACCGATTTGCCTGGGCTTAAACCCAAGGTTTTTGGAGATTATTTTTTCGATTCTGGGCGAATGGCTGGGCGAAAATGAAATCTAAGACCATGTCTAGAAGCAGCTCGGCGAGAAAAATCGAATGGCACCAAGTAGAATTCCCTAGGACTTATAGTTTGGGCTACAGAGGACTTTTAAAGTCCAAAAAACGGTCCCCTGGGCCCTCCAGGAAGCCCAGTCAAAATCGAAATCCTAAACTAATGGTCCGATTTTAATTATGTTTGCGCCATTCGATTCAGCTTGCCAAAGTGTACTTATGGTATAAATTTAAACAAAATCCGTTCATAAATAACTCGTCTATGGAGTTTTTAACCTTTAAAATAGGCCTAGGGGGCCTAAAATAGGTCAATATTAAAAACAAATTATATCGTTGAATCCGCAACGGCGAGACGAATCCAAATATGTAATAATATTGACAAGTCAAAATTCGACCAAAATCACCGATTTGCCTGGGCTTAAACCCAAGGTTTTTGGAGATTATTTTTTCGATTCTGGGCGAATGGCTGGGCGAAAATGAAATCTAAGACCATGTCTAGAAGCAGCTCGGCGAGAAAAATCGAATGGCACCAAGTAGAATTCCTAGGACTTATAGTTTGGGCTACAGAGGACTTTTAAAGTCCAAAAAACGGTCCCCTGGGCCCTCCAGGAAGCCCAGTCAAAATCGAAATCCTAAACTAATGGTCCGATTTTAATTCTGTTTGCGCCATTCGATTCAGCTTGCCAAAGTGTACTTATGATATAAATTTAAACAAAATCCGTTCATAAATAACTCGTCTATGGAGTTTTTAAACTTTAAAATAGGCCTAGGGGGCCTAGAAATAGGTCAATATTAAAAATACATTATACCGTTGAATCCGCAACGGCGAGACGAATCCAAATATGTAATAATATTGACAAGTCAAAATTCGACCAAAATCACCGATTTGCCTGGGCTTAAACCCAAGGTTTTTGGAGATTATTTTTTCGATTCTGGGCGAATGGCTGGGCGAAAATGAAATCTAAGACCATGTCTAGAAGCAGCTCGGCGAGAAAAATCGAATGGCACAAAGTAGAATTTCCTAGGACTTATAGTTTGGGCTACAGAGGACTTTTAAAGTACAAAAAACGGTCCCCTGGGCCCTCCAGGAAGCCCAGTCAAAATCGAAATCCTAAACTAATGGTCCGATTTTAATTCTGTTTGCGCCATTCGATTCAGCTTGCCAAAGTGTACTTATGGTATAAATTTAAACAAAATCCGTTCATAAATAACTCGTCTATGGAGTTTTTAAACTTTAAAATAGGCCTAGGGGGCCTAAAAAAAGGTCAATATTAAAAATACATTATACCGTTGAATCCGCAACGGCGAGACGAATCCAAATATGTAATAATATTGACAAGTCAAAATTCGACCAAAATCACCGATTTGCCTGGGCTTAAATTAAAACCCAAGGTTTTTGGAGATTATTTTTTCGATTCTGGGCGAATGGCTGGGCGAAAATGAAATCTAAGACCATGTCTAGAAGCAGCTCGGCGAGAAAAATCGAATGGCACAAAGTAGAATTTCCTAGGACTTATAGTTTGGGCTACAGAGGACTTTTAAAGTACAAAAAATGGTGCCCTGGGCCCTCCAGGAAGCCCAGTCAAAATCGAAATCCTAAACTAATGGTCCGATTTTAATTCTGTTTGCGCCATTCGATTCAGCTTGCCAAAGTGTACTTATGATATAAATTTAAACAAAATCCGTTCATAAATAACTCGTCTATGGAGTTTTTAATCTTTAAAATAGGCCTAGGGGGACTAGAAATATGTAAATATTAAAAATACATTATACCGTTGAATCCGCAACGGCGAGACGAATCCAAATATGTAATAATATTGACAAGTCAAAATTCGACCAAAATCACCGATTTGCCTGGGCTTAAACCCAAGGTTTTTGGAGATTATTTTTTCGATTCTGGGCGAATGGCTGGGCGAAAATGAAATCTAAGACCATGTCTAGAAGCAGCTCGGCGAGAAAAATCGAATGGCACAAAGTAGAATTTCCTAGGACTTATAGTTTGGGTTACAGAGGACTTTTAAAGTCCAAAAAACGGTCCCCTGGGCCCTCCAGGAAGCCCAGTCAAAATCGAAATCCTAAACTAATGGTCCGATTTTAATTCTGTTTGCGCCATTCGATTCAGCTTGCCAAAGTGTACTTATGATATAAATTTAAACAAAATCCGTTCATAAATAACTCGTCTATGGAGTTTTTAAACTTTAAAATAGGCCTAGGGGGCCTAAAAATAGGTCAAAATTTAAAAACAATTATACCGTTGAATCCGCAACGGCGAGACGAATCCAAATATGTAATAATATTGACAAGTCAAAATTCGACCAAAATCACCGATTTGCCTGGGCAAAACCCAAGGTTTTTGGAGATTATTTTTTCGATTCTGGGCGAATGGCTGGGCGAAAATGAAATCTAAGACCATGACAAGAAGCAGCTCGGCGAGAAAAATCGAATGGCACCAAGTAGAATTCCCTAGGACTTATAGTTTGGGCTACAGAGGACTTTTAAAGTACAAAAAACGGTCCCCTGGGCCCTCCAGGAAGCCCAGTCAAAATCGAAATCCTAAATTAATGGTCCGATTTTAATTCTGTTTGCGCCATTCGATTCAGCTTGCCAAAGTGTACTTATGGTATAAATTTAAACAAAATCCGTTCATAAATAACACGTCTATGGAGTTTTTAAACTTTAAAATAGGCCTAGGGGGCCTAAAAATAGGTCAAAATTAAAAAAAAAATTATACCGTTGAATCCGCAACGGCGAGACGAATACAAATATGTAATAATATTGACAAGTCAAAATTCGACCAAAATCACCGATTTGCCTGGGCTTAAACCCAAGGTTTTTGGAGATTATTTTTTCGATTCTGGGCGAATGGCTGGGCGAAAATGAAATCTAAGACCATGTCTAGAAGCAGCTCGGCGAGAAAAATTGAATGGGCCAAAGTAGAATTTCCTAGGACTTATAGTTTGGGCTACAGAGGACTTTTAAAGTACAAAAAACGGTGCCCTGGGCCCTCCAGGAAGCCCAGTCAAAATCGAAATCCTAAACTAATGGTCCGATTTTAATTCTGTTTGCGCCATTCGATTCAGCTTGCCAAAGTGTACTTATGATATAAATTTAAACAAAATCCGTTCATAAATAACACGTCTAGGGATTTTTAAACTTTAAAATAGGCCTAGGGGGCCTAAAAATAGGTCAAAATTTAAAAACAAATTATACCGTTGAATCCGCAACGGCGAGACGAATCCAAATATGTAATAATATTGACAAGTCAAAATTCGACCAAAATCACCGATTTGCCTGGGCTTAAATCCCAAGGTTTTTGGAGATTATTTTTTCGATTCTGGGCGAATGGCTGGGCGAAAATGAAATCTAAGACCATGTCTAGAAGCAGCTCGGCGAGAAAAATCGAATGGCACCAAGTAGAATTCCCTAGGACTTATAGTTTGGGCTACAGAGGACTTTTAAAGTACAAAAAACGGTCCCCTGGGCCCTCCAGGAAGCCCAGTCAAAATCGAAATCCTAAACTAATGGTCCGATTTTAATTCTGTTTGCGCCATTCGATTCAGCTTGCCAAAGTGTACTTATGGTATAAATTTAAACAAAATCCGTTCATAAATAACTCGTCTATGGAGTTTTTAAACTTTAAAATAGGCCTAAGGGGCCTAAAAAATGTCAATATTAAAAATACATTATACCGTTGAATCCGCAACGGCGAGACGAATCCAAATATGTAATAATATTGACAAGTCAAAATTCGACCAAAATCACCGATTTGCCTGGGCTTAATTAAAACCCAAGGTTTTTGGAGATTATTTTTTCGATTCTGGGCGAATGGCTGGGCGAAAATGAAATCTAAGACCATGTCTAGAAGCAGCTCGGCGAGAAAAATCGAATGGCACAAAGTAGAATTTCCTAGGACTTATAGTTTGGGTTACAGAGGACTTTTAAAGTCCAAAAAACGGTCCCCTGGGCCCTCCAGGAAGCCCAGTCAAAATCGAAATCCTAAACTAATGGTCCGATTTTAATTCTGTTTGCGCCATTCGATTCAGCTTGCCAAAGTGTACTTATGATATAAATTTAAACAAAATCCGTTCATAAATAACTCGTCTATGGAGTTTTTAAACTTTAAAATAGGCCTAGGGGGCCTAGAAAAATGTCAATATTAAAAATACATTATACCGTTGAATCCGCAACGGCGAGACGAATCCAAATATGTAATAATATTGACAAGTCAAAATTCGACCAAAATCACCGATTTGCCTGGTTTTTACCTGGTTACCCAAGGTTTTTGGAGATTATTTTTTCGATTCTGGGCGAATGGCTGGGCGAAAATGAAATCTAAGACCATGACAAGAAGCAGCTCGGCGAGAAAAATCGAATGGCACAAAGTAGAATTTCCTAGGACTTATAGTTTGGGCTACAGAGGACTTTTAAAGTACAAAAAACGGTCCCCTGGGCCCTCCAGGAAGCCCAGTCAAAATCGAAATCCTAAACTAATGGTCCGATTTTAATTATGTTTGCGCCATTCGATATAGCTTGCCAAAGTGTACTTATGATATAAATTTAAACAAAATCCGTTCATAAATAACTCGTCTATGGAGTTTTTAAACTTTAAAATAGGCCTAGGGGGCCTAAAAATAGGTCAAAATTAAAACAAAATTATACCGTTGAATCCGCAACGGCGAGACGAATCCAAATATGTAATAATATTGACAAGTCAAAATTCGACCAAAATCACCGATTTGCCTGGGCAAAACCCAAGGTTTTTTGTGAATTTGTTTTCGATTCTGGGCGAATGGCTGGGCGAAAATGAAATCTAAGACCATGTCTAGAAGCAGCTCGGCGAGAAAAATCGAATGGCACAAAGTAGAATTTCCTAGGACTTATAGTTTGGGCTACAGAGGACTTTTAAAGTCCAAAAAACGGTCCCTGGGCCCTCCAGGAAGCCCAGTCAAAATCGAAATCCTAAACTAATGGTCCGATTTTAATTCTGTTTGCGCCATTCGATTCAGCTTGCCAAAGTGTACTTATGATATAAATTTAAACAAAATCCGTTCATAAATAACTCGTCTATGGAGTTTTTAAACTTTAAAATAGGCCTAGGGGGCCTAGAAAAATGTCAATATTAAAAATACATTATACCGTTGAATCCGCAACGGCGAGACGAATCCAAATATGTAATAATATTGACAAGTCAAAATTCGACCAAAATCACCGATTTGCCTGGGCTTAAACCCAAGGTTTTTGGAGATTATTTTTTCGATTCTGGGCGAATGGCTGGGCGAAAATGAAATCTAAGACCATGTCTAGAAGCAGCTCGGCGAGAAAAATCGAATGGCACAAAGTAGAATTCCCTAGGACTTATAGTTTGGGCTACAGAGGACTTTTAAAGTACAAAAAACGGTCCCTTGGGCCCTCCAGGAAGCCCAGTCAAAATCGAAATCCTAAACTAATGGTCCGATTTTAATTCTGTTTGCGCCATTCGATTCAGCTTGCCAAAGTGTACTTATGGTATAAATTTAAACAAAATCCGTTCATAAATAACTCGTCTATGGAGTTTTTAAACTTTAAAATAGGCCTAGGGGGCCTAAAAATAGGTCAAAATTTAAAAACAAATTATACCGTTGAATCCGCAACGGCGAGACGAATCCAAATATGTAATAATATTGACAAGTCAAAATTCGACCAAAATCACCGATTTGCCTGGGCAAAACCCAAGGTTTTTTGTGAATTTGTTTTCGATTCTGGGCGAATGGCTGGGCGAAAATGAAATCTAAGACCATGACAAGAAGCAGCTCGGCGAGAAAAATCGAATGGCACCAAGTAGAATTCCCTAGGACTTATAGTTTGGGCTACAGAGGACTTTTAAAGTCCAAAAAACGGTCCCCTGGGCCCTCCAGGAAGCCCAGTCAAAATCGAAATCCTAAACTAATGGTCCGATTTTAATTCTGTTTGCGCCATTCGATTCAGCTTGCCAAAGTGTACTTATGGTATAAATTTAAACAAAATCCGTTCATAAATAACACGTCTATGGAGTTTTTAAACTTTAAAATAGGCCTAGGGGGCCTAAAAATAGGTCAAAATTAAAAAAACAATTTATACCGTTGAATCCGCAACGGCGAGACGAATCCAAATATGTAATAATATTGACAAGTCAAAATTCGACCAAAATCACCGATTTGCCTGGGCTTAAACCCAAGGTTTTTGGAGATTATTTTTTCGATTCTGGGCGAATGGCTGGGCGAAAATGAAATCTAAGACCATGTCTAGAAGCAGCTCGGCGAGGAAAATCGAATGCGCCAAAGTACAATTTCCTAGGACTTATAGTTTGGGCTACAGAGGACTTTTAAAGTACAAAAAACGGTCCCCTGGGCCCTCCAGGAAGCCCAGTCAAAATCGAAATCCTAAACTAATGGTCCGATTTTAATTCTGTTTGCGCCATTCGATTCAGCTTGCCAAAGTGTACTTATGGTATAAATTTAAACAAAATCCGTTCATAAATAACTCGTCTATGGAGTTTTTAAACTTTAAAATAGGCCTAAGGGGCCTAAAAATAGGTCAAAATTTAAAAACAAATTATACCGTTGAATCCGCAACGGCGAGACGAATCCAAATATGTAATAATATTGACAAGTCAAAATTCGACCAAAATCACCGATTTGCCTGGGCTTAAACCCAAGGTTTTTGGAGATTATTTTTTCGATTCTGGGCGAATGGCTGGGCGAAAATGAAATCTAAGACCATGTCTAGAAGCAGCTCGGCGAGAAAAATCGAATGGCACAAAGTAGAATTCCCTAGGACTTATAGTTTGGGCTACAGAGGACTTTTAAAGTACAAAAAACGGTCCCCTGGGCCCTCCAGGAAGCCCAGTCAAAATCGAAATCCTAAACTAATGGTCCGATTTTAATTCTGTTTGCGCCATTCGATTCAGCTTGCCAAAGTGTACTTATGGTATAAATTTAAACAAAATCCGTTCATAAATAACTCGTCTATGGAGTTTTTAAACTTTAAAATAGGCCTAGGGGGCCTAAAAATAGGTCAATATTAAAAATACATTATACCGTTGAATCCGCAACGGCGAGACGAATCCAAATATGTAATAATATTGACAAGTCAAAATTCGACCAAAATCACCGATTTGCCTGGGCTTAAACCCAAGGTTTTTGGAGATTATTTTTTCGATTCTGGGCGAATGGCTGGGCGAAAATGAAATCTAAGACCATGTCTAGAAGCAGCTCGGCGAGAAAAATCGAATGGGCCAAAGTATAATTTCCTAGGACTTATAGTTTGGGCTACAGAGGACTTTTAAAGTACAAAAAACGGTCCCCTGGGCCCTCCAGGAAGCCCAGTCAAAATCGAAATCCTAAACTAATGGTCCGATTTTAATTCTGTTTGCGCCATTCGATTCAGCTTGCCAAAGTGTACTTATGATATAAATTTAAACAAAATCCGTTCATAAATAACTCGTCTATGGAGTTTTTAAACTTTAAAATAGGCCTAGGGGGCCTAGAAAAATGTCAATATTAAAAATACATTATACCGTTGAATCCGCAACGGCGAGACGAATCCAAATATGTAATAATATTGACAAGTCAAAATTCGACCAAAATCACCGATTTGCCTGGGCTTAAACCCAAGGTTTTTGGAGATTATTTTTTCGATTCTGGGCGAATGGCTGGGCGAAAATGAAATCTAAGACCATGTCTAGAAGCAGCTCGGCGAGAAAAATCGAATGGCACAAAGTAGAATTTCCTAGGACTTATAGTTTGGGCTACAGAGGACTTTTAAAGTACAAAAAACGGTCCCCTGGGCCCTCCAGGAAGCCCAGTCAAAATCGAAATCCTAAACTAATGGTCCGATTTTAATTCTGTTTGCGCCATTCGATTCAGCTTGCCAAAGTGTACTTATGATATAAATTTAAACAAAATCCGTTCATAAATAACTCGTCTATGGAGTTTTTAAACTTTAAAATAGGCCTAGGGGGCCTAAAAATAGGTCAAAATTTAAAAACAAATTATACCGTTGAATCCGCAACGGCGAGACGAATCCAAATATGTAATAATATTGACAAGTCAAAATTCGACCAAAATCACCGATTTGCCTGGGCAAAACCCAAGGTTTTTTGTGAATTTGTTTTCGATTCTGGGCGAATGGCTGGGCGAAAATGAAATCTAAGACCATGTCTAGAAGCAGCTCGGCGAGAAAAATCGAATGGCACAAAGTAGAATTTCCTAGGACTTATAGTTTGGGTTACAGAGGACTTTTAAAGTCCAAAAAACGGTCCCCTGGGCCCTCCAGGAAGCCCAGTCAAAATCGAAATCCTAAACTAATGGTCCGATTTTAATTCTGTTTGCGCCATTCGATTCAGCTTGCCAAAGTGTACTTATGATATAAATTTAAACAAAATCCGTTCATAAATAACTCGTCTATGGAGTTTTTAAACTTTAAAATAGGCCTAGGGGGCCTAGAAAAATGTCAATATTAAAAATACATTATACCGTTGAATCCGCAACGGCGAGACGAATCCAAATATGTAATAATATTGACAAGTCAAAATTCGACCAAAATCACCGATTTGCCTGGGCAAACCCAAGGTTTTTGGAGATTATTTTTTCGATTCTGGGCGAATGGCTGGGCGAAAATGAAATCTAAGACCATGTCTAGAAGCAGCTCGGCGAGAAAAATCGAATGGCACCAAGTAGAATTCCCTAGGACTTATAGTTTGGGCTACAGAGGACTTTTAAAGTACAAAAAACGGTCCCCTGGGCCCTCCAGGAAGCCCAGTCAAAATCGAAATCCTAAACTAATGGTCCGATTTTAATTCTGTTTGCGCCATTCGATTCAGCTTGCCAAAGTGTACTTATGATATAAATTTAAACAAAATCCGTTCATAAATAACTCGTCTATGGAGTTTTTAAACTTTAAAATAGGCCTAGGGGGCCTAAAAATAGGTCAAAATTTAAAAACAAATTATACCGTTGAATCCGCAACGGCGAGACGAATCCAAATATGTAATAATATTGACAAGTCAAAATTCGACCAAAATCACCGATTTGCCTGGGCAAAACCCAAGGTTTTTTGAGAATTTGTTTTCGATTCTGGGCGAATGGCTGGGCGAAAATGAAATCTAAGACCATGTCTAGAAGCAGCTCGGCGAGAAAAATCGAATGGCACCAAGTAGAATTCCCTAGGACTTATAGTTTGGGCTACAGAGGACTTTTAAAGTACAAAAAACGGTCCCCTGGGCCCTCCAGGAAGCCCAGTCAAAATCGAAATCCTAAACTAATGGTCCGATTTTAATTCTGTTTGCGCCATTCGATTCAGCTTGCCAAAGTGTACTTATGGTATAAATTTAAACAAAATCCGTTCATAAATAACTCGTCTATGGAGTTTTTAAACTTTAAAATAGGCCTAGGGGGCCTAAAAATAGGTCAAAATTTAAAAAAAATTATACCGTTGAATCCGCAACGGCGAGACGAATACAAATATGTAATAATATTGACAAGTCAAAATTCGACCAAAATCACCGATTTGCCTGGGCTTAAACCCAAGGTTTTTGGAGATTATTTTTTCGATTCTGGGCGAATGGCTGGGCGAAAATGAAATCTAAGACCATGTCTAGAAGCAGCTCGGCGAGAAAAATTGAATGGGCCAAAGTAGAATTTCCTAGGACTTATAGTTTGGGCTACAGAGGACTTTTAAAGTACAAAAAACGGTCCCCTGGGCCCTCCAGGAAGCCCAGTCAAAATCGAAATCCTAAACTAATGGTCCGATTTTAATTCTGTTTGCGCCATTCGATTCAGCTTGCCAAAGTGTACTTATGGTATAAATTTAAACAAAATCCGTTCATAAATAACTCGTCTATGGAGTTTTTAAACTTTAAAATAGGCCTAGGGGGCCTAAAAATAGGTCAAAATTAAAAAAACAATTTATACCGTTGAATCCGCAACGGCGAGACGAATCCAAATATGTAATAATATTGACAAGTCAAAATTCGACCAAAATCACCGATTTGCCTGGGCTTAAACCCAAGGTTTTTGGAGATTATTTTTTCGATTCTGGGCGAATGGCTGGGCGAAAATGAAATCTAAGACCATGTCTAGAAGCAGCTCGGCGAGAAAAATCGAATGGCACAAAGTAGAATTTCCTAGGACTTATAGTTTGGGCTACAGAGGACTTTTAAAGTACAAAAAACGGTCCCCTGGGCCCTCCAGGAAGCCCAGTCAAAATCGAAATCCTAAACTAATGGTCCGATTTTAATTCTGTTTGCGCCATTCGATTCAGCTTGCCAAAGTGTACTTATGGTATAAATTTAAACAAAATCCGTTCATAAATAACTCGTCTATGGAGTTTTTAAACTTTAAAATAGGCCTAGGGGGCCTAGAAATATGTCAATATTAAAATAAAATATACCGTTGAATCCGCAACGGCGAGACGAATCCAAATATGTAATAATATTGACAAGTCAAAATTCGACCAAAATCACCGATTTGCCTGGGCCTTAAACCCAAGGTTTTTGGAGATTATTTTTTTGATTCTGGGCGAATGGCTGGGCGAAAATGAAATCTAAGACCATGTCTAGAAGCAGCTTGGCGAGAAAAATCGAATGGCACCAAGTAGAATTCCCTAGGACTTATAGTTTGGGCTACAGAGGACTTTTAAAGTACAAAAAACGGTCCCCTGGGCCCTCCAGGAAGCCCAGTCAAAATCGAAATCCTAAACTAATGGTCCGATTTTAATTCTGTTTGCGCCATTCGATTCAGCTTGCCAAAGTGTACTTATGATATAAATTTAAACAAATTCCGTTCATAAATAACTCGTCTATGGAGTTTTTAAACTTTAAAATAGGCCTAGGGGGCCTAGAAAAATGTCAATATTAAAAATACATTATACCGTTGAATCCGCAACGGCGAGACGAATACAAATATGTAATAATATTGACAAGTCAAAATTCGACCAAAATCACCGATTTGCCTGGGCTTAAACCCAAGGTTTTTGGAGATTATTTTTTCGATTCTGGGCGAATGGCTGGGCGAAAATGAAATCTAAGACCATGTCTAGAAGCAGCTCGGCGAGAAAAATCGAATGGCACAAAGTAGAATTTCCTAGGACTTATAGTTTGGGCTACAGAGGACTTTTAAAGTACAAAAAAACGGTCCCCTGGGCCCTCCAGGAAGCCCAGTCAAAATCGAAATCCTAAACTAATGGTCCGATTTTAATTCTGTTTGCGCCATTCGATTCAGCTTGCCAAAGTGTACTTATGATATAAATTTAAACAAAATCCGTTCATAAATAACTCGTCTATGGAGTTTTTAAACTTTAAAATAGGCCTAGGGGGCCTAAAAATAGGTCAAAATTTAAAAACAAATTATACCGTTGAATCCGCAACGGCGAGACGAATCCAAATATGTAATAATATTGACAAGTCAAAATTCGACCAAAATCACCGATTTGCCTGGGCAAAACCCAAGGTTTTTGTGAGATTTGTTTTCGATTCTGGGCGAATGGCTGGGCGAAAATGAAATCTAAGACCATGTCTAGAAGCAGCTCGGCGAGAAAAATCGAATGGCAACAAGTAGAATTTCCTAGGACTTATAGTTTGGGCTACAGAGGACTTTTAAAGTCCAAAAACGGTGCCCTGGGCCCTCCAGGAAGCCCAGTCAAAATCGAAATCCTAAACTAATGGTCCGATTTTAATTCTGTTTGCGCCATTCGATTCAGCTTGCCAAAGTGTACTTATGATATAAATTTAAACAAAATCCGTTCATAAATAACTCGTCTATGGAGTTTTTAAACTTTAAAATAGGCCTAGGGGGCCTAGAAAAATGTCAATATTAAAAATACATTATACCGTTGAATCCGCAACGGCGAGACGAATCCAAATATGTAATAATATTGACAAGTCAAAATTCGACCAAAATCACCGATTTGCCTGGGCTTAAACCCAAGGTTTTTGGAGATTATTTTTTCGATTCTGGGCGAATGGCTGGGCGAAAATGAAATCTAAGACCATGTCTAGAAGCAGCTCGGCGAGAAAAATCGAATGGCACCAAGTAGAATTCCCTAGGACTTATAGTTTGGGCTACAGAGGACTTTTAAAGTACAAAAAACGGTCCCCTGGGCCCTCCAGGAAGCCCAGTCAAAATCGAAATCCTAAACTAATGGTCCGATTTTAATTCTGTTTGCGCCATTCGATTCAGCTTGCCAAAGTGTACTTATGATATAAATTTAAACAAAATCCGTTCATAAATAACTCGTCTATGGAGTTTTTAAACTTTAAAATAGGCCTAAGGGGCCTAAAAATAGGTCAAAATTTAAAAACAAATTATACCGTTGAATCCGCAACGGCGAGACGAATCCAAATATGTAATAATATTGACAAGTCAAAATTCGACCAAAATCACCGATTTGCCTGGGCAAAATAAACCCAAGGTTTTTTGAGAATTTGTTTTCGATTCTGGGCGAATGGCTGGGCGAAAATGAAATCTAAGACCATGTCTAGAAGCAGCTCGGCGAGAAAAATCGAATGGCACAAAGTAGAATTTCCTAGGACTTATAGTTTGGGCTACAGAGGACTTTTAAAGTCCAAAAAACGGTCCCCTGGGCCCTCCAGGAAGCCCAGTCAAAATCGAAATCCTAAACTAATGGTCCGATTTTAATTCTGTTTGCGCCATTCGATTCAGCTTGCCAAAGTGTACTTATGGTATAAATTTAAACAAAATCCGTTCATAAATAACTCGTCTATGGAGTTTTTAAACTTTAAAATAGGCCTAGGGGGCCTAGAAATATGTCAATATTAAAAATACATTATACCGTTGAATCCGCAACGGCGAGACGAATCCAAATATGTAATAATATTGACAAGTCAAAATTCGACCAAAATCACCGATTTGCCTGGGCTTAAACCCAAGGTTTTTTGTGAATTTGTTTTCGATTCTGGGCGAATGGCTGGGCGAAAATGAAATCTAAGACCATGTCTAGAAGCAGCTCGGCGAGAAAAATCGAATGGCACAAAGTAGAATTTCCTAGGACTTATAGTTTGGGCTACAGAGGACTTTTAAAGTACAAAAAACGGTCCCCTGGGCCCTCCAGGAAGCCCAGTCAAAATCGAAATCCTAAACTAATGGTCCGATTTTAATTCTGTTTGCGCCATTCGATTCAGCTTGCCAAAGTGTACTTATGATATAAATTTAAACAAAATCCGTTCATAAATAACTCGTCTATGGAGTTTTTAAACTTTAAAATAGGCCTAGGGGGCCTAGAAAAATGTCAATATTAAAAATACATTATACCGTTGAATCCGCAACGGCGAGACGAATCCAAATATGTAATAATATTGACAAGTCAAAATTCGACCAAAATCACCGATTTGCCTGGGCTTAAAACCCAAGGTGTTTGGAGATTATTTTTTCGATTCTGGGCGAATGGCTGGGCGAAAATGAAATCTAAGACCATGTCTAGAAGCAGCTCGGCGAGAAAAATCGAATGGCACCAAGTAGAATTCCCTAGGACTTATAGTTTGGGCTACAGAGGACTTTTAAAGTACAAAAAACGGTCCCCTGGGCCCTCCAGGAAGCCCAGTCAAAATCGAAATCCTAAACTAATGGTCCGATTTTAATTCTGTTTGCGCCATTCGATTCAGCTTGCCAAAGTGTACTTATGATATAAATTTAAACAAAATCCGTTCATAAATAACTCGTCTATGGAGTTTTTAAACTTTAAAATAGGCCTAGGGGGCCTAAAAATAGGTCAAAATTTAAAAACAAATTATACCGTTGAATCCGCAACGGCGAGACGAATCCAAATATGTAATAATATTGACAAGTCAAAATTCGACCAAAATCACCGATTTGCCTGGGCTTAAACCCAAGGTTTTTTGAGAATTTGTTTTCGATTCTGGGCGAATGGCTGGGCGAAAATGAAATCTAAGACCATGTCTAGAAGCAGCTCGGCGAGAAAAATCGAATGGCACAAAGTAGAATTTCCTAGGACTTATAGTTTGGGCTACAGAGGACTTTTAAAGTACAAAAAACGGTCCCCTGGGCCCTCCAGGAAGCCCAGTCAAAATCGAAATCCTAAACTAATGGTCCGATTTTAATTCTGTTTGCGCCATTCGATTCAGCTTGCCAAAGTGTACTTATGATATAAATTTAAACAAAATCCGTTCATAAATAACTCGTCTATGGAGTTTTTAAACTTTAAAATAGGCCTAGGGGGCCTAGAAATATGTCAATATTAAAAATACATTATACCGTTGAATCCGCAACGGCGAGACGAATCCAAATATGTAATAATATTGACAAGTCAAAATTCGACCAAAATCACCGATTTGCCTGGGCTTTTAAACCCAAGGTTTTTGGAGATTATTTTTTCGATTCTGGGCGAATGGCTGGGCGAAAATGAAATCTAAGACCATGTCTAGAAGCAGCTCGGCGAGAAAAATCGAATGGCACAAAGTAGAATTCCCTAGGACTTATAGTTTGGGCTACAGAGGACTTTTAAAGTACAAAAAACGGTCCCCTGGGCCCTCCAGGAAGCCCAGTCAAAATCGAAATCCTAAACTAATGGTCCGATTTTAATTCTGTTTGCGCCATTCGATTCAGCTTGCCAAAGTGTACTTATGGTATAAATTTAAACAAAATCCGTTCATAAATAACTCGTCTATGGAGTTTTTAAACTTTAAAATAGGCCTAGGGGGCCTAGAAATATGTCAATATTAAAAATACATTATACCGTTGAATCCGCAACGGCGAGACGAATACAAATATGTAATAATATTGACAAGTCAAAATTCGACCAAAATCACCGATTTGCCTGGGCTTAAACCCAAGGTTTTTGGAGATTATTTTTTCGATTCTGGACGAATGGCTGGGCAAAAATGATATCTAAGACCATGACTAGAAGTAGCTCGGCGAGAAAAATCGAATGGCACAAAGTAGAATTCCCTAGGACTTATAGTTTGGGCTACAGAGGACTTTTAAAGTACAAAAAACGGTCCCCTGGGCCCTCCAGGAAGCCCAGTCAAAATCGAAATCCTAAACTAATGGTCCGATTTTAATTCTGTTTGCGCCATTCGATTCAGCTTGCCAAAGTGTACTTATGATATAAATTTAAACAAAATCCGTTCATAAATAACTCGTCTATGGAGTTTTTAAACTTTAAAATAGGCCTAGGGGGCCTAAAAATAGGTCAATATTTTAAAAAAAATTATACCGTTGAATCCGCAACGGCGAGACGAATCCAAATATGTAATAATATTGACAAGTCAAAATTCGACCAAAATCACCGATTTGCCTGGGCAAAACCCAAGGTTTTTGGAGATTAATTTTTTTGATTCTGGGCGAATGGCTGGGCGAAAATGAAATCTAAGACCATGACTAGAAGCAGCTCGGCGAGAAAAATCGAATGGCACCAAGTAGAATTCCCTAGGACTTATAGTTTGGGCTACAGAGGACTTTTAAAGTCCAAAAAACGGTCCCCTGGGCCCTCCAGGAAGCCCAGTCAAAATCGAAATCCTAAATTAATGGTCCGATTTTAATTCTGTTTGCGCCATTCGATTCAGCTTGCCAAAGTGTACTTATGGTATAAATTTAAACAAAATCCGTTCATAAATAACTCGTCTATGGAGTTTTTAAACTTTAAAATAGGCCTAGGGGGCCTAAAAATAGGTCAAAATTAAAAAAAAATTATACCGTTGAATCCGCAACGGCGAGACGAATCCAAATATGTAATAATATTGACAAGTCAAAATTCGACCAAAATCACCGATTTGCCTGGGCTTAAACCCAAGGTTTTTGGAGATTATTTTTTCGATTCTGGGCGAATGGCTGGGCGAAAATGAAATCTAAGACCATGTCTAGAAGCAGCTCGGCGAGAAAAATCGAATGGCACAAGTAGAATTCCTAGGACTTATAGTTTGGGCTACAGAGGACTTTTAAAGTACAAAAAACGGTCCCCTGGGCCCTCCAGGAAGCCCAGTCAAAATCGAAATCCTAAACTAATGGTCCGATTTTAATTCTGTTTGCGCCATTCGATTCAGCTTGCCAAAGTGTACTTATGATATAAATTTAAACAAAATCCGTTCATAAATAACACGTCTATGGAGTTTTTAAACTTTAAAATAGGCCTAGGGGGCCTAAAAATAGGTCAAAATTAAAAAAAAATTATACCGTTGAATCCGCAACGGCGAGACGAATCCAAATATGTAATAATATTGACAAGTCAAAATTCGACCAAAATCACCGATTTGCCTGGGCAAAACCCAAGGTTTTTGGAGATTATTTTTTCGATTCTGGGCGAATGGCTGGGCGAAAATGAAATCTAAGACCATGACTAGAAGTAGCTCGGCGAGAAAAATCGAATGGCACCAAGTAGAATTCCCTAGGACTTATAGTTTGGGCTACAGAGGACTTTTAAAGTACAAAAAACGGTCCCCTGGGCCCTCCAGGAAGCCCAGTCAAAATCGAAATCCTAAACTAATGGTCCGATTTTAATTCTGTTTGCGCCATTCGATTCAGCTTGCCAAAGTGTACTTATGATATAAATTTAAACAAAATCCGTTCATAAATAACTCGTCTATGGAGTTTTTAAACTTTAAAATAGGCCTAGGGGGCCTAGAAAAATGTCAATATTAAAAATACATTATACCGTTGAATCCGCAACGGCGAGACGAATCCAAATATGTAATAATATTGACAAGTCAAAATTCGACCAAAATCACCGATTTGCCTGGGCTTAAACCCAAGGTTTTTGGAGATTAATTTTTTTGATTCTGGGCGAATGGCTGGGCGAAAATGAAATCTAAGACCATGACTAGAAGCAGCTCGGCGAGAAAAATCGAATGGCACCAAGTAGAATTCCCTAGGACTTATAGTTTGGGCTACAGAGGACTTTTAAAGTCCAAAAAACGGTCCCCTGGGCCCTCCAGGAAGCCCAGTCAAAATCGAAATCCTAAACTAATGGTCCGATTTTAATTATGTTTGCGCCATTCGATTCAGCTTGCCAAAGTGTACTTATGGTATAAATTTAAACAAAATCCGTTCATAAATAACTCGTCTATGGAGTTTTTAAACTTTAAAATAGGCCTAGGGGGCCTAAAAATAGGTCAAAATTAAAAAACATTATACCGTTGAATCCGCAACGGCGAGACGAATCCAAATATGTAATAATATTGACAAGTCAAAATTCGACCAAAATCACCGATTTGCCTGGGCTTAAACCCAAGGTTTTTGGAGATTATTTTCGATTCTGGGCGAATGGCTGGGCGAAAATGAAATCTAAGACCATGTCTAGAAGCAGCTCGGCGAGAAAAATCGAATGGCACCAAGTAGAATTCCCTAGGACTTATAGTTTGGGCTACAGAGGACTTTTAAAGTACAAAAAACGGTCCCCTGGGCCCTCCAGGAAGCCCAGTCAAAATCGAAATCCTAAACTAATGGTCCGATTTTAATTCTGTTTGCGCCATTCGATTCAGCTTGCCAAAGTGTACTTATGATATAAATTTAAACAAATTCCGTTCATAAAAAACTCGTCTATGGAGTTTTTAAACTTTAAAATAGGCCTAGGGGGCCTAGAAAAATGTCAATATTAAAAATACATTATACCGTTGAATCCGCAACGGCGAGACGAATACAAATATGTAATAATATTGACAAGTCAAAATTCGACCAAAATCACCGATTTGCCTGGGCAAAGGTTTTTGACCCAAGGTTTTTGGAGATTAATGTTTTTGATTCTGGGCGAATGGCTGGGCGAAAATGAAATCTAAGACCATGACTAGAAGCAGCTCGACGAGAAAAATCGAATGGCACCAAGTAGAATTCCCTAGGACTTATAGTTTGGGCTACAGAGGACTTTTAAAGTACACAAAACGGTCCCCTGCGCCCTCCAGGAAGCCCAGTCAAAATCGAAATCCTAAACTAATGGTCCGATTTTATGACCCAAGGTTTTTTGAGAATTTGTTTTCGATTCTGGGCGAATGGCTGGGCGAAAATGAAATCTAAGACCATGTCTAGAAGCAGCTCGGCGAGAAAAATCGAATGGCACAAAGTAGAATTTCCTAGGACTTATAGTTTGGGTTACAGAGGACTTTTAATGTCCAAAAACGGTCCACTGGGCCCTCCAGGAAGCCCTGTCAAAATCGAAATCCTAAACTAATGGTCCGATTTTAATTCTGTTTGCGCCATTCGATTCAGCTTGCCAAAGTGTACTTATGATATAAATTTAAACAAATTCCGTTCATAAATAACTCGTCTATGGAGTTTTTAAACTTTAAAATAGGCCTAGGGGGCCTAGAAAAATGTCAATATTAAAAATACATTATACCGTTGAATCCGCAACGGCGAGACGAATACAAATATGTAATAATATTGACAAGTCAAAATTCGACCAAAATCACCGATTTGCCTGGGCAAAGGTTTTTGACCCAAGGTTTTTGGAGATTAATGTTTTTGATTCTGGGCGAATGGCTGGGCGAAAATGAAATCTAAGACCATGACTAGAAGCAGCTCGACGAGAAAAATCGAATGGCACCAAGTAGAATTCCCTAGGACTTATAGTTTGGGCTACAGAGGACTTTTAAAGTACAAAAAACGGTCCCCTGGGCCCTCCAGGAAGCCCAGTCAAAATCGAAATCCTAAACTAATGGTCCGATTTTAATTCTGTTTGCGCCATTCGATTCAGCTTGCCAAAGTGTACTTATGATATAAATTTAAACAAAATCCGTTCATAAATAACTCGTCTATGGAGTTTTTAAACTTTAAAATAGGCCTAGGGGGACTAGAAATATGTCAATATTAAAAATACATTATACCGTTGAATCCGCAACGGCGAGACGAATCCAAATATGTAATAATATTGACAAGTCAAAATTCGACCAAAATCACCGATTTGCCTGGGCTTAAACCCAAGGTTTTTGGAGATTATTTTTTCGATTCTGGGCGAATGGCTGGGCGAAAATGATATCTAAGACCATGACTAGAAGTAGCTCGGCGAGAAAAATCGAATGGCACCAAATAGAATTCCCTAGGACTTATAGTTTGGGCTACAGAGGACTTTTAAAGTACAAAAAACGGTCCCCTGGGCCCTCCAGGAAGCCCAGTCAAAATCGAAATCCTAAACTAATGGTCCGATTTTAATTCTGTTTGCACCATTCGATTCAGCTTGCCAAAGTGTACTTATGGTATAAATTTAAACAAAATCCGTTCATAAATAACTCGTCTATGGAGTTTTTAAACTTTAAAATAGGCCTAGGGGGCCTAAAAATAGGTCAAAATTAAAAAACAATTATACCGTTGAATCCGCAACGGCGAGACGAATCCAAATATGTAATAATATTGACAAGTCAAAATTCGACCAAAATCACCGATTTGCCTGGGCTTAAACCCAAGGTTTTTGGAGATTATTTTTTCGATTCTGGGCGAATGGCTGGGCGAAAATGAAATCTAAGACCATGTCTAGAAGCAGCTCGGCGAGAAAAATCGAATGGCACAAAGTATAATTTCCTAGGACTTATAGTTTGGGTTACAGAGGACTTTTAAAGTCCAAAAAACGGTCCCCTGGGCCCTCCAGGAAGCCCAGTCAAAATCGAAATCCTAAACTAATGGTCCGATTTTAATTATGTTTACGCCATTCGATTCAGCTTGCCAAAGTGTACTTATGATATAAATTTAGACAAAATCCGTTCATAAATAACTCGTCTATGGAGTTTTTAAACTTTAAAATAGGCCTAGGGGGCCTAGAAAAATGTCAATATTAAAAATACATTATACCGTTGAATCCGCAACGGCGAGACGAATCCAAATATGTAATAATATTGACAAGTCAAAATTCGACCAAAATCACCGATTTGCCTGGGTTAATACCCAAGGTTTTTGGAGATTATTTTTTCGATTCTGGGCGAATGGCTGGGCGAAAATGATATCTAAGACCATGACTAGAAGTAGCTCGGCGAGAAAAATCGAATGGCACCAAGTAGAATTCCCTAGGACTTATAGTTTGGGCTACAGAGGACTTTTAAAGTACAAAAAACGGTCCCCTGGGCCCTCCAGGAAGCCCAGTCAAAATCGAAATCCTAAATTAATGGTCCGATTTTAATTCTGTTTGCGCCATTCGATTCAGCTTGCCAAAGTGTACTTATGATATAAATTTAAACAAATTCCGTTCATAAATAACTCGTCTATGGAGTTTTTAAACTTTAAAATAGGCCTAGGGGGCCTAGAAAAATGTCAATATTAAAAATACATTATACCGTTGAATCCGCAACGGCGAGACGAATACAAATATGTAATAATATTGACAAGTCAAAATTCGACCAAAATCACCGATTTGCCTGGGCAAACCCAAGGTTTTTGGAGATTATTTTTTCGATTCTGGGCGAATGGCTGGGCGAAAATGAAATCTAAGACCATGTCTAGAAGCAGCTCGGCGAGAAAAATCGAATGGCACAAAGTAGAATTTCCTAGGACTTATAGTTTGGGCTACAGAGGACTTTTAAAGTACAAAAAACGGTCCCCTGGGCCCTCCAGGAAGCCCAGTCAAAATCGAAATCCTAAACTAATGGTCCGCTTTTAATTCTGATACTTATGATATAAATTTAAACAAATTCCGTTCATAAATAACTCGTCTATGGAGTTTTTAAACTTTAAAATAGGCCTAGGGGGCCTAGAAAAATGTCAATATTAAAAATACATTATACCGTTGAATCCGCAACGGCGAGACGAATACAAATATGTAATAATATTGACAAGTCAAAATTCGACCAAAATCACCGATTTGCCTGGGCAAACCCAAGGTTTTTGGAGATTATTTTTTCGATTCTGGGCGAATGGCTGGGCGAAAATGAAATCTAAGACCATGTCTAGAAGCAGCTCGGCGAGAAAAATCGAATGGCAACAAGTAGAATTTCCTAGGACTTATAGTTTGGGCTACAGAGGACTTTTAAAGTACAAAAAACGGTCCCCTGGGCCCTCCAGGAAGCCCAGTCAAAATCGAAATCCTAAACTAATGGTCCGCTTTTAATTCTGTTTGCGCCATTCGATTCAGCTTGCCAAAGTGTACTTATGATATAAATTTAAACAAATTCCTTTCATAAATAACTCGTCTATGGAGTTTTTAAACTTTAAAATAGGCCTAGGGGGCCTAGAAAAATGTCAATATTAAAAATACATTATACCGTTGAATCCGCAACGGCGAGACGAATACAAATATGTAATAATATTGACAAGTCAAAATTCGACCAAAATCACCGATTTGCCTGGGCAAACCCAAGGTTTTTGGAGATTATTTTTTCGATTCTGGGCGAATGGCTGGGCGAAAATGAAATCTAAGACCATGACTAGAAGCAGCTCGGCGAGAAAAATCGAATGGCACCAAGTAGAATTCCCTAGGACTTATAGTTTGGGCTACAGAGGACTTTTAAAGTACAAAACACGGTCCCCTGGGCCCTCCAGGAAGCCCAGTCAAAATCGAAATCCTAAATTAATGGTCCGATTTTAATTATGTTTGCGCCATTCAATTCAGCTTGCCAAAGTGTACTTATGGTATAAATTTAAACAAAATCCGTTCATAAATAACTCGGCTATGGAGTTTTTAAACTTTAAAATAGGCCTAGGGGGCCTAAAAATAGGTCAAAATTAAAAAAACAATTAAACCGTTGAATCCGCAACGGCGAGACGAATCCAAATATGTAATAATATTGACAAATCAAAATTCGACCAAAATCACCGATTTGCCTGGGCAAATTACCCAAGGTTTTTGGAGATTATTTTTTCGATTCTGGGCGAATGGCTGGGCGAAAATGAAATCTAAGACCATGACAAGAAGCAGCTCGGCGAGAAAAATCGAATGGCACCAAGTAGAATTTCCTAGGACTTATAGTTTGGGCTACAGAGGACTTTTAAAGTACAAAAAAAGGTCCCCTGGGACCTCCAGGAAGCCCAGTCAAAATCGAAATCCTAAATTAATGGTCCGATTTTAATTATGTTTGCGCCATTCGATTCAGCTTGCCAAAGTGTACTTATGGTATAAATTTAAACAAAATCCGTTCATAAATAACACGTCTATGGAGTTTTTAAACTTTAAAATAGGCCTAGGGGGCCTAAAAATAGGTCAAAATTAAAAAAAAAATATACCGTTGAATCCGCAACGGCGAGACGAATACAAATATGTAATAATATTGACAAGTCAAAATTCGACCAAAATCACCGATTTGCCTGGGCTTAAATTTAACCCAAGGTTTTTGGAGATTAGAGATTAGTTTTTAGAGATTAGGCCCAGGCAAATCGGTGATTTTGGTCGAATTTTGACTTGTCAATATTATTACATATTTGTATTCGTCTCGCCGTTGCGGATTCAACGGTATAATGTATTTTTAATATTGACATTTTTCTAGGCCCCCTAGGCCTATTTTAAAGTTTAAAAACTCCATAGACGAGTTATTTATGAACGGAATTTGTTTAAATTTATATCATAAGTACACTTTGGCAAGCTGAATCGAATGGCGCAAACATAATTAAAATCGGACCATTAGTTTAGGATTTCGATTTTGACTGGGCTTCCTGGAGGGCCCAGTGGACCGTTTTTGGACTTTAAAAGTCCTCTGTAACCCAAACTATAAGTCCTAGGAAATTCTACTTTGTGCCATTCGATTTTTCTCGCCGAGCTGCTTCTAGACATGGTCTTAGATTTCATTTTCGCCCAGCCATTCGCCCAGAATCGAAAACAAATTCTCAAAAAACCTTGGGTCATAAAATCGGACCATTTGTTTAGGATTTCGATTTTGACTGGGCTTCCTGGAGGGCCCAGGGGACCGTTTTTTGTACTTTAAAAGTCCTCTGTAGCCCAAACTATAAGTCCTAGGGAATTCTATTTGGTGCCATTCGATTTTTCTCGCCGAGCTACTTCTAGTCATGGTCTTAGATTTCATTTTCGCCCAGCCATTCGCCCAGAATCGAAAAAATAATCTCCAAAAACCTTGGGTGCCCAGGCAAATCGGTGATTTTGGTCGAATTTTGACTTGTCAATATTATTACATATTTGGATTCGTCTCGCCGTTGCGGATTCAACGGTATAATGTAAATTTAATATTGACATTTTTCTAGGCCCCCTAGGCCTATTTTAAAGTTTAAAAACTCCATAGACGAGTTATTTATGAACGGAATTTGTTTAAATTTATATCATAAGTACACTTTGGCAAGCTGAATCGAATGGCGCAAACAGAATTAAAATCGGACCATTAGTTTAGGATTTCGATTTTGACTGGGCTTCCTGGAGGGCCCAGTGGACCGTTTTTGGACTTTAAAAGTCCTCTGTAACCCAAACTATAAGTCCTAGGAAATTCTACTGTGTGCCATTCGATTTTCTCGCCGAGCTGCTTCTAGACATGGTCTTAGATTTCATTTTCGCCAGCCATTCGCCCAGAATCGAAAACAAATCCTCAAAAAATCTTGGGTCATAAAATCGGACCATTAGTTTAGGATTTCGATTTTGACTGGGCTTCCTGGAGGGCCCAGGGGACCGTTTTTTGTACTTTAAAAGTCCTCTGTAGCCCAAACTATAAGTCCTAGGGAATTCTACTTGGTGCCATTCGATTTTTCTCGCCGAGCTACTTTTAGTCATGGTCTTAGATTTCATTTTCGCCCAGCCATTCGCCCAGAATCGAAAAAATAATCTCCAAAAACCTTGGGTTTTTTTTGGGATTTGCTCAGGCAAATCGGTGATTTTGGTCGAATTTTGACTTGTCAATATTATTACATATTTGGATTCGTCTCGCCGTTGCGGATTCAACGGTATAATGTATTTTTAATATTGACATTTTTCTAGGCCCCCTAGGCCTATTTTAAAGTTTAAAAACTCCATAGACGAGTTATTTATGAACGGATTTTTTAAATTTATATCATAATTACACTTTGGCAAGCTGAATCGAATGGCGCAAACATAATTAAAATCGGACCATTAGTTTAGGATTTCGATTTTGACTTGGCTTCCTGGAGGGCCCAGGGGACCGTTTTTTGGACTTTAAAAGTCCTCTGTAACCCAAACTATAAGTCCTAGGAAATTCTACTTTGTGCCATTCGATTTTTCTCGCCGAGCTGCTTCTAGACATGGTCTTAGATTTCATTTTCGCCCCGCCATTCGCCCAGAATCGAAAACAAATTCTCAAAAAACCTTGGGTCATAAAATCGGACCATTTGTTTAGGATTTCGATTTTGACTGGGCTTCCTGGAGGGCCCAGGGGACCGTTTTTTGTACTTTAAAAGTCCTCTGTAGCCCAAACTATAAGTCCTAGGGAATTCTATTTGGTGCCATTCGATTTTTCTCGCCGAGCTACTTCTAGTCATGGTCTTAGATTTCATTTTCGCCCAGCCATTCGCCCAGAATCGAAAAAATAATCTCCAAAAACCTTGGGTGCCCAGGCAAATCGGTGATTTTGGTCGAATTTTGACTTGTCAATATTATTACATATTTGGATTCGTCTCGCCGTTGCGGATTCAACGGTATAATGTATTTTTAATATTGACATTTTTCTAGGCCCCCTAGGCCTATTTTAAAGTTTAAAAACTCCATAGACGAGTTATTTATGAACGGAATTTGTTTAAATTTATATCATAAGTACACTTTGGCAAGCTGAATCGAATGGCGCAAACAGAATTAAAATCGGACCATTAGTTTAGGATTTCGATTTTGACTGGGCTTCCTGGAGGGCCCAGTGGACCGTTTTTGGACTTTAAAAGTCCTCTGTAACCCAAACTATAAGTCCTAGGAAATTCTACTGTGTGCCATTCGATTTTTCTCGCCGAGCTGCTTCTAGACATGGTCTTAGATTTCATTTTCGCCCAGCCATTCGCCCAGAATCGAAAACAAATTCTCAAAAAACCTTGGGTCATAAAATCGGACCATTTGTTTAGGATTTCGATTTTGACTGGGCTTCCTGGAGGGCCCAGGGGACCGTTTTTTGTACTTTAAAAGTCCTCTGTAGCCCAAACTATAAGTCCTAGGGAATTCTATTTGGTGCCATTCGATTTTTCTCGCCGAGCTACTTTTAGTCATGGTCTTAGATTTCATTTTCGCCCAGCCATTCGCCCAGAATCGAAAATATAATCTCCAAAAACCTTGGGTGCCCAGGCAAATCGGTGATTTTGGTCGAATTTTGACTTGTCAATATTATTACATATTTGGATTCGTCTCGCCGTTGCGGATTCAACGGTATAATGTATTTTTAATATTGACATTTTTCTAGGCCCCCTAGGCCTATTTTAAAGTTTAAAAACTCCATAGACGAGTTATTTATGAACGGATTTTGTTTAAATTTATATCATAATTACACTTTGGCAAGCTGAATCGAATGGCGCAAACATAATTAAAATCGGACCATTAGTTTAGGATTTCGATTTTGACTTGGCTTCCTGGAGGGCCCAGGGGACCGTTTTTTGGACTTTAAAAGTCCTCTGTAACCCAAACTATAAGTCCTAGGAAATTCTACTTTGTGCCATTCGATTTTTCTCGCCGAGCTGCTTCTAGACATGGTCTTAGATTTCATTTTCGCCCAGCCAATCGCCCAGAATCAAAAACATTAATCTCCAAAAACCTTGGGTCAAAAACCCAAAAACCCAAGGTTTTTGGAGATTATTTTTTCGATTCTGGGCGAATGGCTGGGCGAAAATGAAATCTAAGACCATGTCTAGAAGCAGCTCGGCGAGAAAAATCGAATGGCACAAAGTAGAATTTCCTAGGACTTATAGTTTGGGTTACAGAGGACTTTTAAAGTACAAAAAACGGTCCCCTGGGCCCTCCAGGAAGCCCAGTCAAAATCGAAATCCTAAACTAATGGTCCGATTTTAATTCTGTTTGCGCCATTCGATTCAGCTTGCCAAAGTGTACTTATGATATAAATTTAAACAAATTCCGTTCATAAATAACTCGTCTATGGAGTTTTTAAACTTTAAAATAGGCCTAGGGGGCCTAGAAAAATTTCAAAATTAAAAAAAAATTATACCGTTGAATCCGCAACGGCGAGACGAATACAAATATGTAATAATATTGACAAGTCAAAATTCGACCAAAATCACCGATTTGCCTGGGCTTAATAAACCCAAGGTTTTTGGAGATTATTTTTTCGATCCTGGGCGAATGGCTGGACGAAAATGAAATCTAAGACCATGTCTAGAAGCAGCTCGGCGAGAAAAATCGAATGGCACAAAGTAGAATTTCCTAGGACTTATAGTTTGGGCTACAGAGGACTTTTAAAGTACAAAAAACGGTCCCCTGGGCCCTCCAGGAAGCCCAGTCAAAATCGAAATCCTAAATTAATGGTCCGATTTTAATTATGTTTGCGCCATTCGATTCAGCTTGCCAAAGTGTACTTATGGTATAAATTTAAACAAAATCCGTTCATAAATAACTCGGCTATGGAGTTTTTAAACTTTAAAATAGGCCTAGGGGGCCTAAAAATAGGTCAAAATTAAAAAAACAATTTATACCGTTGAATCCGCAACGGCGAGACGAATACAAATATGTAATAATATTGACAAGTCAAAATTCGACCAAAATCACCGATTTGCCTGGGCTTTGCCCAAGGTTTTGGTGAATTTGTTTTCGATTCTGGGCGAATGGCTGGGCGAAAATGAAATCTAAGACCATGTCTAGAAGCAGCTCGGCGAGAAAAATCGAATGGCACAAAGTAGAATTTCCTAGGACTTATAGTTTGGGTTACAGAGGACTTTTAAAGTACAAAAAACGGTCCCTTGGGCCCTCCAGGAAGCCCAGTCAAAATCGAAATCCTAAACTAATGGTCCGATTTTAATTCTGTTTGCGCCATTCGATTCAGCTTGCCAAAGTGTACTTATGATATAAATTTAAACAAATTCCGTTCATAAATAACTCGTCTATGGAGTTTTTAAACTTTAAAATAGGCCTAAGGGGCCTAGAAAAATTTCAATATTAAAAATACATTATACCGTTGAATCCGCAACGGCGAGACGAATCCAAATATGTAATAATATTGACAAGTCAAAATTCGACCAAAATCACCGATTTGCCTGGGCTTAAACCCAAGGTTTTTGGAGATTATTTTTTCGATTCTGGGCGAATGGCTGGGCGAAAATGATATCTAAGACCATGACTAGAAGTAGCTCGGCGAGAAAAATCGAATGGCACCAAGTAGAATTCCCTAGGACTTATAGTTTGGGCTACAGAGGACTTTTAAAGTACACAAAACGGTCCCCTGGGCCCTCCAGGAAACCCAGTCAAAATCGAAATCCTAAATTAATGGTCCGATTTTAATTCTGTTTGCGCCATTCGATTCAGCTTGCCAAAGTGTACTTATGGTATAAATTTAAACAAAATCCGTTCATAAATAACACGTCTATGGAGTTTTTAAACTTTAAAATAGGCCTAGGGGGCCTAAAAATAGGTCAAAATTAAAAACAAATTATACCGTTGAATCCGCAACGGCGAGACGAATACAAATATGTAATAATATTGACAAGTCAAAATTCGACCAAAATCACCGATTTGCCTGGGCTTATATTTAACCCAAGGTTTTTGGAGATATTTTTTTCGATTCTGGGCGAATGGCTGGGCGAAAATGAAATCGAAGACCATGTCTAGAAGCAGCTCGGCGAGAAAAATCGAATGGCACAAAGTAGAATTTCCTAGGACTTATAGTTTGGGCTACAGAGGACTTTTAAAGTACAAAAAACGGTCCCCTGGGCCCTCCAGGAAGCCCAGTCAAAATCGAAATCCTAAACTAATGGTCCGATTTTAATTTTGTTTGCGCCATTCGATTCAGCTTGCCAAAGTGTACTTATGGTATAAATTTAAACAAAATCCGTTCATAAATAACTCGGCTATGGAGTTTTTAAACTTTAAAATAGGCCTAGGGGGCCTAAAAATAGGTCAAAATTAAAAAAACAATTTATACCGTTGAATCCGCAACGGCGAGACGAATCCAAATATGTAATAATATTGACAAGTCAAAAATTCGACCAAAATCACCGATTTGCCTGGGCTTTGCCCAAGGTTTTGGTGAATTTGTTTTCGATTCTGGGCGAATGGCTGGGCGAAAATGAAATCTAAGACCATGTCTAGAAGCAGCTCGGCGAGAAAAATCGAATGGCACAAAGTAGAATTTCCTAGGACTTATAGTTTGGGTTACAGAGGACTTTTAAAGTCCAAAAAACGGTCCCCTGGGCCCTCCAGGAAGCCCAGTCAAAATCGAAATCCTAAACTAATGGTCCGATTTTAATTCTGTTTGCGCCATTCGATTCAGCTTGCCAAAGTGTACTTATGATATAAATTTAAACAAATTCCGTTCATAAATAACTCGTCTATGGAGTTTTTAAACTTTAAAATAGGCCTAGGGGGCCTAGAAAAATTTCAATATTAAAAATACATTATACCGTTGAATCCGCAACGGCGAGACGAATCCAAATATGTAATAATATTGACAAGTCAAAATTCGACCAAAATCACCGATTTGCCTGGGCTTATATTTAACCCAAGGTTTTTGGAGATAATTTTTTCGATTCTGGGCGAATGGCTGGGCGAAAATGAAATCTAAGACCATGTCTAGAAGCAGCTCGGCGAGAAAAATCGAATGGCACAAAGTAGAATTTCCTAGGACTTATAGTTTGGGCTACAGAGGACTTTTAAAGTACAAAAAACGGTCCCCTGGGCCCTCCAGGAAGCCCAGTCAAAATCGAAATCCTAAACTAATGGTCCGATTTTAATTTTGTTTGCGCCATTCGATTCAGCTTGCCAAAGTGTACTTATGGTACAAATTTAAACAAAATCCGTTCATAAATAACTCGGCTATGGAGTTTTTAAACTTTAAAATAGGCCTAGGGGGCCTAGAAAAATGTCAATATTAAAAATACATTATACCGTTGAATCCGCAACGGCGAGACGAATCCAAATATGTAATAATATTGACAAGTCAAAATTCGACCAAAATCACCGATTTGCCTGGGCTTAAATTAAAACCCAAGGTTTTTGGAGATTATTTTTTCGATTCTGGGCGAATGGCTTTGCGAAAATGAAATCTAAGACCATGTCTAGAAGCAGCTCGGCGAGAAAAATCGAATGGCACAAAGTAGAATTTCCTAGGACTTATAGTTTGGGCTACAGAGGACTTTTAAAGTACAAAAAACGGTCCCCTGGGCCCTCCAGGAAGCCCAGTCAAAATCGAAATCATAAACTAATGGTCCGATTTTAATTATGTTTGCGCCATTCGATTCAGCTTGCCAAAGTGTACTTATGATATAAATTTAAACAAATTCCGTTCATAAATAACTCGTCTATGGAGTTTTTAAACTTTAAAATAGGCCTAGGGGGCCTAGAAAAATGTCAATATTAAAAATACATTATACCGTTGAATCCGCAACGGCGAGACGAGTCCAAATATGTAATAATATTGACAAGTCAAAATTCGACCAAAATCACCGATTTGCCTGGGCTTAAATTAAAACCCAAGGTTTTTGGAGATAATTTTTTTTGATTCTGGGCGAATGGCTGGGCGAAAATGAAATCTAAGACCATGAGTAGAAGCAGCTCGGCGAGAAAAATCGAATGGCACCAAGTAGAATTCCCTAGGACTTATAGTTTGGGCTACAGAGGACTTTTAAAGTACAAAAAACGGTCCCCTGGGCCCTCCAGGAAGCCCAGTCAAAATCGAAATCCTAAATTAATGGTCCGATTTTAATTCTGTTTGCGCCATTCGATTCAGCTTGCCAAAGTGTACTTATGGTATAAATTTAAACAAAATCCGTTCATAAATAACACGTCTATGGAGTTTTTAAACTTTAAAATAGGCCTAGGGGGCCTAAAAATAGGTCAAAATTAAAAAAAAATTATACCGTTGAATCCGCAACGGCGAGACGAATACAAATATGTAATAATATTGACAAGTCAAAATTCGACCAAAATCACCGATTTGCCTGGGCTTAAATTTAACCCAAGGTTTTTGGAGATTATTTTTTCGATTCTGGGCGAATGGCTGGGCGAAAATGATATCTAAGACCATGACTAGAAGTAGCTCGGCGAGAAAAATCGAATGGCACCAAGTAGAATTCCCTAGGACTTATAGTTTGGGCTACAGAGGACTTTTAAAGTACAAAAAACGGTCCCCTGGGCCCTCCAGGAAGCCCAGTCAAAATCGAAATCCTAAACTAATGGTCCGATTTTAATTCTGTTTGCGCCATTCGATTCAGCTTGCCAAAGTGTACTTATGGTATAAATTTAAACAAAATCCGTTCATAAATAACTCGGCTATGGAGTTTTTAAACTTTAAAATAGGCCTAGGGGGCCTAGAAAAATGTCAATATTAAAAATACATTATACCGTTGAATCCGCAACGGCGAGACGAATCCAAATATGTAATAATATTGACAAGTCAAAATTCGACCAAAATCACCGATTTGCCTGGGCAAACCCAAGGTTTTTGGAGATTATTTTTTCGATTCTGGGCGAATGGCTGGGCGAAAATGAAATCTAAGACCATGACTAGAAGCAGCTCGGCGAGAAAAATCGAATGGCACCAAGTAGAATTCCCTAGGACTTATAGTTTGGGCTACAGAGGACTTTTAAAGTACAAAAAACGGTCCCCTGGGCCCTCCAGGAAGCCCAGTCAAAATCGAAATCATAAATTAATGGTCCGATTTTAATTCTGTTTGCGCCATTCGATTCAGCTTGCCAAAGTGTACTTATGGTATAAATTTAAACAAAATCCGTTCATAAATAACACGTCTATGGAGTTTTTAAACTTTAAAATAGGCCTAGGGGGCCTAAAAATAGGTCAAAATTAAAAAAATTATACCGTTGAATCCGCAACGGCGAGACGAATCCAAATATGTAATAATATTGACAAGTCAAAATTCGACCAAAATCACCGATTTGCTTGGGCACCCAAGTTGTTTTGATAATTTTGTTTCGATTCTGGGCGAATGGCTGGGCGAAAATGAAATCTAAGACCACGTCTAGAAGCAGCTTGGCGAGAACAAACGAATGGCACAAAGTAGAATTCCCTAGGACTTATAGTTTGGGCTACAGAGGACTTTTAAAGTTCAAAAAACGGTCCCCTGGGCCCTCCAGGTAGCCCAGTCAAAATCGAAATCCTAAACTAATTGTCCGATTTTAATTCTGTTTGCGCCATTCGATTCAGCTTGCCAAAGTGTACTTATGGTATAAATTTAAACAAAATCCGTTCATAAATAACTCGTCTATGGAGTTTTTAAACTTTTAAAATAGGCGTAGGGGGCCTAAAAATAGTTAAAAATTACAAAAAATGTATACCGTTGAATCCGCAACGGCGAGACGAATCCAAATATGTAATAATATTGACAAGTCAAAATTCGACCAAAATCACCGATTTGCCTGGGCTTAAATTTAACCCAAGGTTTTTTGAGAATTTGTTTTCGATTCTGGGCGAATGACTTGGCGAAAATGAAATCTAAGACCATGTCTAGAAGCAGCTTGGCGAGAAAAATCGAATGGCACCAAGTAGAATTCCCTAGGACTTATAGTTTGGGCTACAGAGGACTTTTAAAGTCCAAAAAACGGTCCCCTGGGCCCTCCAGGAAGCCCAGTCAAAATCGAAATCCTAAACTAATGGTCCGATTTTAATTCTGTTTGCGCCATTCGATTCAGCTTGCCTAAGTGTACTTATGGTATAAATTTAAACAAAATCCGTTCATAAATAACTCGTCTATGGAGTTTTTAAACTTTAAAATAGGCCTATTGGGTCTAAAAATTTGTCAAAATTTAAAAATAATTATACGGTTGAAACCGCAACGGCGAGACGAATCCAAAGATGTAATAATATTGACAAGTCAAAAATCGACCAAAATCAAGGATTTGCCTGGGCTTAATTTTTGGAAACAAATATTTTTTATTTTGGGCGAATGGCAGGGCGAAAATTAAATCTACGACCATGTTTAGAAGCAGCCCGGCGAGAAAAAAGCGAATGGCACCAGTTAGAATTCTCTAGGACTTATAGTTTGGGCTACAAAGAACTTTTAAAGTCCAAAAAAATGGTCCCCTGGGCCCTCCATTAAGGCCAAGTCAAAATCGAAATCCTAAACTAATGGTCCGATTTTAATTCTGTTTTAGTCATTCGATTCAGCTTGCCAAAGTGTACTTATGGTATAAATTTAAACAAAATCCGTACATAAATAACTCGTCTATGGAGTTTTTAAACTTTAAAATAGGCCTATTTGGCCTAAAAACTAAAAAATAATTATACCGTTGAAACCGCCACGGCGAGACGAATCCAAAGATGTAATAATATTGACAAGTCAAAAATCGACCAAAATCAAGGATTTGCCAGGGCTTTGGGTTTGGAAGCTGTTGGGCGAGCAAAATCGAATGGCACCAAGTATAATTCATTTTGCCTCTTAGTTTGGGCTACAGAAGACTTTAAAGTTGAAAAAGTGCGCATTTCGGGCATTTCTGGAGGTCAAATCAAAACGAAGTCCTAAAGTACTGGACCGATTTGATTTGTGTTTGTGCCATTGGATTCAGCGGGTGAAAGTGTACTTGGGGTAGAAATATGAACAAAATCCATACATAAATAACCCGTCTATGGGTGATTTAGAAGTTTTCAAAATAAAAATAAAATTATGCCTATTGGGCCTATACAATTGCCTAAATCCTAACATTTATATACCGTTGGAATTGCAACGACGAGACGAATCCATATATACCCTTGAAAAACACAAAATTCGAACATAACCTGCCAAGGTACTCGGCTTCGCCGAGTATTTTCAAAACATATTGTTTGATTCTGGGCGAATGGCTGGTCGAAAATGGAATCTATGACCATGTTTGGAAGCTGTTGGGCGAGCGAAATCGAATGGCACCAAGTAGAATTAATTTAGACTCTTAGTTTGGGCTACAGATGACTTTTAAAGTTGAAGAAGCTCATTTCGGGCATTTCTGGAGGTCAAATCAAAACGAAATCCTAAAGTACTGGACCGATTTGATTTTTGTGTATGCCATTGGATTCAGCGGGTGAAAGTGTACTTGGGTTAGAAATATGAGCAAAATCTGTACATAAATAACCCGTCTATGGGTGATTTAGAAGTTTTCAAAATCAAAGTGAAAATCGAAATTAGGCCTATTGGGCCTACACAATGGTATAAATACAAACAATTATATACCGTTGGAATCGTAACGACGAGACGAATCCATATATACCCTTGAAAACACAACATTCGAACATGACCTGCCAAGGTACTAGGTGGATGTTGTGTTGAACATAGACAACAATCATGCTTGCTCTCGTGTTGCCAACTTTGACTCTTCTGAATTCTCAACTCTCGGGCTTAACCCCCAGAGTGCCAGGTCCGTAATAATACGGACTGGGGTGTTGTCATGCCCAGTGCCAGATCCGTTTATATACGGACTCGCCGAAATAAAATGTAGCGCTGAAACTAGGTCAACTACGCCTTCCATATTCATGCCACAAGTACCCTACTCTTCGACCTTCTTGGCACCACCAACCCCACCTCCCAAACACCATGTAATTGACTTGTAAATATAACTGTATATGAATATATATTAAACAAAAAAATACATATATACAGTATATATATAATATATATTTATATAATTATATATATATATATATATATATATATATATATATATATATATATATATATATATATTTATATACATTTAGCTGTGATTTTGTTATTAAACTGATAAATGATTGAAGATAATGTGGCAAAAACTTGTGTATGTGCCGTAATTTACGGACCCATATATCGTCTCCCGAGCGTGTTTACATCCCCATAACAATTGTGCATCGAAAAAGCAATTATTTCATACTCAATGCTGATACACTCCAACTACTCTCAAAGTGTGTCACCATCATCACAACTATTATCAACATAATTACTACTATCACCATCCACACTGCTAGTTACCATCATCACTATTACTATCACCATCATTATTACTATCACCATCTTCACTATGTACTACTTTCGCTAACATCACTACTACTCTCGCCATCATCACTACTACTGTCACCAACATCATTATCACCATCATCAGTACTACTATTACCATCACCACAACTACTATCTTAATCATCAATACCACAATCACAACCACTATCACAACTATTACCACTATCACCACCACCATAAGTACCATGATCACCATTACCACTAAAGCTCATCATAACTACTAGCACTATCGCCACCACCATCACTACTCCTACCATAATCATCATCACTACAGATAATCACCACCACTACACTACTACTAGCACTATCACCACCACCATCACTACTGCTACCATAATCACCATCACCATCACTACTGTGAAGGGGGCACACATACAGTCATTACAATACTACACCAGCTCTACAGGGGCTATACAAGTACAGTATATTAAAGTTGATTGACCACAGGCATTGCTATTAGCTGCGGCAGGTGTCGTGGTCGGTGACGGTGGTGGTGGTGAGCAATGACCCAGTATTCCTCGCCAACTTCTCCGAGTGGTCCCTCAAAGGCCGCCTCCTGGTGTGGTCCACAAGGCTTCTCGTCTTCACCCGCCTTCCACTACATCGCCTCCCTCACATCCGCAACACTCTCGCCATGACTAAGTCCATGCTTTTGCATGTTAGTCACACTCCTTCTATCAAGTAAGGCTTCTACGTAATTTAGCATGATAGGACTGGTGGTTAAAACCCATCTGCCAACGATGTATATATACGTTTAGTGGGTTGAACTCGGCCAATGCCAACAACGTTTCAAAACTTCACAAACTTTAAACACTTGTAAATCTTGTTAAAATAGGACTTTGCCAAACGAAATTGGCAGCGCGTGGGCAGACCCCTCTGGGTTTAATACTAAGAAGGTGTACTGACCGGATAGTGTTCCTCCTGTTGTACTCAAAAACTGTTCTTCCGTGCTGACTCCCTGCCTAGCAAAAACTCTTTCGTCTGTCTTTCCTCTAGTGCTGGAAGTTTGCTCATATTCAACCTGTCCCAAAGAAGGGTGACCGCTCTCGACCTTTCAACTATCGTCCAATTGCTCTCATTTCTTGCAGCTCTAAAGTTTTGAAACTATTAACTGATTTTTTTTTAGGCATTCATCTTCCCATAATCTTCTTTCAGATCGTCAGTACGGTTTCCTTCAGGGCCGCTCTACTGGTGATGTTCTTGCTTATCTTACTATCTCTTGGTAATCCTCCTTTCGGGGCTTCGATGATACTTTTTCTATTGCGCTAGACATATCGAAAGCCTTCGATAGAGTCTGGCACAAATCTCTAATTTCCAAACTACTCTCTTTCGGGTTTTATCCCTCTACCTTTGCCTTTGTCTCTAGTTTCCTTTCAGACCGCTCCAAAATGCAGTTGTGGATGGCCATCGCTCACTTCCTCAACCTATTAACTCTGGTGTTCCTCAGGGTTCTGTCCTGTCTCCAATTCCCATTCTGATATTCGTTAATGATCTCAACTGTACCTTTAGTTCTATCCACTTACAGTATATGCTGACGATTCTACCTTACACTATTCAATTAGTTTTTCACATCAACCCAGCATGCATCAAACAAACATGACGAGGCCATACAACATGTATATTCTGATCTATCAATTATTTCTGATTGGGGGCAGAGAAAATCTTGTTACTTTCAATGCCTTCAAGACCCATTTTCTCCCTCCATCACAATCTTCAACAAGACTATAATTTCTTCTTCAACAATACACAAATCAACCTTTCATCTTCTCTTAATATTCTAGGTGTTTTCATCCGACCTTTCTTGGAAAGATGATATTACCACTCTTACTAAAACAGCTTCCCAAAAGTTAGGTGTGCTTAACCGTCTCCATGGGTTTTTCATCTCCGCACAGTTTTGTGCTCTGTATCGGGGCATAGTGCGCCCCTTTATTGAGTTGCATCTCTTTCACTCTACTATTGCTATTACAACAATAAGTGTTCTTCAGAGCTCTCTCAGTGCATCCCCCTCCCCTTGCGCTGAGTGTGAGGCACACGTCTTTCAACAGAGTCCCACGCCTATTCGGTCCAGCTCTCCAATCAAGAATTGGCAAAATGGTATCGGTCTTTCTTCTACTCATCAAGTGAACTCTGGAAGTCTCTCCCTCAATCAATCTTTCCTTCATCCTATGATTTAAACTTCGTGTGTCCAGGCATTTTGACCCCAACGTCCCTTGAATTTGGCTTTGTCACTCTTTTGGCTTTGGGGGAAACACTCATTACAAAAACAAAAATGGCACTGGCTGAGATCAAGGGAAAGTGGCAGATGCCGTGTTAAATCTGGTTTAGAAAGATAAAGTTCTGAGGTTTAGTCCAGAATGGTTATATTTATGTAATTATGTATGTGTGTTGCAGTACTACAACTTCCCCTCAAATGTAATGTTTGTTTTTAATAAAGTTACACCTTTGAGGTTAGAATGACAACGGAAATATAGAACACTTATTTCATGCTTCCTACTCGAATAAAACCACAATTCCTAGAGTACATTCTTCGATAGATCAGACCCATTTTTAAATAGGTAATATTTCCGTATTTTGAAGGCAATACAGAATAATGAGCAAATATCCTATCAACAATTATCACACCATACTACGGAAACAGAGGCATTTATCTCATAGAACGTATTAACACAACATGGTTAACCCTTTCAAGATTATGACGCATTTTGTCAGTTTATTCAGGCTATCATTACATGATTTTATACAATTTAGAAAGGATCTGTGACACTTATTAGGGTAAAAACTATCTCAATTAACCCTCCGACTTCCATATACCCTTCCAAATCCGAATAAAATCGTCTAATAATAGCCAGAAAAAATGCGTAATCGGATCTTGAAAGGGTTTAAGTAGGTCAAGACTTCAGTATTTCTAATGCTATGCGTATAAGGTTATCATACAATATAAATAGTGGTTATTCCACACAAAAATCATAATGTAAACCTGAAAATTTAACTTCTATGATGTCTGCATCACCATACAGGACACTTAAAGCAGGTTTTCCCAAAACTATTAGAACTAAATATACACAATATTAAAAGGTTACCCTTCAAACCTTTTTCTTAAATGCAGTCAATCAAACGCATACAAGAGATGTGTACTTCCTAGATGTTTACGTATTTCCATTCATATAGTAGTAAACCCCTAAATATGTTTGCTAAATTGTATGTCCAATGCACTCTAATAAACCAACGTGGTCCAGATAATCAATTAAAATCCCTATTATTTCAGCCTGTTGACCTTGGAACTCCTTGTTAAACAAACACGAGCTACTAAATCGGCTCGAGAAACACCTGTGCCTCACATAAAGTCATAAATCACCTGACCTGAACCCACTATTTGCACTAGCTAGCGCACCTAATGTGATATATATATTTCAGAGTGAACCTATACTCCCAACAACCGTACAGGAACCCAGACCACCCGATGCTGCTACTCGCATCTTGGTCGGCCTCAGGAGGACTCGTTAAAAAATCCCTCATCCAATATTATCCGGACAACTTTGATAAGTATGAATATTAATTGAAGAACAAAATCTTTAACTCATGTGCATATTCATATTACGTGCATATGCAATGCATGTTATGGACACACGCTCTCTCTCTCTCTATATATATATAAATATATATATATATATATATATATATATATATATATATATATATATATATACTGTATATATATATGTTATCTGCTATATGTTATAGAGAACGCTACCTGTAAGTGGCAGCGATTAGCGTGTCGCTCATCGGTAATTTGTTTAGGGTTTATTCCCCTAGAAGGGTTGCCCGCCAAGGCTATCGAGTCCCATCCGCCCGAAAACACCCCTTTCAGATACCAGGGGGACTGCTATCACCAGAGACAACCCTATCACAGGGTGACTGCTTAACACCAGAGACAGCCCAATCACATTATAGGGGAAGAGTGGAGAAGGGGATTCACCCGAACTCCTCAGGGGATCTCAGGGACCCTGACTTATACATCAGGGGAAAGAGGGTCTAGGTTGTGCCACTCAGGGTTGGACTGGTTAGTGTGGGAAGAGGACTTCCCCCACACCATGAAGGGACCCCAGTGCGTAAGAGGGCCATGGAGGACGAGGAGGAGTTCAAGCTCCTGACTCCTACGAGTCCCCCAGGACCCCCTCGCACACCATAGTCAAGACCCTCACCATCACCAATACCAAACCCCACACCACATACCCCTTCCCATTCTCCTTCACTCAGTTGCCCTGCAATACTAACTCCTCTGTCTGTGTGGGGTATCTAAAGTAAAATCTCCAAACCCAGAAAAATCCACGAATTATATATGGCCAATTTCAATATCATAATGGTACCAAAGGTAACTAGCTTTAGGAAAGATACCACAAAACCATATGAAATGAATGTATTTTTCAGCTACTACAGTATTTTCATTATAATGAGTCTAGCGATTGTGACCCCTTCCCTCCCGTAACTCAGGGAAGGCAGGAGCATGTGGGATATACATGTTCATCAATAGTAACTATTTGACTCTTCACAAATAGTAGGAACCTCAGCTCGATTGCTTAAGGGGAGATGGGTCGTTATTTTGGTCCCCTTTCTTCCTCATGTTTAGCCCCATTAGTTTTCAGATTTTAAGACGTTCGACCCATTAGTTTGGCGATTTTAAGACCTTACGCCCCATTTCATAGTTAATATTAAGACTTTGTGTCATTTAGGTGTCTATTTTTCCATGGCGAGCAAAACCGAGCCTGTATTTTATGAGGAGCCGGCCTTTGGCCGGGACATTTTTCTATCGAAAAATGTACAAATTTATCTTAAAGGAGGATGTTGGGGGGGTGTTGTTTTAACCTTGATGGAGGTCTAGGGAGGAAACTAAATACACGATAAAAAAAATATATGTAAACGAGGAAATAAATACGCCCATCCCCCTATAAGTACTTTTTGAGTCGGTTGGCGGTTGGGATTTGCTTGACTCGTAGTAATAAATAAACTATAGCATATATCTTGTGACAGCCACCTTGTTGTAACACAGGCATGGGTGTAGCAAAACGGGTGGTAAGTGTATACACCTATTTTCTGGGTGACTCCTACAAATATGCAGAAATAACACCGTGATTCCTAGTGTGTTTATTTGTTTAATATATGTTGTATTTATTTATATCTGAATTTATACTTAATTAATATTAGTTGTATTATGTTTTTGTTTTGGGAGGTTTTGGGTCTAGATTACTTACTTCGTCATAATGATGAAACTACGTTACTGCATAGTCTAGTATTGGCAACAATATCTAACACTTCTTCACTTTTAGAATAAAGTAATATACTGTATACAAAAGTTCTAGAACGAATACCATTGATATTACCAATACGGTTGTCGTTCAGAAATTGTTTTAACTTCAAATGTTGACAATTCAGGAAATTCATGTATGTGCCATATTGATTCTGATGAAGTTTTACTCTCTTCAATATGGAATATGACATGTATATATTCAATTACCATATGCGAATAATTAATCAACATGATAATCAGATAGGAAACGCATAAGAACACTGAACTGTCGCAATTTGTTGAGAATATGTCATTTCAGACAGAAAACAGGAATAGATATATCTCTATAACTTCTTTTCTTGATTAAAAATACCATTAGTTCACTGGAAAATGTTTATTATGTGATCTGTTTCTCCCTTCTTTGATCTTGTATGTGGTACATTTACAGTGTATATATACATGACCTCTTGTTGAAGGTTTCCCCACCGTCCTCGTCTGACGGTGTCCCGGGTGGTGTGGGGCAATGATAAGCAGGTCACCGTGGACGACCCTGATGAACCAGGAGGCAAGAAGGTCCTCATCTTAAAACCAGAATTTACACTCCTTGAAACCATCGCAGACAATATGAATTTCAAGTAAGCATCACAATTATGTTCACATACTATCTGCACTCTATGCATATTATCTTATTAGCAAGTGCCTATGCCATAATGTACTATACATACATATAATAACACCCTCTCATAATATGTAAATGTTCATTCCATTATCAATAAAATTTAGCAATTTTTGAGTATACAACATATGTGCATATGTACAATTGTGAGCACTAATAAATATACGCCTAATTGGACCTTTGAACGTGTTGAGCTAAACTGGGGCGTAATAAACCCCGCTGATATTGGCATTTATTTTTCTTCCCATAACGCCAGTTTTTTGTCTGATATTCATTAAGTATAATACATAAATAAACTTTAACTAGTAAGGAGCTTATGTAAAGTGAGTAACTACAGCGAATCGCAATATCTAAAGGATAAATTCCTCCTGGGTTCATACATTTCAAATGATAATGACCTAACCATTAGAGTTACAGTACATAAATAAAGTATATACACCATTGTACAGTATAATAGTATAGACAAATGTGTTGTTGTTGTTGTTGTTCCCCAAGCTACCTGGCCGAACAGACCCAAGGCCCTGAGCAAGGCCAAGGCCACAACAGAGCGCCCCCACAGAACCCTACCTGCCGACCACCATAAAGCCTGGAGTGACCGAAGCCACTCCATGGCGGGGAGCTGAGGAGGGAGCGGAAACGCCCGGGAAACCAAAGCCCCACCCAGGGCCCTGTGCCCCTCAGCAATTATGAAGAGAAAGTTGAGGGGCAAAGGAAAAATGTGACGCTTTGGCTTCCAATCTTGGTAGATTGGGAGGTCAATCCACGGAAGAGACGCCGTCACTTGAGATCTAGAAAATATATAAGTAAAAGGAACAGTCAGAGTGAGCTATGGGTATGGCAGAGATCGCTCAGTTCTCACTCTGATAGACCAGCCCATCACCAGACAAATGTGTTATATTTGTTAGTTGTCTACGTTTATTAGAAAGAAAATGACAGCTGGGCTGGCAGAAGAAAATATTTAATTGGCCTATCTTGGGATTATTTCGAAAATAAAATGGAGAGGGAGAATCGGTTACTTTCTGCATCATGGACGAAGCAGCTAGACAAAAATACCATTCCCAATTAAATCATTGAGCAGTGCCAAATGACCGTGTGGACACAAGTGGCACCAAACTTGTGGCAGTTGACCGATCTCTCTTTCTATAGGATCTTATGTTCATGACTGTAAACTACACATTTATACATCCATGCACACATATACCAGCATCATATAATACTATTTTGTATTTACAATATTGGAAGAGTGAAGTACTTGGCCCCTCCTGATGGACACTGGGGCGGCTTACTTCCTGATGGATCCTGGACAGGCATGGTTGGCATGGTGCACAGGCAGGCGAGTATTGGAATTTGTAAACATATAACGTCAAGTTTACATTGTTATCACTTGAAGATACCCCATTATCATGATCACACTCCAAAGTGAGACTTGTGTGAAATGTCTTCTGTGAGAATGTCGACCCATATGACTCTGGGTAGCTGTTATCTGTCAAGTTACATCAATTAGGCTAGACTCAGCAAAGTGTAATGATTAACATTGTCAACTGTTGATCACTTGATCCAGGATTCAATCCCAGTTATCAACGTGCTATTATGCTCAAACATGATTGCTTGATTTAAGGAGAGTTTGCATAAATAACCTTGAGTGGCTTAGCAGTAATGCGTTTGATTTGTACACAAGGAGTTCGGGGTTCACCTCCTCACAACCACCCAGACCAGAGTGCATGTAGTTCTGCACTCCTCACTGCAATTGTGGATAATAGAGGTGTGCTCGACCAGTGTACACAAGTCTATGCTAGCACCTGGTCAACACTGGCGAGCTGATTACACTGGTTACTTTGCAGATAATCGAGCCTCGGAATATCGATGCAATATATTCTTAGCGACCCCTATAGGGATCAGGGTAGATTAGATATATTCAGATTCAGCTAAGTTATTGATGAGACAATAGTATCGTATAACATAATTTTCTCCATGCGATTTATTGAATATATTTTTTTATGAAAACCCATTCAATATTTATCAAAATTAAAAGTAAGATAGAATTAGGAAATGATAAATAAATTTAAATAATTTAATATAATATGAAGGAAAACCAGTGCATTTAATCATTTTATATCTCCTCAACTTCATTAAAGAATCATTAACATTTTATCTCCAATTAATGGAGATCAATATATATGGGGTACTATTGCCCCTTATACACCTATTGTCCTATTTATTTATGTGCAGTATATTTAATTAATTATTAAATGTTAGTGTTCTTCCTGCTATGATTAAAGGAAGCCTATCACTTAAAGTAAAGCTTCCGTCTGTAATATCGTCTTCCCTTTTTTATCTCATAAATAATGTGTGCGCAATGATATAGAGTTGATAAAAAAGGTTAGGGAAATATATAAGATTGTCATGCACTTTTAGGAAGCGGATATAGGCCTCGGACTCTTCACTATGACTTCAACCCGATACCAAGCGGTAGACTTCACCCAGCCTGCAAGTATTTTCTTTGTTACAACATTTGCTGCAAGAGGCAGTCCTGAGGTGGACCCCTGGGGCTGCCTACTACCACTGACTCCCTTCGTGTGGGTGGCTCTCCTGATGGCGCTGCTGGGGTTGATCACTGTCACGAAGATGATACTACTAGGTCTTCCTCTCAAAACACACACTAGGGGAAGCATACAGTCTTCCTCGGGAACCTTTATCCGTGTATTGTTACAACAAGGCAAGTTATACTAGGGGTTACATCAATCTGTAGCATGTGCTGTACTAAAGAATACACAGGGAACCAAGCAACAACTGATCTATTGAGCCTTGCGACGATGCTTGTATCTAATATTCCTAGCCTATAATAAAACATTGAAATCTTCAATATAAGGGGAAGCTATAAATTTGCAAACGCACTTTATTGAGGTTACAGAGTGATAAATGGTTCTAGTCAATGTAGAAACCTTAGGTCAGTACAACGCTCAATGACATAAACATAAACCGTGATTTACAAATGTATTCATGATGGTGACATAAATATGAACCCTCGACTTACAGCAGATCTTCATTGGTTGAGGGCTGCTGGGAATCTTTGTCAAAATATAAGAATCCATAGTTTCACAGTTTACATGGATAACATAATCATCATGTCGCATTTGATGAAGTCCCATAATGAACGAAAGGGCTGAGCCGCTAAGGAGACGTGAAATGTAATCAAATCTTAAAGGTTACTGGTTATCCCAAGCTGAAGAATAGTAGGTGTTGAAGGTGTTATAATCAGCATCTCACAATTCACCTACGGTATTTTAGTTTCCATCAGTGCTTCTTTCAATGCTTCTTTGATCGATATATCTCATTAATATCATTGTCACTTCAACGTGTGGAGCTTAGGCCCATAATTTTGAAAGGACGGTTGACGGAATGGTGTGATAGTCCTTCAAAACACCTTTGCATTACAGTGGACATGAATTTAGGAATGCTATTATAATAAATATATACATTTATCAATTAACTATTAACTATTTCAGTGTCTTAGCTTATAAAAGGCATTTTTTATAAGTAAAATTATGGGGGGCACACCATTTCTTGAATGCCTGTACCATTCGTACCAATTTTTGTTTTATATCAATCAAATCCCAGAAATTCGTAAGTCATAACTTTCAACAGTTGTGAGTTCACATAATCTAGGATATAATTGATTGTCATTACATAGTTTATGACTAATGTGAACATGAAGCTATTGGTAATGGGAATGTGTACAGCAATAGGTTATTCCACAATTTACTATTTCAGATGTGTTTGAGGGCGAGGGTTGGTGGTGGTGGGAGCGTGTGGTGGTGGGGGTGTGGATGTTGATGACGCTGGTACTGACCAAGAGCTACGCCGGCAACCTTATGTCACAACTGGCCGTCAGATACATTTCTGAACCACTACAGACCCTGGAAGACGTTATTGACACAGGGGCTACTATTACACTCTCCGAAGGAACATCTTATGTACAAGCTTTTATGGTTGGTAGTTAAAGTGGTGTTAGATGGGAGGAGGGGTGTCGGATGACAGAGTAGCATGTTGGTGGTTCATTTCGACCCCTCTCATTCTGCATTCATGCCTCTCCAACAATGACCCCACTTCACCCCTGTACATCAATGTTGGGATCACCACACTTATCATGCCATAACTTCTTTACCTCCAGGCTCACCTCCTTATTACTAGTCACTTATTTCAGCTTGCCTATAACCTCCCTCTGCTGTTGCACCGTCTCTTACCCTTAATCCTCCAAATTCCAATTTTTTCCCACCACACTGCACACATACTAAAATGAGCTGAAATTATCCATTTTCTGGTCATTCAATCTTACTTCACACTCTGTGACTGCAATCCTCTCAAAGACCATAATCTTACTCTTTAAGACATTGACCTTCAGCTTCCGTTTCTCGCACTCAGTGCTAAACATTTTCACCAAACATTGCAGCTCCCACTCTTCATCACTCAATAGAACTGTATCGTCAGCAAACAGCAGCACAGGCAATTCCCTCATTCCCTATACTACCCAACCATCTTGTGTTTTGTTCTCTACTTAACTACCATCCAAAGTGGAATATTTGTTTTAATCCTAATCACATACTATTTATAATGTAATATCTCCTTTTCTCATTATTGTATATTACCACACACACATACACAGAATAAGTGCATATATTGGTGTAAAACACATGCAATTACAACATAAAACATCACTCTGATTATAACATGGTTACTTCTGGGCAGACAGCAAAAAGTGGCATCTTCCGAGACATCTGGGAGCTGAGGAAAACCGACCGCTTGAAACTCGTTCGTTCCCAAGACCTACTTGAGCTTGTAGATATGTTAAGACAAAGCAACTCAGCCCAAATGCTGGTGCCGTTCGTATCATTATTGGAAATGTCTCGCCAGTTTTCAAAAACAGGTATGCGCATAACTACCGTATATATATATATATATATATATATATATTCTAAGAAGTATATCAATGTATTTTGCGTGTCATGCTTTTATTTCAGAATTATTATCTGGTATGAGCATTTTCTGTTTATATTGTATCTATTTCTCCTTTGAGTTTTAATGATATCTAATAATAACATTGATGTTAATATTCATATTATGGTGGAGTGAGCATGTGTCTTATAGGAATATGTGAAATATTTATAATACAATAAACTCAATACCTCTGAATCCCTAAAAAGGATTTGTTGTAACCCGACGGAGCGGAGCGTCTGGTGGGTCGTGGGTAAGTGTACACTCAACGACATAACTCTGGGCCCAATATTAACTCTCGAACTGCAAAATGAACCTCCGAAATGTAAATATTAGGTAAGCTATAAATTAGAAAATTCGATTGTGTTCGGGATAGTTTCGAAAATTTGGGCCCTAACTTATGTCGTTGAGTGTACAAGTCAGAAGAAATATTTTTGAAGATTTTCCTTTAAAGACGTGCCTCCGTCTTTCAATGTTCACCATCTCAAGTTTGTTATATTATTTAGAGTGCCAGCTCCTTGCACATGCGATTGTACCTTCTTTCATTTGTTGACTACTGCAATAAAATCTCTATCCAATAAGTCAATCACTACTCTCCAAAGAACAGACAATGTGGATATCCTGCCATGGATCGGGGCATGCTTGGCCCCTTACTCAAACCTTCTTAGCCTATACTGTACCAGAGGGTATTACCATAAATGTACCCTCCATTACCAGGTAGTGTGGCCAAAATGGCTTCAGATACAAGAGAGATCACCATTCCACCTCAAAAGTTGGAGGAACACTGACCCAGCTAGCCAGTGGAAGCTTTGAACCAAGCTGAGAAGTGATGCCAATGCTTCAGAGCAGTGCGTAAAAGTCATGGTACCAGGTACCGCTCACTACTGGCACTTACAAGGACCGCATATTATTGATGGCCGAGAGCCGTCGCTGGTACTGGTGAGTGATGTTTTTACTAACTGCTCTTGTCCGTCGCTGGTATAGTAGGGGTTAGTTGATGAGCCAGATCACGAAATCACACAAATCTTTACCACCCAAGAGGGACAAACATTCAGCATAATCTTCAACATACAGTTATCAAGTGCTATGCGAACTCATTGACCAAGGTTATTATATCGAAATAACTTCGCAACAATAAACACTGTCTTGTGGACTATATTGATAAAAAACGTTTGTAGTTGGAAGCCCTCTCTGATGATACCGATCTTCACCCTGGTCTGCGGCAAGGAGGATAGATGAAAAGAGATGAAAGGATGACGTCACACAGTCAGCTCCGCGGGTGTCCTAGGGATATGGTTGCACGACTGTCCTGGGTCATACAACCAGAAGACTACGTTGTTTTTCCTCATTAGATACGCCTTGATATCTGCGCACTTGGCTTGCCTGCAGTGTTCCCATAGTTAGGGCATTGTTGTGGTCAGGTGTGCATCTGCTCTTCGGGGTTGGGGTACTGTGATATTTGGGGCTCTTTTGTTTGCGGGGGTGACTGTTCTATTTTGTTGTGGTATAACAAAAACCAAGCAACTTTGAAAAATATAATTACTGATGAACAAGCTATAAGTCGTGTAATCACAAAATACAATTGTGTCTATTATACTTTTGTCTCTATGATGGCATACTGTATGATTCGTATTTGTATAATTGAGCACATACTTTTGAAAAGATAAAAAAAAAAAAAATGGCACGAAGATATAAATATTGACCCACTGAGCCCCAGCTAGTTATAAATAAATGTACCAGCAGGGACCGGCAGGATTTGAATTTGTTTTCTTCTCCAGAAACAATAGCGAATGGGTTAGGAATGGAGGAAAACCCACAAAAAACGATCAAAAAGGGGTCCTACGGAGCCCCCGAAAGTCGATTTTAGAAGAGTAAAAAATTGAAGGCAAAATCACCCAAAAACCATGTTTTTGCGTGCTCACACGCACGCGGTTGGACTTTGAGAGTTTTCAACCATCGGCATGGTTGCGTGGGATACTTACACAGTTCCCATACAAATCTGAGCCCTCTAGGTGCCATAGGACCGGAGTAATTGGGACCGGAGTACCAGTGACGACACGTCGTCGCTGGGGTTTAGTGCTACATACATTGCCGACGACACGTTGTCGTCGCTGGGGTTCAGGGGGTTAATATCCATTTTTCCATAGCAATTCGAACGGTTTTTAATACTGTTGAACGCACATTCTAGATGCTCATAAGCTTTGTATATTATAATGTTTAATATACTATATTTGCAGGTCAGTTATGCAGATGTTTTAATTATCAACAGGTATATGCGAGTTTTACTTTGGACGAGGAGAGTACTTGGTATCCATGGAGTCCATGGCAGTTGCCAAAGGGAGTAGTCTGCTTCCAACTCTAAGTCGCAAGTACGTTATTAATAATGTGTTCTGCGCTCTGACCTGATAATATATTCATGCCTTCTCTGTGAAATATACACATATGACATTTGAGTAGGTTTATGAATATTAACTGGCAATATATCAATACAAAACACATGAAATTAGCTATCCAATATATAGGAATCTTATTTATCCAAACATACACAATAAGCTATGAATTTCCTGAATAATCTTATAGTTGAGACTAATTGATTCTCCTCAATTGACTACTTGCGAGTTTCATTCCATAAGGGAGTTGGAGCTGTAGACATCGATATTTAGCAGAATTACCAGCTATAATACGGTTTTAGTACATTAAATAATACATAAAACCCAATTTAACATACTATTTATCCATCAGAAACCTACATAGTTACTGTATTTGCGTTTAATATCGATGTTCATGTCTCCAACTTCCTTGTAGCCTGAAACTCGCAAGTGGTCAATAGATTCTCCTCAATTGCATTACCCTATATTGCAATTATTTCCACAGGGTACAGCAGTTAGTAGAGGGAGGGATCTATGACTACTGGTACCGTCTGTATTACCCCAACTTCACCAGCTGTCTCAATGCTCCTACAAAGTTCGTCATCACCTCTGTGCTGGCCGTCAGGAACATCTGGGTAATGATAGGTTCAGCATATTTTTCTGTACCTTACCTATATAACATAGATGTAACTTATTTGTTTAATTTGAGTACCTTGTTCATTATTGTAATTATGTGTAAATATTCGTATTATTTGTATTGTTAACTATGTGATATTATTATAATATATACTGTATATATATTAAATTCATTCACACATTTTTATATTCACAGTTTGCATATTCAAACATATTCTTACGAACTGTTAGCTAATAAGGATGTTTCTCCTGATTATATATTTTCCTCATTTCTGATATAAAATACAATGATCTGACAGATTATGAATACTATGACCACAGTGTATAACTTTGTCCCATGGAATTGTGTATTCTCATGACCACTTATCACTTTGAATGTCATTCACTATTTGGCTTATTTCAGCGTCGAACATAGGGCCACACGAATAATGAACTCAAAGGAAACTATATCACAACACTTACTTTTTTGTGACTCTGGGTAGGAAATATATTCTTGCTATATTAGCATGCTGATAATTTTCTATTATATATTTCTGCAATTATAGAGATTTATTTTTGACAACAATTATATGTTCAGTTCAACTGCAATGTTTGACATTCCTACATAGTTCTGGTAACTAAATTAATCGAACAGCAAGCTCTAGGTGTCCCAGTCTTTCACACTACTTATTTTTCTCACAGCCAGACTGCTGTGACTTCAAAATTAATCTCAGTCACTCTCTCAATCAGCGGAATAATACCCAGTGCCGTCTTGAATTCACATGAACTGTCTAATAGATTTCACTAGCTCACCACCAGTGAAATACACTATAAGATCCTATTACTTCTCACTAACTAATAGCTAGTTGCTTTACTAACAATTAATAACTAATATAATTACTCAATAATATTTTATTTCATCAATTATAGTCTGATTAGTTTTATTTCTGGCTTACCTAATATATAGGTAACATCTATTTTTATTCAGTCAGGGTCAACATCCTCTTACCTTCTTTAGCATCTGCATAACCGAATACATTCTTGCTCCGGTCAAGAAGCCTGCAACACTGGACAATATCAGCCTCTTGATCCTTTCTCTTTTCCTCCTCAGCTAGTCACGTTAGGCTACCAAAATTTGCTCAGTTATCCCTTTTCTGTCACACTTCCGGTCACTCCATGCAGCTTATAGGATACTTGGTGCAAGCGGGCGATGTGTACACATGCTTTTGGTTACTGCAGGTGTATTTATGAGAGGTAGTCCAGAAGAAGATATGTTGTCACCGTAATACAGGTATTAATCATGTTTTTTGTTTTGTGGTTTCAAGGGCATGTTCGTGGTGCTTGCTGTTGGAGTGATGGCCAGTCTTCTCGTGTTTTGCTTAGAACTCCTCTATTCTTGGCTATGTCTAGAATAAACATTATTAAGTCCTGTGTTATCTTACGTGGATGGAATACAGGTTCACAATAATTAATGTTTGTCGTGGTTGACCATCACACAATATATTATGTGTAGATTGAGAAACCAAACATATTTGAATAAAGAAGCAAAGTAGTATTGTATATATTTTAATCCCATTATAACTACATTTATTCTTATGTTTGAGACTATAAAGAAGTACACAAATATAAAGCAAATATATCTAATGATTTTTACTAGTTTAGTTTTCAGTCACAGCCGTCAGATGTATTAATACAGTCTGTTTCTTTCCAATTGACGGTAAATTGACATGTTCCATTTTGATTAGTCGGCTGTTAAAATGATGTTGTAGTAAACTATATAGTTAATTATGAACACTTGGCAGCAATATGACGCAGAGATATAGCAGTCTCATATGTTTGCATTGGATATCGACAAATTACACTGTAGCTGTTAAAAGAATGAACTGACCGTTGTTGAGCTATAACTCCTGAGTATTGAGATGCGTTATGACAGGGTATGATGGCTATCATTAGACCATTATATTTAGCTATATACATAAATTGAGTAATAAACAACTAGCACCAGGCAACAAAGGTCGTGTGACTGACACTAAAGAACAAGAAGAAAATGAAAGACACAGAAGAGGGGCACCAATCAGAAACAGTCAACGGCAGAGACAGAAGGAAATAATATCATGATGAAGATTTACGGGGAGGTATATTTGTTTAGTTTTTCTGGACCCCTTTCTCCCTTTTGCTCAGCCCGAGTAGTTATCATATTTTAAAATGTTTGCCTCATTAGTTTGGCGATTTTATCGCTACTACAATCATCAGTTTTCCTCAGAGCTCTCTCAGGGTATACCACCTCCTCTACGTAAAACATGTAACACCTGACTTTCAACACAATCCCACCCTACTTTGTGCAACTCTCCAACCCAAGAGTGAAACGATATTTCCAATCTGTCTTCTATTCAACAGCTGAACTATGGAACTCTCTCCCTGAATCCATCTGTCCCTCATCCTATGACTTAAATGTCTTCAAACTATCTGTGTCTAGGCATTTTGGGTCGTACATTCCTTGATGTTGGCCCTGTCAGTCGCACAACTCATGGTGAGGTACTCGACACAGGTAGATTTGCCTTTGTAGAGCCACCACTGACCTCTTGTCTGTTGAACATCTCCGTAGTTTCATTGACATAGTGAAAGAACAACTTGCCGTCATTCTGCTATTTGAGTTGGTCAACTGCGAGTTCTATTACCCGCTAATGAAAGCATTTCTGACGTACTCATCCATTATAGTCCACATTCTTTTCCAATCCTCACACATGTTCACTGCATGGAGAATTATTTATTTTCCGTTTCCCATATGCGGAACCCTACTAACTGTAGCTGACACAACAGACTTGTTGCTCGTCACTGACGACCTTTAGCTTGTGATTGTGACTGACAAAGATTCTCTTGATTCAGGTAGGTCCTCGTATCTTCACCTGATTGTATGTCCTGCGTATGTGTTTTCCTTACTGTCCCCGGACAAAGCTGCCTGCAAAATTACCTTGACCAAAACAGAGGCGCATTTTTGTGAGCATTTTGGCTTAAGCCAGACTTAAGCCAAGAGCGAAATTTCTTTTTGCGATGACAAAACTTAAGCCAAACTCGAGCCGCGCTTAAGCAGGATCGACTTTTCTCAATCCGCCCTGAAAGGCCGCTTGACTTTGGGACCTTGGCTTAAGTGGGTAACTTGTTTGTAAACAATATCTTTTGCGTAATTTTTTTGTTTCCATTGTTTTGTATTGGGGAAGAAGGGTAAATACTGTAGAGACTAGATCGAGTGTATATTGTGAATACGTAAGTAATATAATATATATTATATTATATTATGATGTTTTGTTATATTATAGTTAGCTCGATCTGCATCATTACAGGAAACACGTACGGTAGGCTATTGGCAGAATCATCCAGGTCGATCTGGAAAAACTCGTTCTGTGTGTGTAAATAGGACGTCCTGCTAGTTCCCAAATCGTGTTATTGATGCCGGGGTATTGTCATAACACTGGATAATTTTGTACTATATTGTGAACATTACCAATTTATACAAACACTATAGTCCGTTTATTCTAGGTTGGGCAGAAATCGTAACCTCTAACCTCTGTAACTAAAAAATGGCTTAAGCAAATGAATCGTCAATTTATACACATATTCCCGAGCCAATTAAGTCTTCCTATTTGGTAGAAATATTAGCTCGATTACTCTGAGTTATGAGAGGTTAGGGTTTACGATTTCTGCCCAACCTACAGAGAATGTACGGACTAGGCCTAGGCCTATAGCAAAATATTTGATAGGCCTTTCACAACTAATATGATACCTGATATACTATTCAGAGAACAATAAAGCAGGAAATAGACAAAAATGTGGACAAAAAGGCAAAACAAGTTGAAATATCAGTAAATTATCAAAAGCTTAATCAATAACAAATATGGGGGGCCGTTGAAAAGGTGATCTCCCCGAACAATTGAGGGAAAAGGCCTTTAAAGAAGCATCAGACCAAACCACTAGGTCGTCGTCTTGTTCCGCCATCTTCAGTGTTTGTGTTTATGTCACGTGACTTGTGGTCGAAGTCGAGCCAAACCATTTTTGCGCGGCTGCTTTTGCTTAAGCCAAAAGTGGAAGCCGGGCTTAAGCCAAAAGTCACACAAAAATGCGCCTCAGCTGTGACTGACTCTGGTTTATTGAAAGACTGTTCAAACATGCCCGTTCCTGAACGTCCAGTGTTCCATACAAACTTGCTAGAAATACTATTCTTTGATTTCCCTAACCAAACCAAAGTCCCCCTTGTTTGTCTATATAAGAAAGATGTCCTTTATGCTAAAGGGAAGTATCAGGTTCCTGATCACTGCGATGTTAGAAGTTTACTCAACCACACGCTGCCCTCACATTAGCACATTTGCCCTGATTATTAACCTCTCCAGATTGCCATCAGATTGTCCCCTGCTATGGACTCCTCTAAGTGCCCTGAACCTCTACTGTGACTCTATCTATCAATTTCTGTAACATTTACGACCTTCCCTCTAACTTCCTCTCTGTAGAACACCATCTCTCTTCTACCAAATCTGACTTACTTTTCCTCACTAAAACTCAGTTGTCTAAGGCAACAGACAGCAAACCCTTCTCTATATCTCCCTACTATATATCTCCTCAATTCAAAGCCAAAGGTGGATGTTGTGTGACAGTACGTACACAACAATCTGATTTGCTCTAGTGTTCCAAACTTTGACTTTTCTGAATCCTCAACTCTCCTCTCTGGCCCAAGCTATCTAGTCACTCTCACTAAATATATTGTATATGTGCTGTTCATCTCTCCCCTAATTCTATTGACTATTCATTTTTTTTTTTACTATTTTACATCTAAAGTGGAACACATTGTATCCAAGCTTAAAAGAACCTTCCCCCCCCACCCCCCTCCCCCCCTTCGAGCTATAATTTACACTTTTCGGTAGCAAAATATCCTGAGCTATTCTTATAGATTTACAGGCTCTCTATTACTCGCCAGGAAAAGATCGCCACTTAAATGGCACGGAAGGTTCTAATGACAGCAAAGAAATAGGGCAGAGGGTCTTAAAACCGACAAACTAATGGGGCGAACATCTTAAAATCTCATAACTTCTGGGGCTGAGCAAAAGGGGGAAATGGGTCCAGAAAAACAAAACAAATCTACCTCCCCGTAAGTCTTCATCATGATATATTTGCCTTCCATCTCTTCCGTTCTGACTGGTGCCCCTCTTCTGTATCTTTCCTTTTCTTCTTGTGCTTTAGTGCCAGACGACCTTTGTTGACTGGTGCTAGTTGTTTATTACTCAATTAATTTATAAAGCTAAATAAAGTGGTCTAATGTTAGCCATCATACGCTGTCATAAAGTGGTCTAATGTTAGCCATCAAACGCTGTCATAAAGTGGTCTAATGTTAGCCATCATACGCTGTCATAAAGTGGTCTAATGTTAGCCATCATACGCTGTCATAAAGTGGTCTAATGTTAGCCATCATACGCTGTCATAAAGTGGTCTAATGTTAGCCATCAAACGCTGTCATAAAGTGGTCTAATGTTAGCCATCAAACGCTGTCATAAAGTGGTCTAATGTTAGCCATCAAACGCTGTCATAAAGTGGTCTAATGTTAGCCATCAAACGCTGTCATAAAGTGGTCTAATGTTAGCCATCAAACGCTGTCATAACGCATCTCAATACTCAGGAGTTATAGCTCAACAACGGTCAGTTCATTCATTTAACAGCTAATTTGTCGACTTTCAATGCAACCATATGAGACTGTTATATCTTTGTGTCATATTGCTGCCAAGTTTTCATAATTAACTATATAATTCACTACGAAATCATTGTAACAACCGAGTAATCAAAATGGAACATGTCAATTTACCGTCAGTTGGAAAGAAACAGACTATATTAAGGGGAGATATCCACCTGGAGGATTTTTTTCTGAACCTCTTTCTTCCTCATGTTTAGCCCCATTGCGTTTGAGATTTTAAGAGGTTTGCCCCATTAGTTTGGCGATTTTAAAAACTTTCACCCCATTTATGTCACTTTTAAGACCTTGCGTGCCATTTAGGTGTCGAGTTTTTCCTGGCGAGCGATAGCGAGCCTGTAATTTAAGAAGAACCGGCCTTCGGCCGGGAGATTTTTCTACCGAAAAATTTACAAATTTATCTTGAAATGGGGTCAAGGGGGTGTAATTTCAAGCTTGATGGAAGTCTAGGAAACACACTAAAAACCTCCCCTTAATACATCTGACGGCTGTGACTGCAAACTAGACTAGTACAAATCAATAAGATATATTTGCTTTATTTCTTTGTACTTCTTTATAGTCTCAAACATAAGAACAAATGTAGTTATAATGGGATTAAAATAAATACAATACTACTTTGCTTCTTTATTCAAATATGTTTGGCTTCTAAATCTACACATAATATATTGTGTGATGGTCAACCGCGACAATCATTCATAAATTGGGACGCAACCCAAGTAAGATAACACCGGACTTTATAATGTTTTAAAGCTATTGGATTTGCCTTTAAAGTTTCATAGTTTCAAGTGGGTTCATTCATATTATGTCTTGTGTGGGTATCGTCTTGTGTGGGTATCGTCTTGTGTGGGTATCGTAATCAATAAGGTGGGGTTCAGTGCAGACACTACTAAACCGTCTGGCCAAAATCAGAGTTAATTAATTTCAATCATTTCCATTTGATGTACAAACTTAAAATTAGTCTTTATAGTTTCCTCAGGAGGTGATTAAATGAATAAAATTATTAAATTACATCACAATATTTCTGTGTTCCATCACTCACTCTAGCAAGTCCCAAAACACTATTGCCTTGATTTGAATCCCTGATTCAGAGAAACAGTTTATATTTTTATGTGGCAAAATTTGAATATAACCTGGTTAGTATTAAGCGATAATGATTAAGCTTAGGAAAGATCTATGGGAAGCAATGAGTTAATTTAGGTAATTTGAAAGAAAAAGTGATGATAGTGAGTTGGATCTGCGCAAGGGTTTGAAAAGTGACACGGTGCAGGAGGTGAAATGGAAGATAGTGGTAGTAGTGACAATAGGATGGCTTATGCCGGTATCACACGAGGGTTTTTATAGTCTTAAGGATAAATGTTTAGTGAAAAAGCGCTCGTGTGATACCGGCTTATAAGTTGTTTGATTTCGTTGCAAACTAGACAGTAACATGTAAGTATCCCCCCTACATTTCGCATTGCTTGCTAGCAATCTTTCTTAAAATTGGTAAGAATAAAATTATATATATGTTTATTCCAAACACAGCCGAGAGTAGAGGAGTTCCAAGCAAAACACGAGAAGACTGGCCATCCCTCCAACAGCCAGCACCACGAACATGCCCTTGAAACCACAACAACACATGATTAATACCATTATTACGGTGACAATATTTCTCCTTCTGCCTCTCACAGATACACAGTATCCAAAAGCATGTTACATCTAGTTTATATAGGTAGGCTACTGATACAGAAAAGAAAAACAAAAACTATTATTACCCAGATGTTCCTGACGGCCAGCACAGAGGTGATGGCGAACTTTGTGGGCGCATTGAGACAGATGGTGATCTTTGGGTAATACAGACGATACCAGTAGTCATAGATCCCTCCCTCTACTAATTGTTGGACCCTGTGGAAATTGTAATGTAGGGTAATTCAATTGAGGATAATCAATTAGAGTCTCAATTAAGATAAGAGAAACTGGATGAACTACGTGGATCAAATTACGGGGGTTCACTGTTTATATAATTCAGAGGTGTTATAATATTCAGGAAATTATTCAATTATTCAGGAAATTCATAGCTTATTGTGTATGTTTGGAATAATAAGATTTCTATATATTGAGTAATACAAGTTGTATGGACTGTCCTCAAGTATCCATATGCTTATTACATAATTAATTTAAAGTTTCGATTCAGTCCGATATAATTTTAGAAATGTTAAGCCATTAGTTGTTATATTTGTGTCATGGATAGAAATACTTGAACAATACTTGAGATATACGAGACAATAGGCATTGCTTAAAGATAACCAACATTCTGGTTTGTGATGTTCAGTCAATCTTTTTTAAAACTTGCTCAAGGTACAGTCGTTGTTAGAAATAATTGAACACCTCTGAATTACATAAACAGTGATCCCCAGTAATTTTATCCATGTAGTTCATCCAGTTTCTCTAAATAGTTCAACACTGCATCATAACTGCTGCTCCAGAAAATCTCCATACATTCCTGCCTACGGTGGTCCGATAAATTAACATTCATATATTAGGCAAATATTCCGGGTCGCGACTGTACAGTTGCCGGAGAGTATTAAATAATACCAATTCTGTTTTGCCTAATATATATACGAGTATATATATATACCTGTATACCGGTATATATATATATATATACATATATATATAAAATATTCAATTTACTATGCTGTGTGACGTTGTGGGAGCATTGGATACATATTTGCATGTGATTCGTATCGATATATTGCCAGTTAATATTCATAAACCTATTCAAATGTCATACGTGTATTTTTCACATAGAAGGTATAAATATATTTTCAGGTCAGAACACCGAACACATTATTAAAAATGTACTTGCGACTTAGAGTTGGAAGCAGACTACTCCCTTTCGCAACTGCCATGGATTCCATGGATACCAAGTACTCTCCTCGTCCAATGTAAAACTCGCATATACCTGTTGATAATACAAACATCTGCGTAACTGACCCGTAAATACTCTATATTACACATTCTAATATACAATACATATGAGCATCATGAATGTGCTTCAATAATAATTCAATATTGTTTGAATTGCTAGGGAAAATTGGATATTACTCGTTATATATTTGTGCCATTTTGTTTTTTTTCAAAAGTATGTTCTCAATTATGCAAATACGAATCATACAGTATGTTATCATAGAGAAAAGGGTAAAATAGACAAATTGTATTTTGTGATCACATGACATATTGCTGGTTCATTAGTAACTATATTTTTCAAAGTTGCTTGGTTCTTGTTATATCACAACACAATAGAACAGTCACCTCCACAAACAGAAGAGCCCCAAATAACACAATACCCCAACCCTCGAGAGCAGATCCACCACCAACTACAACAATGCCCCTAAAAAACTCCCCAGCGGAAGTGACGTCATCGGCCCAGCTCGACGCCGGATTGGCCCGCCGCCACGAGGTCACCCACCTGCCGCCCTGCTGATTGGACGTTAGAGGGTATCCGCTAACGAATCCTGAGGGCCCTGCCACTACTCTCCCTCCTACCAACCACGCCGAGACGAGAGGGGCCTAAGGCACCCTAGAAGAATCATACAGGCGTGCCCTTTTCCCCTGTAGCCAGTCGGGAGCAGGGGCCAGGTAAATAGGAGATAAGGGAGAAGGTGAGCTCAGGGAAATTATCTCCCCTCCCCTCCTGAGATTTGGATGCTTCCTGGCTCCACTGAGTGTTTTACGACCTCCTGTAATGTTTTCCGACCTACAGACCTGCAGCGGCTAATCCCGGTCAAGTAACCTACTAGATGCTCTTCGGCCCTAGAACCCCTGCAACAGCAACCCTGATAGTCATAATAATAATTACTTTATCTTTAGATATCATTAAAACTTAAAGGAGAAATAGATACATTATATACAGAAAATGCTCACCAGAAATAATTCTGAAATAAATGCAAGACACGCAAAATACATTGTTGTACTTCTTAGATTATATATATGTACGGTAATGATGCAAATACCTGTTTTTGAAAACTGGCGAGACATTTCCAATAAAGATACGAACGGCACCCGCATATGTGCTGCGTTGCTTTGTCTTAACATATCTACAAGCTCATGTAGTTTCTGGGGATGAACGAGTTTCATGCGGTCAGTTTTCCTCAGCTCCCAGATGTCTCGGAGGATGCCACTTTTTGCTGTCTGTCCAGAAGTAACCATGTTATTATCAGTGTGATGTTTTATGTTTTGATTATATGTACTTAAAACAGTTATGTACTTAGTGTGTGTATGTGTGTTTGGTAATATACAATAATGAGAAAAGGAGATATTACATTATATACTGTACATTATGTGAGTAGTACTAAAACAAATATTCCACTTTGGATGATAGTTTAAGAGAGAACAAAACAGGGGATGGTTGGGTAGTAGAGGGAATGAGGATTTGGAGAGGCAAAACAGGTTATGTTGAGAAACAAGAAAATGGTCAAGAGAATAATGAGGGAGAATAAGTGAAGAGTGAATAATTAATCTGGAAAAACATGAAAAGTGGAGGAGTATATGAAACAGTTTTTAGAAGGTCAAAAAGGTTAGGAAGGGTGATGGAGGACCTAGTAAGGGTGTAAATAATATAGGCGAGTGCTAATGGAAAAACAAGATAGAGAGAAGAATCCATAAATTGTTGAATGCAGAGAAAGAAACAAGTGCACACATAATTGGACAGGAAATGAGAGGGAAAAGGATGGGAGAGAGAAGCATTGGAGGGGATCAGGTTAGAAGTGTGTGCAAATTTGAAGAGGGAGAAGATGGGTAAAGATTTATGGATATACAGTACTGTATAGATTGACTGATGAGATACAGAAGCATATGGGTGAGATAGTGATAGAATGGATCTGGAAAGTATTTAGACAAGCTATGAGAAGGGAAGTGTGTCAGAAGACTGGACAACAGGTTTTATAGTCCCCCTATATAAGGGGAAAGGGAAGAGAGGAGTGGGTGGTAACCACAGCGGAATATTTCTCTTATTAATAGTAGGGAAAATATGCTATAGCCTGTGATTGAAGTTCATATTAAAATGTTTAATTAGCCAAATAGTACGGTGCAATTGTATACATACATACATGTACAGTGCTGTATATAATTCATTACTAAATAGGATACTAATATGTTGGTTAAGACTTTTGAGGGTACGACTCTTGTAAATGGCACCTTACTTTTAATGTCCTCAAATATATTCCCATTATAAAGTTTTGACAGGCAAAATTATTTTATGAAAATCTACATACAGATACAACAACATATACTCAACATCAACTGATGAGATATGTACCTACACTCATATGTCTTCACAAACACAAAGCGCCTGCTATATATAAGAATCATAAGAACGTACAGTGGATGTTGGAGTACTCCGGGTAAGGGAAGGGAGTGAGGGGGAATTGCCTGTGCTGCTGTTTGCTGATGATATAGTTCTATTGAGTGATGAATAGTGGGAGTTGCAATGTTTGGTGAAAATGTTTAGCGCCGAGTGCGAAAAACGGAAGCTGAAGGTCACTGTCTTAAAGAGTAAGGTTATGGTCTTTGAGAGTGTGAAGTAAGATTGAATGACCAGATAATGGATAATTTAAGCTCATTTAAGTACTTGGGCATTGTGATGGGTAAAGATGGGAGTTTGGAGGATAAAGTGCAAGAGACGCTGCAGCAGCGAAGGGGGTTATATGCAAGCTGAAATATGTGACTAGTAATAAGGAGGTGAGTCTGGAGGTAAAAAAAGACATGGCGTGATAAGTGTGGTGATCCCAACATTTACCGATAGGGGTGATGGAGCATGGGCATTGTTGGAGTCATGAACACAGAATGAGAGGGATCAAAATGAACCATCCACATGCTACTTTGTCATCCGACACCCCTCCTCCCATCTAACACTACTTTCCCTACCAACCCTAAAAGCTTGTTCATAAGATGTTCCTTCCGAGATGGCAATAGTAGCCCCTGTGTCAATAACGTCTTCCAGGGTCTGTAGTGGTTCAGGAACATATCTGACGGCCAGTTGTGACATAAGGTTCCCGGCGTAGCTCTTGGTCAGTACCAGCGTCATCAACATCCACACCCCCACCACCACACGCTCCCACCACCACCAACCCTCGCCCTCAAACACATCTGCAGTAGTAAATTGTTGAATAGACTATTGCTGTACACATTCCCATTACCAATAGCTTTATGTTCACATGTATCTGGAATGCAAACATTGGTCATAAACTATGTACTCACAATCAATTATCTCATGGGAGATGTGAACTCACACCTGTCGAAAGTCATGACTTACTAAGTTCTGGGATTTGATTGATATGAAAATAATTTGATAAGAATGGTACAGGCATTCAAGAAATGGTGTGCCTCCTCTAATTTTACTTTTACAAGTGTCTTTTATAAGGAAAGGTACTGAAATATCTTATATTTAATTGATACATTTATTTATAATTTATGTTATTCCTAAAATCCACTGTGATGCAAAGGCGTTTTGAAGGACTATCACACCAATCCGCCAACCGTCCTTTCAAAATGATGGGCCTAAGCTGCAGACGTTGAAGTGACAATAATATTAATGAGATATCAATCAAAGAGGCATTGAATGAATCACTGATGGACAATAAAATATCGTAGGTGAATCTTGAGGTGCTGATAATACAACCTTCAACATATGTTTTTCTTCAGCTTGGAATAACCAGTAACCTTTAAGATTTGATTACATTCCACGTCTCCTTAGCGGCGCAGCCCTTTAGTTCATTATGGGACTTCATCAAATACGACATTATGATTAAGTTAACCATGTAAACTGTGAAACTATGGATTCTTATAGTTTGACAATGATTCCCAGCAGCCCACACCCAATGAAGACCTGTTGTAAGTAGAGGGTTCATATTTATGTCGCCATCATGAAGAAATTATGTAAATAGAGGGCTTATGGTTATGTCATTGAGCGTTGTACTGACCTAAGGTTTCTACATCGACAAAAAACATTTATCACTCTTTAATCTCGATTAAGTGCATTAGCAAATTAAAGCCTCCCCAAGTATTGAGTTTTTCAATTTGTTAATAATGCCTTGGTAAATTAAATATAAACAGCATCGTAAGGCTCAATAGATCAGTTGTTGCTTGTTTCTCTTTGATTTTTTCTGTATAGCACATGCTACAGAGTGATATCTTACTTAGACGTAACCCCCAGTATAACTTGCCTTGCTGTAACAACACACGGATAAAGGTTCCCGAGGAAGACTGTATGCGTCCCCTAGTGTGTGTTTTGAGTGGAAGACCTAGTAGTATCATCGTCGTGACAGTGACCACCCCCAGCAGCGTCATCAGGAGAGCCACCCACACTAAGGGCGTCAGGGGCAACAGGAAGCCCCAGGGGTCCACCTCAGGACTGCCTCTTGCAGCAAATGTCGAAACAAAGAAAATACTTGCAGGCTGGGTGAAGTCTACCACTTGGTATCGGGTTGAAGTCATAGTGAAGAGTCCGAGGCCTATATCCGCTTCCTAAAAGTGCTTGGACATATTTAATCTTTCCCAAACCTTTTTGTATTAACCCCATAACATTGCGCACACATTATTTATGAGATATTGATAATTATTGAAGTCTATATTACAGATAGAAGATTTACTTTAACTGATACATGAATTATTATGTTCCTTCCAACAACCAACTATACTTCTAAAATCGATTAATGAAATTTACAAACACATGTCGAAGTCCGTGAATTCGAACCCAGGACGCTCACACCGAAAATCAATACCTTATGCATCACACCACGAAGACAGTTATTAGTCTAAGCTTGTACATATACCCAACTGCACTATGTTAACCTATTGATTAGACGAATGGGAGAGGTAATTGATGGGGCACGGAACCACAAGGAAAGGCCTCGCTAGGAATTACTCCTGAACCTGAATTCATTCATTTGTATTCACCAACCCACCAATTAACTTACAATTAAGCCAATTACTTAAATCAATGAAACTAATGATTATATGTGGTACTCCAAGGACTCGAACCTAGGATACTCACACGAAAATTCGACGCACTAAGCATTAGGCTATCATGACAGTTAAAGGTTTATGCACAACCCTACGACATATTATTCACTCTCGATTACTGAATATTAATCTGAGCTTGTACATATACCCAACTGCACTATGGTAACCTAATGATTAGACGAATGGAAAGAGTAATTGATGCGGCACTTAACCACAATGGAAGGCCTCGCTAGGAATTATTCCTGAACCTGAATAAATTCATATTTATTCACCAACCCACCAATTAACTTACAAATAAATCTAATTAATGAAATCAATGAAAGTAATGAATATATGTGGTAATCCAAGGACTCGAACCTAGGATACTCACACCGAAATTCGACGTATTAAGCACTTATCTGAATCTGAATATTATTATCTAATCTATCCTGATCCCTGTAGGGGTCGCTAAGAATGAATTGCCTCGATATTCCTAAGCTCGATTATCTACAAAGTAACCAGTGTAATCAGCTCGTCAGTGCTGACCAGGTGCTAGCATAGACTTGTGTACACTGGTCTAACACACCTCTAATATCCACAATTGCAGTCAGGAGTGCAGAACTACATGCACTCTGGTTTAAGTGATACAAATTAATGTAAACTGACTTATATGTTTACAAATCCCAATACTCGCCTGCCTGTACACCATGCCAACCATGCCTGTCCAGGATCCATCAGGAAGCAAGCCGCCCCAGTGTCCATCAGGAGGGGCCAAGTACTTCACTCTTCCAATATTGTAAATTGAAAATAGTATTATATGATGCTGGTATATGTGTACATGGATGTTTAAATGTATATTTTATAGTCATGAACACGAAATCCTATAGAAACAGAGATCGGTCAACTGCCACAGGTTTGGTGCCACTTGTGTCCACACGGTCATCTGGCACTGCTCAATGACTGAATTGAGATCGGAATTTTTGTCTAGCTACTTGTCATGATGCAGAAATTAACCAATTACACCCCTCTTCTTTTATTTTGAAATAATTCCAAGATCGGCCAGGCAGGTATTTTCTTCTGACAGGCCAGCTGTCATTTTCTTTCTAGTAAACGTAGACAACTACAAAATATAACATATATGTTTATATATTGTACTGTGCAATGGTGTATATACTTTATATATGTACTGTAACTCTAAAGGTTAGGTCATTATCATTTGAAATGTAGGAACACATTTGGAATTTATCCTTTAGGTATTGATATGTGTTGTAGTTACTCACTGTACATACACTCCTTAATATTTTAAGTTTATTAATGTATTATACTTTAAGAACATCAGAAAAAAAAAATGCCGTTACGGGAAGAAGAGTAAATGCCAATATCAGCGTAGTTTTTTACGCCCCAGTTTAGCTAAAAACGTTCAAAGGTCAAATTAAGCGTATATTTATTAGTGCTCACAATTGTACATATGCACGTATGTTGTATATTTAAAAAATGCTAAATCTTATTGTTAATGGAACGAACATATACATATTTATGCAAGGGTGTTATTTTATGTATGTACAGTACATTATGGCATAGGCACTTGCTAGTAAGATAATATACATAGAGTGCGGATATTATGTGAAAACAATTGTGATGCTTACTTGAAATTCATATTGTCTGCGATGGTTTCGAGAAGCATAAATTCTGGTTTTAAAATGAGGACCTTATTGCCTCCTGGTTCGTCAGGGTCGTCCACGGTGACCTGCTTATCATTGCCCCACACCACCCTGGACACCGTCAGACGAGGACGGTGGGGAAACCTTCAACAAGAGGTCATGTATATATACACGGTATATTTATCACATACAAGATAAACAAACGGAGAAAGAAATCACATAATAATTTTTTTCCAGTGAACTAATGGTATCCTTAATCAAGAAAATAAGTTCCAGAGATGTCTATTTCTCTTTTCTGTCCGAAAGGACATATTCTCAGTATAGTACATAGTTCTTATACGTGTCCTATCTGATTATCATGTTGATTATATTATATTACTTTATATATATATATATATATATATATATATATATATATATATATATATATATCTATATATATATATAAATATAGATATATATATATACGGTATATATATATATATACGGTATATATATATATATATATATATATATATATATATATATATATATATATATATATATATATATATGTATATATATATATATATATATATATATATATATATATATATATATATATATACATATATATATATATATGTATATAGGTATATATAGTGCATGTGTCCATAACATGCAATGATTATGCATGTAATATGAATCTACACATGAGTTAATGATTTTGTGCTTCAAATAATATTCATACTTATCAAAATTGTCAGGATAATATTGGATGAGGGATTTTTTAATGAGCCCTCGTGAAGCCGACCAAGATGCGAGTAGCAGCATCGGGTGGTCTGGGGCCCTGTACGGTTGTTGGGAGTATAAGTTCACTCTGAAATATATATATATTATCACATTAGGTGAGCTAGCCGATGCAGGTAATGGGTTCAGGTCATGTGATTTATGACTTTATTTGAGGCACAGGTGTTGCTTGAGCCCATTCAGTAGCCTTTTATTTGCATTTACAGAATAATGAGCATAAATGCCTCTGTTTTGGTAGTATGGTGTGATAATTGTTGATAGGATATCTGCTCATTATTCTGTATTGTCTTGAAAATACGGAAATAATACCTATTTCATAAATGGGTCTGATCTATCGAAGAATGTAATCTAGAAATTTTGGTTTTATTCGAGTAGGAAGCATAAAATAGGTAATCTACATCCCCCTTGTCATTTTAACCTGAAAGGTGTAACTTGATGGACAAAAAAAAAAAAAAAAAAAATTGAGGGGAATATAGGGAATATGTAGTACTGTAAAACACATTAATAATTATAATTACATAACTATAACCATGCTGGACGAAACCTCAGAACTTTATCTATCCAAACCAGATTTAACACGCCATCTGCCACTTACACTTGAACTCAGCCAGTGCCAGCTTTTTTAAACGTTGTTGGCATTGGCTGAGTTCAACCCGCTAAACGTATATATACGTCGTTGGTAGATGGGGGTACCGTTTACCACCATTCCTATCATGCTAAATTATGTAGAACCCTTACTTGATAGAAGGAGTGTGAACCACATGCAAAAGCATGGACTTAGTCATGGCGAAAGTGTTGCGGATGTGAGGGAGGTGGTGTAGTGGGAGGCGGGTGAGGACGAGGAGCCTCGTGGACCACACTAGGAGGTGGCCTTTAAGGGACCACTCGGAGAAGTTGGCGAGGAAAACTGGGTCATCGCTCACCACCACCACCGTCACCGACCACGACACCTGCCGCAGCTAATAGCAATGCCATTTGATATATAATTGGTCAATCAACTTGAATATACTATACATGTATAGCCCACCATAGGGCTGGTGTAGTATTGATATGACTGTACTTAGTGTACAAATATTTCTGACTAATATTTATTATCTAAATTAACACAATTTGGAATCAAGGATGTAGCAGAACTCTTGTATCCATGTGCACTGTTCAGTCATGATATATATTCGTCTAAAATCGCAATTACAGTGTGTGTTTAACTTAAAAGATGAACATTAACAAATAGTTTTGGTACATTCGAAACACATAATTGCCAAATAAGTGCTAACACGACCTAATAAATGTCATCAATGACTAACTATAGTCTGCTTCAATTCAACTGACGGTAAATTGCAAAGTTCACATCAGGATTTATAAGTTATTTTGAAGATTTTTTAGAGAAATATGTTGCTAATTATATAAACATGGTTTTAATATGATGCAGAGACATAGTGGTTTCATATTTGTCCATTAAGTATAGATCAATTAGCTGCTAAGGGATTCAATTTACTGCCAGATGAAATGAAACAGAGTATAGTGATGTTTACTTTACCTGTGTAGCTCGACCACCTACAAATACGAGATTGTCCTGACTTTTAGTTTCATTTTTGCCATCAGTCGCCACTTGAAACACAGCAACACCCCACGGTGCTCGCAGCTCGTCCACGTCAACCCACTCCCACGGTAAGAGAGATGAAGTAACAAGTAAAAGTTAAACATGAATCGACCCCTTTAGGACAATATGTATTTTAGGTCACATGTGGGATATAATTCTCCTAGTGTTTTCTAAAGCTTTGGCTTACAGTATTAGTCACAGCAGTAAATGTCGTTACTGTTGCATATTAATTTATTTTTCGCTAGACTTTGTTGGTTAAATATGGATGGAAACAAAAAAGGCGGCCATCTTGGATAAGTGGAGAACTCATTTATTTCAATTTTCCATGGTAATTTTAGTATTTTGTCATACTCTATAACAATGGGAAGACCAGCGGCGTCTGGGAGCGGCAGCCCCTAGGTTAGGTTTAGTTGTCAGGTTAGGTTAATGACTAAACACCTTAAAACAACCGCGATGGGCTGGTCTATCAGAGTGAGACCTGAGCGATCTCTGCCATACCCATAGCTTACTCTGACTGTTCCTTTTACTTATATATTTTCTAGATCTCAAGTGACGGCGTCTCTTCCGTGGATTGACCTCTCAATCTACCAAGATTGGAAGCTAAAGCGTCACATTATTCCTTTGCCCCTCAACTTTCTCTTCATAATTGCTGAGGGGCACAGGGCCCTGGGTGGGGCTTTGGTTTCCCGGGCGTTTACGCACCCTCTCAGCTCCCCGCCATGGAGTGGCTTCGGTCACCCAGGCTTTATTGTGGTCGGCAGGGAGGATTCTGTGGGGGCGCTCGTTTATGGCCTTGGCCTTACTCGGGGCCTTGGGGCTGTTCGGCCAGGCAGCTTGGGGAACAACAACAACAACAACAACACCTTAAAACACACCAATCCATTAAATAACTGATGAAAAAGAGGATAATAATAAAAAAACACATACGTCACGTATGTACATATTGACCCCTCTTTAATATGATGACTTTTAATTTTTCAAATTCTCGCTCACATTAGCAGATATTATTCAGCTTAGGAAAGTCGACGTGTTATAGTCAAGGGGTTTCAAAACGATCTTGTCCCGCATTCCTATACAAACCCCATCTTTATCGATGGTAATAATAAGAGGTTTGCCGCATTCCTAGCTAGTTAGATAAGTTATATAGAAATCAAGTAGTTTTTGAAAAAACCCGTTATCAAAGTCCATTGCATCAACTGCCAGTATACAATTGTAATTCTCTTGACTCGGAGACGTTATTCTTAAGACAAATAAAATGTGTTAATGTTAGCCTGAACACAATTAAAGAGGTCTCTAGTACTGTTTCCGTTTATGCATGTGCTACCTTTCTAAATATATTGTGCTATTTACAAATTAGTTGTTTCTGTCTAGGAAAAATCACTCGGAAACAGAGGGGTACCTGCGAGCATCGTGGTAGTTCTATATGCAGGCAGTGCGTATAGAGAATGAATAGAGTGAGTTCTTATATTCTAATATTGGATGAAAGCAGGGGTGTTTAATTCCCCATGGTTTTTCGATCAATATATATGTATGAACGATATAAGGAAGAGGAGTGTGTGTTGGACGTGTGTGATTAGCAGTATGATTGGTAAAGATGGGAGTATGGAGGATGAAGTACAAGAAAGGGTGCAACAGGGAACAGGGGTTGCAGGCACCCTTCAAGCAGTTACTAGGAATAGGGAGGTGGGCATGGAAGTAAAGAAGTCATGCATGATAGGTGGTTATCCCAACATTGGCGTACGGGACTGCAGTGTGGAGGTTGTTGGGGAGACATAAATCAAAATGTTTAGGGGTTGAAATGAGTTACTTGCGAAGTGCGTGTGGGGTCACATGGAGATACAGACAGACATATGATGAAGTACGGGAGCAATGTGGAGTAGATGTAGATATGCTGCAGAGTGTGAAGAGGAACAGCTTGAAGTGGTTCACCTATGCGGAACACGTGGAGAGTGAGGGAATTATAAGAAGAGCGTATGAAAGTACAGTGGAAGAGCAGAGAGGGAGAAGTAGACAGAGAATGAGATGGCAGTTAGTTAGTTAAAATAGCGTATGTAGGACTTCAGAGGCTATCAACCCTATTGGATTATTAAACCAGCACACAAGTCAAGAATTGCGTCAGGACTGGAGACCCTTTTCGAGAACTCCAGTCCCTTGAGAGGATGGAGTTGAGAGGTATATGAGTGAAATTAGTTTGGGATGGGAGGAGGGGTACTAGCTGACGGACGATTCATTCGTGGCCATCGGGGATTGAGACGTCGGCAATAGACAGATACATAGAAAGTTCAATTCACGATTGTATACTAACTGGTGAATCTCCATCTTTAATGAGCAGAACGAAGTCCCGTTCCTGTGATGTCGCCCCTAGGACATCATTTAAGGCCTGGATCATACTGCCATTTTCGCCAGCCATGTCTAAGCAGATTAATGTAATTAATAAGATAGGCCTTCAAATGTACAATCGTGAGCACAAATAGCTATGTAATCATCGGAATCTGTGTCTAAACCATGAAGGGCCATACCATATCCAATTATATACCAGATGTTTTAGATTTTGTCTTTATAGGTTCAAAAACTCATATGGGTGTAATCTCATTAGTGCTCACGACCGTTCACACATCCTGGCCCATAATGAAGCCTCGAAGAGAACACATTAACCACCGAATTGCAAACAATAGTAAAACACTAGAAAATTCGATCAGTATGATTTCTGCAACCTTTCAGTGCACGCAATTATTCCATAATTTTTTGAACCACCGTATTTTTGCACTATTTTGTGCAGGAGATACGTACTTCACCTTAACATTGAACACACTATTTTTTTAAAGATGATTACAACCTAAAAGCATATTACTTATCTTTCTTTCCTCTGTTGATATTTGTGTTTAAACATTCTGATATTCTCCTGTTATAGTCTGAGATTTTGATGTAGTTTATATATTGTGATAGTCTTCTGATATTCTGTTCAGTCTGTGCTTCCTACAGTGAAAGTGGATGCAAATGTTTTTGAACAATTCTGATTCGCTGATAGGATGTTTGGAAGCATTCCCATTAATCACATGGTGAGTCAGAGGCTTACCTCATTAACATTCATGGTCTCAAGTATATAATTAAACCATGTACTGTCGCTGTAAGTAATGCAGTACAAACATTTTGGAAGATTTTTTGCGGTGAAGTGAACCCTTTATTAATTTGTTTTACCTGATATTTGCATTTCAGAGGTTCCTTTAAATATTTCGAAGCTTCAAATGTGTACAAGAATAAGACATAAGACTGAACATTGACTACTATAGCCTGTAATCAATATATATATATATATATATATATATATATATATATATATATATATATATATATATATATATATATATATTATTATATTTTTTTGGGGGGCTCCATCAGTTTTCAAAATGCTATGTCGGTGTATCAAAAATGCTTCACCAAGTATTATTTCAACGGTCCTGACCTAAACTGCCTATACAATTCAATACACTACACAAGTACTAATGTGTTAGTATGATTTTCAATGTTATATCTAGTTTTTAGTTATCCAATGTGCCTGATTAAATCGTATTATTATGTTTGATTACAACGTTTAATTGATAACATACCTTGAACTACTATATTTCCATAAACAGCCAAAATGAAGCTGAAAACGAGGGTCTTGCAGAACATCATCACTCCTTAAATCTGAAATGTATGTATGTACTGTATGTATGTATGTATGTATATGCTCAGGTCCAATCCCCACTTTTCCTATTTTTATTTTTATTTTATATTTTACTCTATTTTATTATTTTTTGTTTTATTTTTTTCTTGGGGGTGGCCGACTCAAGACAGAGCAAGAACAGGGAAAACACAAAACACAAGACAGAACAACAACAAACACAGACAAAACACAAAATTCACACATATCTAGGTCACCCAGGAGAACACCCAGAGACCAGGGTCACCAAGGTACGCTCCAGCACTCCCCCGGCCCCCGACCACCCGGAGAGGCTCCGATCTCGGCAGGCAGACATCCAGCGGAGCCAAAGCCACAAGCCCGCCCACCACGCTTCCAGGCGCACCCTTCATATTAATCGTCTCCCCGGGCCAGGCGCCTGATGGACTATTATCTAGTCCAACTTGCGCCCGACCCCTTCCCCCAAATGACATTTGTATTTTCATTTGCATAAAAATTGTATATGATGATCAACTACAGAACAATAAGTACTATCTCTGAAACTCTACATAGTTACTGTGATACCAGCCCAGAATATCGATGAAGAGGGCTGAAGTAGACTACTGCATGTTGCGGGGTCCCGATGTACCGAGGGGGCGGTGTTGAGAGAGTACAACAATAGGTGTACAAAGTTTATTTATTAAGATTATAAGGTTTAACACGAATATTTACATTGACAGTCATGAAACAATACGTGGGTAATCATCAAAGCATTAACCTTTTCATTACCGGTGACGTCTTCTTTATTTGATTTTAGCTGTGTTTAGACGACTTTAGATGAGTTTAGACGACTTTATTCAGCTTAGGATGGTAGTGTGGCAATTATGAAGCTACAGACTATCAGAATTAACCCCTTGTACTACCGCAGTTCCTTCCTAAGCTGCCTAAAATCGTCTAAATATAGCTGATAAACAACAACATACATCCCCGGAATTGAAGGGGTTAATCAAAAGGGCAAGCACAAGATATCAATGGGACATACAAAATATAGCACATACACTGGGAGACGTAATAATGTTAAATGTAACTCCTAGACAGACTCAATTAATAGGTGTGGGAATAGCTAACTGGAATGTAGTGTAATGTGTATGTAAGTTAGATCAATGACACCTAAATGGTACATTCCGTCATAAAATCGCCAAACTAATGGAGCTACACATGAAGAAGAAGGGGTCCTTAACCCCTTTTTTACCGGCGACGTCTTTTGATTTTATTCTGGCTCTTACTAATCGATTGTATTCACTTTAGGAAGGATCTTTAGCAATTATAAGGCGTCGAACCATATCAATCAACCCTTTTAACTACCACAGATCCTTTCTAGCTTCATAAAATCGTCTAAATATTGCTAGAATTAAATATAGCAAACGTCGCCGGTACAGAAGGGATTACAAAAAATCCCCTTAAACGCTAGTACACGACTGCCACATTGTGTTATGCATTTTCAGGCTTTCTAGACATCGCCTTGCTGAATAGCGTAACGTTAGTTTCAGCTTGTTGTAAACTTCGTAAAACCTTTCTTAATATATGGGTTGATATAATGCATATTTCCTGTTATATTGTACAATCTCCAATTATTAACTCTTATACATACAGTAATATCTCTGTTTTGTATTACATTATCACAGGAACCAACATATAATTTCCATCCACAAGGGAAATGTCTAAATAATTTGTTTCCAAAATGTACTGTATAATAATAAGGCAATCAAATCTTAATTTGTGTTTAGTACTGATACTTCAACTAAAATATTACATTTTAGAACCCCTAGACAAAATTGCATTATTAGCTGCTCCATTACACAAATTGGTGTTATGGTGAAATCTATAATACTTCCGACTCAAGAATTAACGTAGAATAAAGTAGGGATCGTTATACAGAAGTGACACCATATAAACAAGATGATGCAACCTTCCTAAATAGCAAGGAGTCTGATTACACATCGTACAATTATAGACAATTCCTGAACATATTACATCGTTAACTGCCAGGAATTGTCGAATTGAAGCGTCTGAGCAATCTTGAGATCCAGCGTAACGTAGGCCTACTCCATTCTGACGTGACTGTAGGTGTCCCTCCCTTATCCAGCGTCTGACCCAGCGTCCCACAGTGGTCGAGGTGGTGCCCATCTTCTTTGCAATGTTCCTCTGTGACATGCCCTTGGACCAGAGCGACACAAACTGTTCTCGGTCTGAGAGCAGCGTCTTTCTTTTCTGTATTTTGCCTTTCATGTCTGGTTTCCTTGTCTGGTTATACGTAAGTAAATAAGGATTGGAGTTTGCATAATCAAATATTTGACATTGATATAAAACAAATATGTTTAAGATTACGTGAATATCGAACATTTTATTATTACAAAGACACAAGTGTTTTGAAAGTGGTTAAATATGAACAGTTATGAGAGTTATATATATGTATATATATATTAAGCAAGTGGCTTGAATTTCAACTTTTAAATGCCCTTATATAAATAATTGGTTTGGCATGGTGTGTGTATGTGCGTGTGTAGGTGTACCATAATAATATCTATAAATACATTAGCATGGCCTGGGCATTGATTGAAGCATCAATGGACATAATTCCCTCTCTAATCAAAGCTACCCAGGTACAGTCGTGGTTATGATTACTTTAACATCTAATGGAAAACAAAAATGACGGTAAAGGTTAACTCATGAATCAAAGTAATAATATTATAAGGCTTGGGGCTCTAGCTGATTGTAAAAAAAAAAAATCCAGCGTTAAAAGCGCTTTTCCCAGGAATAAAGGAGAATTGCTAGCGAGTGTGTTGAAATAGTTAACCATTAATTTCCTTGAGCACATGGCTCTTACGTGAGTGTGTGTAGTGTAGCTTAGCCTATTCAATTCGTACTCAGTGGTCTCATTAAAACGCGATTTCGAGAACAAATTATACCCTCCATTATAGTTGAGTTATATTTGATATACCTTTAACCCAAGGAGCACAATAATAGGTTTGAATTGACTCATCCCTGTTGCCTAAATCCCTCCACAAAAGAGACTCTTACAAAATCCAATGAAAAGTTCTTCAGCCTGTTGGAGACGCATTCTCATTCTCACATCCGAACAGATATAATGTATTTCTCAAATATTATCTGGTTGTGATGTGGTAGTGGTCATTTTAGCAAGTAATGTGTTTACTAGACAGTAGTAGTGGTGTTCTGTAACATGAAATAAACCTGACATTCATGCCTAGAATATATTGCTGTCACAAGTAAATGTAGAATTTGCATTGTTTTGAGTGTATTTCAGCTTCTAAAACACCTCTTGCTTGGACAAATATCCTCCTGCACCAAAGGCATGGAGCACACTGATATAAGTATGGGTGACAACCTGAGAACCTCTTGGAATCATCTGGCAACAAACGGGGAAGGTTTGTCCAACCAACTCAACCGGCAATACCAATATGTACATTTACGTCGCTCGCAGTACAGACCTTATATATATAGGATGTATGGATACATCAGCTGTAGCGAATGTGTTAAGGTCAATATCGAAAGTAAGCTTCTTACTATAAAGCCGGTATCACACGAGAGCTTTTATAGTCAACATTCGATAATTAACATTTTCCTGGCAATATTTCTGGACTCTCTGGCATTGATATCCGAAACTAGACTGATGATAGATGAATTTAGCTAACCCAAATGTTTTAGATGATTACCTCATAAGCTGCCAGCCCAGTGTTGATGATAAATGTTGAGGGAAAAAACGCTCGTGTGATACCGGCTTAACTGTAATAATTTGTATGGGTATTTTTGTGTTTCAACAGTACGTACTAAATATATTTAGACCAATGCATAAGTATAAGCAAGTTTATTGGAAGTGCATATATTCATGGACAATTCGATAAAGCAAGATTATGTCTCACATGTGAAAAAATAAGACATTATTTATATTGTTCCAAACTTTAACCATAGGCAAAGACTACTCGAATCGTATTGTGTTGCCAAGTTAAATTTGTTATGAGTACCGGTATTAATTTATGATGCTTCAACTTGTCTAAATATACAGTATATGTATAATTAAATATTTGCATTCAGAAAATATATTATGACAATTATACATATATAAAGCAAACAAAATATATTATTTTCGATAGACAAATATATATATAGTTTTCCCCAGTTGTTTAGTTAAGAAAGGTTAAGAGCCGGGAATTTTAGACAATATCCTAACATTGTCACCCCAACACCACACTAACACTGTCAGTCACACCAACACCACACTAACACTGTCAGTCATACCAACACCACACTACCACTGTCAGTCATACCAACACCACACTAACACTGTCAGTCACACCAACACCACACTGACAGTCACACCAACACCACACTAACACTGTCAGTCATACCAACACCACACTAACACTGTCAGTCACACCAATACCACGCTAACACTGACAGTCACACCAACACCACACTAACACTGTCAGTCATACCAACACCACACTAACACTGTCAGTCACACCAACACCACACTAACACTGTCAGCTACACCAACACCACACTAACACTGTCAGTCATACCAACACCACACTAACAGTCATACCAACAGCACACTAACACTGTCAGTTACACCAACACCACACAGTTTCATCAGTACCACACTAACAGTCAACATATCAACACACTAATAAATCACCATACTGTTTTAGACTTACCAATGTCCAACCTGACACTCCAATGTTTCTCGAGACACTCAGCCGTGGAGAGCCAGCCAGTCAATGAGTCAGTTATGCCGGTCCATCCAAATATATAGCAGACCCAACGTCCCTCCACCCTCCTTACTGAACATACCTGCTCAGTACCTCCTACCTTGATTGACAGACACCAGTATTATGCCGTTCAATAAACACGCACACACATTTATATAATTCCACATATAGAATATACAGTGTATTTGCATCATAATAGTTGTGTTCTATTCAGAGCAAGACATCGTGAGCATAATATGTATATCATGAACTGTGGGGAAAATTTGAAGGGTAAATGTACTCTGCATTACGTATGGTTTCAATACATCTGATTTAGATTTGTTGAAGAAAATAACTAGTAATTATATAAGTATTTGTATAAATAAATAATTTGATGAAAGCATTTAGGAATATAATATGACTAAAAAAGGTATACACTAATCAAACTCAGGAATAAAAGTAAACACCACGTATATAATGAAAGCATTACATTATTTACAATTATAAGGAAAAAAGTCTCGAACAAAATAGATAAATGAAGTAACAGATTATCACAAGTACAGGAAGTACAGGCGGTACCAGTAGTCAAAGATCCCACCCTCTACTATTTGTTGTACCCTGTGGAAATTGTTTAAGTATGGTAATATGGGGACAGTAAATTTACCTGGGCCACTTGAGGAGAGTTCAATAAAACATCAAGTAACATTATTCAGAGTATCTTTCTTCAACACATTCACATCTTATTGGTACCGTGTATTTTGTTTTTGATAATATTACTTTATATTGATTAATACAGATTTTATGAACTGTCCTCAAGTATTCACTTTAACGGTACAGTTGCGCTAATAAGTGATGTCTCGGCACCAAGTATGTGTTGATCAATAATTGGTATCAACAATATCTAAGCTTGATTTCTTCATATCGAGTGAAATATACAAACTACTCTTACCCACCCTATTCAACACCTGACAGACCTTAATACAGCACAGAGCGAGCCAAACGTAGTGACAGCTGGGAAATGATTTATTAGCGCGACCGTACACTCTAAGACATACATTATGGTCCTTTCCGACTTCTCGAACTGGTTAGTGGGAGGTTTGTTTTATTTCGGGACCCCCTTCTCCCTCATGCTTAACCCCATTAGTTTGGCGATTTTAATACTTTATGTGCCTTTTAGGTGTCGATTTTTTTCCCTGGCGATCGATAGCGAGCCTATGCTTTAGGATGAACTGGCCTTTGGTCTGGACATTTGTCTACCGAAAAATACACAAATTTGTTATGAAAGGGGTCCTTCGAGGTATTTTTAAAGCCTGATGGAGGTCTTGGGAGGAAACTAAAGATAATACATATATTAATGAATATATAAACAAATAAACATAATTACATCTAAATCTCCCCTTAAGTTAACCCACACCATTCGTAATACTTGGTAAATAATAAATTTGAAGATTAGATTCATTTTGAGATTCTTTAAAAAAATAGTCGAGCCAATATTAATGTAGTGCAGTATACAGTCATGTTTAGAAATAGTTGGATGTCACTTGATAATAATCTACACGATTTTATTTCAGCTGATGGTAATTTGAATCCCTTAACATCTGATTTCTCGAATGTATATGGAAATATATTATATCTCTGCGTCATGTTAGTGCCAAGTTTTCATAATTAGCACCATATTTCCCTACAAAATCTACGTAATAATCAAGTAATCAAGATGGGGAGATAGCAATTTACCATCAGCTGGAAATATACTGACCAATCATTCCGGCTTGTGATATTCAGTAAATAGTTTTAGAAACTCAGAGTACATCCGTACTCAGGAATAATTGAACACCCTGTAATGATACAAATCAAGGCGGATAATAGTAACTAATGAATCCCAGTAATTTAATCATTGTAGTTCAATCAGTTTCTCAATAATGTTCTCCAATGTATTATAATTGCCTTTCCAAAAATGTCCAGGAATTTCTGTTCAGGATTGTAACACGGTTGTTAAACTTTCAATAATGGGTCTTGTCGCCCAGGTGGTGGCGCTGTCCAGTTTCTTGAGGAGACTGGTTTGTCGCCCAGGTGGTGGCGCTGTCCAGTTTCTTGAGGAGACTGGTTTGTCGCCCAGGTGGTGGCGCTGTCCAGTTTCTTGAGGAGACTGGTTTTGTTTATATTTTGTGAGTGTTTATGTTTCTTATTTTACTTTGTGTTAGGCTTTCCTTCTTTGTTTTCTTTTTACGGGAGTTTTTGTCTTTCCGATTTAATTTCCTTTTGTGTTTGCTTTAATTTAGGTTGATTGTGTGTATCTTCTCGCTTTTTGTTTCATCTCCGCTTTATTGGGTTTTAGTTTGTCTTATACTTTCGGCGACATTGACCTTTGCCGTTGCGCAGTCCTGTGGAGTTATTTCCATTCATGCATTCACATATTGGGCAAAGAGTCCTGGTCACGACTGTTATGTTGCCCACATGCAAGACTGTTCATAAAATATATATATATGCATAGAATTTTAGCTATGCATATCTATATATATCAAGCAATTCAAGACAACAGAAAACCCATTTGATTAAGAATATTTCATAATAAGACATAAATGTTATTCTAATACATACAGTATATATATATATTATCTATGTATATATAACTGACTGTTTGCGGTCTTTCCTCTAATTTCCCCTCTGTAGAACATCATCTCTTTTCTACCAAACCTGGTTTACTTTTCCTCACCGAAACTCAGTTATCTGAGACAACAGACGGGAAACCCTTCTCTATATTCTCCTACTATATCTATTCCCAATTCAAAGCCAAAGGTGGATGTTGTGTGCACGAATGCAACAATATTATATGTTTTCATGTGTCCAACTTTTAGTCTTCTGAATTCTCAGTTCTCTGGCTTAAGCTACCTGGTCACTCTCTCACTAAATATATCTGTGCTGTTTATCTCTCCCCTAATTCCACTGACCATCCAAAATTCTTTTACTATATTACTTCTACAGTGGAACACATTCTATCCATCTCTCCCTTCTCTGAAATCTCCATATTAGGAGATTTCAATGTTCACCACTGCCAATGACTCTCCTTTCATTTCACTGACCAACCTGGTGAACAAGTCTTTATCTGAACTATGCTAAATGACCTAGAGGAGTTGGTTCAGCACCCCACCCATATTCCGAACCGCCCTGGAGATCAGCTCAACATCCTTGACATATTTCTAACCTATAATCTTTCTGCTTACACTGTAAATCTTCTCCCTCCGTTGGGCTCCTCCGATCGTAACATTATCTCTGTCACCAGTCCTGTCTCTCCAGTACGGCTTTCTGACCCCCCAGCCAGCGGCACTTGTGGCATTTTCGCGCTGCCAACTGGGAGGCTTTACGACAGTACTTCTTTGATTTCCCATGGAATAAGTGTTGCTTTCATTGTCAAGGACCCTCATTAAGTGCCGAGCGCATTGCTGAGGTATTTTGTTTTTTTGTTTTTGTTGTTGTTATCTATGTGAATGAGGGAGACAAAAGGCAGAACAGCCTGTAGCGAGTGCCTCCCCCAGATTTGAAGGAGTGACAGGGCCAAAAATCAAGGGACGTTCGAGCCAAAATACCTGGACACACAGAGTTTGAACCAAATTAAGTCAAAGAAAGAGGGAAAGACTGATTCTGGGAAAGAGTTCGAGAGCTCAGCTGTTGAATAGAAGAAAGATTTAGAATAGCGTTTCACTCTTGGGTAGGAAAGCTGCACAGAGTAGGGGTGGGATTGTGTTGCAAGACGGGTGCTACATGCTCTACAAAGAGGGGGTGGTATACACTGAGAGAGCTCTGAGGAACACTGATTATTGTGATAGCGGTAGAATAGTGAGAGAGATGCAAAATTGCGGCGAAGAGAGAGAGACTGCAGAGAATAAGTAAGTGGATGTGAGTTAATTAGATGGAATGCTTTCTTTTCTAATTTGTCTAGAAGTGCGGGGTGAGAGGATCCTCCCCACACATGTGAACAATACTCAATACAAGGATGCACTGTACCCCTGTACAGAGCAATAAGCTGTGCAGGGGTAAAGAACACCTTGAGGCAGATGAGCACACCCAGCTTCTGGGAGGCTGCCTTAGCAAGACTAGTAATATGGTTCAAGAGAAGGCAGAAGAAAAAGAGACACAGAGAATATTGAGAAAAGATGAAGGATCGATGTTTGTATTGTTGAAGTATAAGGGATAGTCCTCTGGGAGTTCCGGACGGGTAGAAAGATGAAGAAATTGGGTTTTGGAAGCATTAAAGGCAACAATGTTTTCGTAAATATATATTTTTCCTCAACCAAAAATCTAATTAGTTCACGAATTTTCCCCTATGATGTATTCATGAACATGTATTTGTAATTTCAGACGTCGGTACCAATGAAGATGATGTTCTTTACTTCACTCACTGCCCTGTATTTTCAAACGTTTCTAGCATAAAATTTCCTAGAGTTGTCTGGGTGCATCTTATTTAATATAATACGTAGCGTAGCGGTCCAAGTAATTTTTGTGTCTAAATGTTTATATAATATATGTTGCAACCCTAAGTACTACTATAATGGGAGCACATTTATTTACCTTTATAATGTCCATCCACTAATGATATAAACATTATACTGATAGCTTGCATCGTACATAAAACATCTACTGTAATAGTAAGCAGATTCACTGTATATTCTATATGTGGAATTATATACATGTATTTGCGTGTTTATTGAACGGCATAATAATTGTGTCTGCCAATCAAGGTAGGAGGTACTGAGCATGTGTGTTCAGTAAGGAGGGTGGAGGGACGTTGGGTCTGCTATATATTTGGATGGACCGGCTTAACTGACTCATTGTTTGGCTGGCTCTCCACGGCTGAGTGTCTCGAGAAACATTAGATTATCAGGTTAGACATTGGTCTACAAAGTATGGTGACTTATTACTGTGTTGATATATTGACTATCAGTGTGGTACTGATGAAACTGGGTGGTGTTGGTGTGACTGACAGTGACAGTGTGGTGTTGGTGTGACTGACAGTGTTAGTGTGGTGTTGGTATGACTGACGGTGTTAGTATGACTGACAGTGTTAGTGTGGTGTTGGTGTGACTGACAATGACAGTGTGGTGCTGGTGTGACTGGCAGTGCTAGTGTGGTGTTGGTATTACTGACAGTGTTAGTGTGTTGTTGGTGTGACTGACAATGACAGTGTGGTGCTGGTGTGACTGACAGTGTTAGTGTGGTGGTGGTATGAGTGGCAGTGTTAGTGTGACTGACAGTGTTAGTGTTTGTTGGTATGACTGACAGTGATAGTGTGGTGTTGGTATGACTAACAGTGTTAGTGTGGTGTTGGTGTGAGTGACAGTGTTAGTTTGAAGATGGTGAGAATGCACTAATACACTGATAACATACTTGGTAACGTTCCCTTAAGTCCCTGTCATTGTGTTCCCTCATAAAATGTTTATAGTCTCAATTCTACCATATTCTGTTGGACTGTTCCATCTTGTGTTCAGGCCAAAGTATAGGGTAGAGAGGTGAACATAAATCCAAACAAATATTTCTTTACACTTTTGCGTGTACACGAACGGTATAGATAAATAAATCCATTATCACTTATGAGAATATGATGATTGCATTATTTAGACATGTACTAAAAAGGTAGCGCCAGCAAACTTGACGATAATCTTGACCCCTTAACTTTTTATAACTCGAAATTAATTAAGGCAATCGAGCTGACGTTTCTATCATTTGGGAAGAGTTCACCAGGTAATAGGCGTGGATAATTACAGCCAGTTTGTTCTAGGGTCTTTTGAGTTACGGGGAGGTCAGGGAACAAGATTATTTTCAAGTTCATTGGCGTTACCTATAGTCGAATGCCTTATGTATGACCAGGTAAGAAACATGAAGAAAAAACTGCTGCAGAGAAAGACGCTGCCAGCAGAGCGGGAACGGTTTGTGTCGCTCTGGTGCAAGGGTATGTCGCTGAGGAGCATAGCGAAGAAGATGGGGACCACCTCGACCACAGTGGGACGCTGGGTCAGACGCTGGAGGATGAAAGAACACTTAAAGGCACAGACAAAAGGAGTATGTGGCGCTAGATGTCAAGAACACTCAACTCCTTTGAATCAACATTTCTTGGCAGTTAGCGGAAACATTCCAAGACCTGTTAATGATTGCACGAGCTGTAATTGGACAAACTGCTATATAGCTGAGTTTTTTGGTATTGCATATATTGTATCACTTATGTATCCCGATCACTACTTAATTCAACGTGTCTGCTTCAATTAATGCTATGATGGATTTCATCATAAAACCTCTTTTAATTAATATACCAACGTTACCCCTTCGGGGATCACGACGTCAGGCAATAGATAAATAGATAGACCAAATAACAATGGCATTTTGCATAGGAGTTGTCCCTAAAAATAATGAATTGATTTCAATCAATGTCAGAAACCTCGGATATTTGATAAATAATATGCAATTATGTTACTGACTCAATAAATATATATAATGATAATTTTTTTTTAGCACCAATAATACTTTTGTTTATGAATGCCATAATCAGTTTTTATAACATATTTCAGAAAGATAGCATAGGCCTAGTCAAAAGAGGAGGTGGACTATGCCTCTAAGCAAAATATGTTGAATCCCCTCTAAGCTACATTGCCTTGAAATACCTAAGACCTATGTGTTATAAATTAAGGCATACAAATAATAGTGATAGTTGTGTACCAGCTTCGAAATAACAAAGATTAAGATAATTTAACTCCATTTATTATGTTGTCATAAAGAAAATACATTCATATTCGGTGATTTTAACTTTTCACAGATTCTGTGGGACGAAATAAGAAATCTGGAATGGCATAAGAAACAATTTATAATGTTTTTTATTGTCACTATCGTACACCATTTTGTGAAGAAACCAACCAATACCAAAAATATATCGACCCAGATATTACACCTAATGAAATATTAGTTTCAGATATAAAGGTATTGGAATTAACCATTTTAGTATTCGAAGACTCTTTTTCACTTTGGATAACCTTAAACGTTATTATTCAGGTTTGGAAAGCCCCCTATAAATCAAATGGGTACAATATATCTTAATTAATCCTCTGACACCCACAATTACTTTCTAAACTTAATAAAATTGCTTACTTATAGCCAGAACAACATAAATAAATGCGTCCACATAGGTGCAAGAGTAATAAGTGGCTGTGATAATAATTTCCTCAAATTACAAATTAATGAGTGCACCAATAAGGTTATTGAAACATTTATTCCAAATGAGACTAAGACTAACTTCAACAGCCTAAGATTATTATTAAAATTAATGCCTCACCAATATTAGTGAAATATGAAAAAAGTTTAAGGAAAGCGTCATTATAACAAAGAAATTGGCAAAACTAAATTACATACACGCCTCCATGGTACAACAAAGATGTTAGGAGAGCAATAGGCGACATAAATTGCTTACACAAACTAAAACAAGAATGTGTTAAAAACAACTAAGCAAATAAAATTACTTTAAAAATCGGTATGAACTAAATAATTAATAGCAACACAGTATATGAGCGGTATATATTATGAGAGATTAAGATAATGTGACTGCGTTGCATTCAAGAAGTGAAGACAAATAAGGACACTGATAGAATGTTTTAACATTTCAGAACTTTAATAACATAGATTGTATCAAATTAGATAGCTAAACACATTGAATAATTTATATTTACACACAGGACGCCGCCGGTATGGTGACTACATCGTACAAATATGCACTAGGTATCAGCAGGGTTCACAGAATGCCAGCCAAGCTACCAATCCCATCACATGTCCTTGGCGGGTGGATTGAGGCACACTCGGATGCCATTGTCTCTGGCCCACTCATAAATATTAGTGGGCTTCACCAAATTCTAATTATGGAGGTATATCTAAGGAAACGAATTTATGAACATAATTTTCTATACATCAACTACAATACTATGTATACTATTTATTGAGAAGCCCGTTCTATCCAATAATCAATCCAGATAATTATGATTGCATAAAGAAAAACATAGGAATCCACAAATTCTCTTGAGTGGGCTAGAGGCTATGGCATCTGAGTGCTCATAAGACAATAATTAATTACGTGAAGTGAGCAACTATTTAGCGGTTACCATCTTTGACCGACGTTCAGCTTAAGCGGGATAATAAGGGCACATTCTTTGTGACTTCTGTGCACCATTTCACTCACTTATAAGGGCTGGGATATATATATATATATATTTTGTGTTTCCTTTTCAGTACCTTATTTTATTTGAAAAACAGAACAAAATATAATAAAAATAGTATCCTAGCACTGAGCATACCATATACAGTATATTATAGTCTCCCAATGCAGTACCAGTTAATAGGCAAGAAAGCAAATCTTGATACAACAAATAATTGCTTCACTTCTAATGGCCGAGATACTACTTTGCCTCTCTCACTGCAACGACAACTAACTCCTTAGTTTGCTAAAAATCATATTCTCAAGGAAACTATTAAACGAAACATACAATGCAAACATATAGCAATACAATTGCTATGACAAGGGGCACCTTGTCGCGGGCTGTGAACTTTGAATGCGCCATATGTAGGGGTGTCTTGGCAGGACTGGGTCCACGTGATTGAATAGAGTTTGGGCACCTGGAATGTGTCACTAAGTTATGTTAATTGTGCGATTGGGCATGATTGCGGCTGATGGTGGGGCTGAGGCCTGCTCAGTTGTGAAAGTCAGAAGTGGATGGAAGAAATTCAGAGAGATGCTGCTGTTACTGACCATGAAATGGTTCTTCTTATGACAAAAATGGAAGGTATATACAGTAGTACTTGTGTTAGAAATGTGATGCTGTATACTATGAGGTGAATACAAAGACTGACCTACTCATAGTCTTCAATGTATGAATGTGTGTATACAACAGGACTTACCATCCTGTACAGGCCAAATCCTAACACGCCGATTAGCTCCAGGCAAGAGCGATATGTAAGACTGCAACTGCCCTTGTTCACTTATGTCTCTGTTGCCCCGGGACCAGCAAACTTGCAAGACAAATAGAACTTAAAAACTATTACCTCACCAGACCTCGACCGCAATTCACTATTGACTATTGTCCATAATGTTAACAACTGCCACTAGCACTGGTACAAAAACTGCTTGTGTACCAGTGATAAATAACTTATTCATAGCAGATTATAGTCCTTTGTTTTCCCCTGACACACTTGTATATTCTGAACCCTCATTACATGACATCAACAAGACCAAATCTACAACTCCAGACCACCATAAACATCTTGATATCTTGAGTTTACTTGTTTCATATTTGAAAAAAAAATCTTTATTCTTAATAAACCTCCGTCACCTCCATGATGCCGGAACCAAGTGGGAGATATCTCTGCTGGTCGTATCGAGCCTGAGTTTCCACAGTTGACTCTCTGTCTACCGTTGTATATATATTTACTCCAAAACATAATATTGTTTCAATCTCATGTCCTATATGAGAAACTGACTCTTTAATAAAGATATAGAGATCAGCTCTATGCACTGTACATGCTATTGATGCTAAATGTCTTACAAAACTGAACACTGCTTTTAATTAGTGAGAATTTTGAGTTGTTTTGATAAGAGTTGAAAGCAGGCAATTTTTTTTTCTCCATTTCAAACTTCTTATAACTTCATTCAGTTGATACCCAAAGTGGCAATGGTCAAAATGTCTAACCCTTTGAACTGTACAGCAACTTGATGAAGGGAGTGGAGGGTGCAGCAGAACATTCTGATGTGATATCCTTTTGTCTACTAGAATATTCCTGACCACTTCGATTGGGTCGTTAGATCTGTATGGTCAGTGTATCTATGTTTATTTATATAAAGCTTTAGATATATTAGAGCTTATTGTTCTACAATATAATTTACCACAATATATCTTTTTAACACAAATAAATTTCCTATCCAAGGCATGATGATAGTCTGCTACACGCTCGTCCTTATCCTCTTGTTGGCCGTTTATGGAAGTACAATAATTCAAGGTAAGTTGACAGTAAATAAACTACCATAAAACGGATTATTCAGACAAATATTGTATGTCTCAAACTTGTATATAAAATTGAGAATCAAAAGTGTTGTTGTACTATTATTTTGTATTAATCTTACTTATATAGGCAATTGACGCTAATACAACAGCACAAAAATAAATGTATGCATTCTCAGGAGACCATTCTCAGTAGTTCAACAGAGGGTTACTTGCGGAAAGGAAAAAAAAAAAAAATATATATATATACAGTATATATACTGTAGAACAGCACAAGTAAATTCTACATTGCATGAGCATTGTACAGTTGCGTTCACAAATATTGATACATTAACAGCCCTCGAACCGGTTAACCAAATCTTCGAAATATTTTGGTATTTATGATAATAAATATCATCTGTGTACTGCACACTCTATGACATAAATGCTGTGTTGTCAATGTTATCCTGAACTAAATCGAAACTTCGTCTAATATATTACCTAGTGTTTGAATGTCAAACATAAATTTAAGCTCTCCAAGGATTTATTATGACCCAGAATGAGTGTGCAAGTGTTTACACTTTTTAAATTATCCTAATGATTATTATAATTTGCTTAGAACAGGCTGGCGAGAACCGACACATCACCCGAACCTTGAATGATGTCTTGGGAGCAGCATCACAAGGACGGGACTTCCTTCTTCTTATTAAGGATGGAGAATCAGTAGTATGTTCAGTCACCTGCAGTGAAAGGTCGTACACCTTTATTGAGCGATTCTGTCACTGATTAAACATTTTGAAACATTCCCTAGACACACATAAACCAAGTCAATTTGTTTTCATATTAACACAATAAGAGCGGGTGGTGGAGTATATTTCACCGTGCCACCCAGCGGGGGGTTTATACCATAAATGGCCTTGTTTCCGTGCTCTTTTTCATGCATAAACAAGAGCCAGAGCGTAATACAAGTATGTATCCCTGAAAGGGCGTTAATTGAGCTTTCCAATGACACCTGAACCATACTTCTACGATCACTGGTTGTCTTGCAACGATCGTGAACCGAAGGGCAAAATCGATAAAATACGGTCATTTCGTTACATAATTACGTGTGTAGCGAGGGAGGGAGGGTGGATGTGTGTGGAGTAAATGTCAGTAGGCCCACGGCAGCCGTGGCGAGCGGTCATGAGGTAACCTACGCTCCTCCCGTCGCTCGTCTGTCTCTCAGAGCCAATATTGTGCCAAAATTGCACACAGACTTAAGTCCGACGCCACCACATAGTCCAGATTTTTAGAGGCGGACTTAAGTCCGCCCCCGCTAAACAAGGGTTAAATGTTAATTAATGTAAATTAATGTGCCAAGAAAATCATAGAGTAGCTGATGCATTTCAATAAGATAATCTTGACACAGTGAAAGTGGGAGAAATAATTAACCCCTTCTGTACTAGCGATGGACGTTGGCCGTCAGTAAAAAAGTAACTCGTCAGTACAAGAGATGGACGACGTCCGTCAGTAATATGCAGTCCTTGTAACTGCTAGTATCGAGCAGTTGCTGCTAACATGACTCGTAAACACTTCTCAGCTTGGTTGAAAGCCTCCACAGGCTGACTGGGCCAGTGCTTCACCAACTTTTGAGGTGGGAGGATGTTCTCTCATGCGTCTGAAGCCATTTTGGCCACACTGCCTGTTACTGGAGGGTACATATATGGTAATGTCCTATGGTACAGTAGGGGTTAATATATCCTATGGTACAGTAGGGGTTAATATATCCTATGGTACAGTAGGGGTTAATATATTGTTTTAGAAACAAAAAACAGTCATATGAGGTGTTCAAGAAATGTGTGATCACCTTTCACTGCAGGCTACTGTATAGTCAAAATAAATACCTAATCTTGGTAAGTAACCCTTTCAATACGAGAAGCCATTCCTGATAATAGAATTGCCTTTGACTGTAAAAGTGGCGTCACACGAGAGCATGTATCCAGTCGAGCAACGCTACTTTAACTTTGAAGTTGACTTAAGGGGAGGCATTTAGTTCGTTCCCTACGTTTTCATCAAGCTTAAGATTACACCCCTAGACCCCCTTTCAAGACAAATTTGTACATTTTTCGGTAGAAAAATTTCCCGGCTGAAGACCGGTTCCCCTTAAATTACAGGCTCGCTATCGCTCGCCAGGAAAAAATCGACACCTAAATGGCACGAATGGTCTTAAAATTGACAGAAATGGGGCGAGGGTTCTTAAAATCGCCAAACTAATGGGACAAACGTCTTAAAATCTCAAAATCAATGGGGCTAGACATGAGGGAGAAAGGGGTCAAGAAAAAAGTCCCTCAAGTGGATATCTCCCCTTAAAGTTTGTAACATATAATAGATAACAAACGCCTTGAAACACAAATGAATTACTCAACTAATAAATATAAGCTATTAATGCCTTACGTAATACAGACTGATATGTTATCGGACATGTATTCCTCTATGACGTTCTTTTCTGAGCTGAATACATTTTACTGGTGAGATTCGGAAAGAAAACTAAAAAGGACGCCATCATAATGAAGGGTTTAACACATATACCGTTTGTCAGTCCGTAATGGTATTTGCTATTTCGACCATTCAGAGGGTTGATAGACGTCTTCAATGTAATTTTCACGATGATTCTTATCATTTGGTTAACTATTATGTCTTTTTATGAATATTTTATGCATCCTCGTAAACACCATAATCAATAGAGTAGAATCATCACGAGAAATGTCAACTACGAATGTCTTATCAACTTTCTGGATTATCTAAATTGATTATCAAAACGTAATTTCGGACTTCGAAAAGGTATACGTACTTATGACCTTCAGTATCCGAGGACGCCTTCCTTCATATTGCTCTGGTATTATTTTACATTAATATTAAACTTACAAGGGATATATTTAAATATAATATAGATACACCGAGATGATTGTTACCGATTTTATTTCTAGATTTTTTCCAAAGATGAATATATTAGTTTAATAGTAGCTAGACTTAATTAAGAATGCCGTTCTAACACTGAAAGTGTTAAACAAATTTGTTTAACACTGAAAGTGTTAAACAAATTCTGTTTCCGCATCTCCCTTACCGCGACTTTGAAAGTTGGGAGACGTGGAGGAGCTGCGAGTACCGTGGGGTGTCGGAATATTCCAGATGGCGACTGATGGACAAAACGAAACAACCTATCGGGATAATCTCGCATTAGTGGGGTCTCGAGCTGCACAGGTAAAGTCGCAATATGCAGTACAGTTATAGCGTGTTTCTTTCCAGCTGACGATAAATTGACACTTCATAATTACACATATTTTGAAGCGAAATATGTTATTAAATATGGAAACCTGGCATGAATATGACGGAAAGACATAGTTGTTTAATTTGTTGGCATTAAATATCGAGATATTAATTAAGGAGATCAATTTACCATTAGCTGAAATATAACCAATTATACTCATATAGTGTATAATTATATATATATTATTAACTTTCCTTGGCAATCATTGTTGTATAAATAATGTGTAAATGTTCCTCTCTATGTTTCGCGTAAACTGCCATCAAGTTTATCGACTACATAACTTTTGATTTTGACACACGGATCCAAGAGTTCAGGTACAATCCTGTTAAAATTATAATATAGTTGATTATCCATTATATATCAACTTGTGTACTGCAATTAGTTGCGGCAGGTGTCATGGTCCGTGACAATAGTGGTGGTGAGCGACGACCCAGCTTTCCTCACCACCTTCTTCGAGTGGTCCTTCAAGGGCCGACTCCTGGTGTGGTCCACGAGGCTCCTCGTCCTCACCCGCCTCTCACTCCACCGCCTCCAACACCTTCGCAACACCCTCGCCATGACCAACTCCATGTTGTTGCATATTACTAACAAGCCTACTTTCAAGTAAGGGTTCCAATAATTTTAGCGCGATTATAAGACTGTTGGTTACAACCTTAATTTGAGAAGGTAATATTTTGGTGGTTGTTTCATGGTACTGCAAGTATTATATTATTTTGTACCTTGAAAGCTTCCTACTAGAAACAAGAATGTATGAATGAAATATTCCAAGAGATCAGATAAATTTTATGAATTAGTTATATCAATAGCTGCAGTTCTACAGATCTCAATGAACTCCTGGCTACACCGTCACATCAACACAATATCTCCAACCCCTAGCCACTGCTAACTAACCTGTTAGTATTCAAGGCCGCCTTTTGCAGTTCATTTTGACAATCATTGGCTTAAAAGGTTTAACGCAGTTAATTAAGAATCTGAGGGACTTGAAAGGTATAGTATGATAGTTTGAACCTCACGTAACTGGTGATAATCGTCTTATGATAGCCAATATGAAGGACAAAACGATTCCTAATTATAAAAGGGATACAAGACTAGAATTATATTAAAATGCATTTGGTATAAAACCCCGGTATTTCTAGGAATGCCATTAATGAGACGTATATAGATGTGTTGTACCAAGAACAAATTCAGTTATTTATCGCGAGCGTTATACCAAATACTATGTATTCGAATACTGAAAGAATGAATGAATATACAGTATATTATTTTAAGTAAAACTATACTCTATGTATTTGTATTTGTTTTGTATATATATATATATACAGTACATTGATTTAGGAAAACATTTACCTTAAATGCTTATACGAGAACAATATGTGACATTGACATACATTTCAGAGTGAACCTGTATTCCCAGCAGCCATACCGGGACCCAGATTATCCGATGATGCTTCTCGCATCGTGGTCGGCTTCAGGAGGGCTCATTAAAAGATCCTTCATCCAATATTATCCGGATAAGTTTTTGAAGTATGAATACAATTTCAGTTAGAACGTCTTTAACGCCAACATACATTTAGACTGCATGCATATGCAATTATGCGATACATAATAGGCACATACGCAAATTATATATACAGTATATATATATATATATATATATATATATATATATATATATATATATATATATAGTAACTCAGGAAGGGCTCATGTATATGGGATATAAATGTTTACACATATTTAATATTAGACTATTCCCAAATGAGAGAAACCTCAAACCCTTTTGCTCATACACTAGTTGAGTAGTGATATGATTGGGGTCACATTTTTAGGCCCGTCATAATTACTAGACTGTAATTTTCACTTCTCGTAACTCAGGGACATGTGGAACACACGGGAGAAATATTTCCACACTTATTTACTGAGTGTCCCTAACAAATAAGAGGTTGGGTGTCTGGATGTCTAACCTTGTCTTCATTGACTAACTTTATTAATATAAACACCTAATCCGTTTGTTTGTTAAAAATAAAGTGTTTGCATTCACATTTCGACAATTCAGGTAACCTATAAAGGCGACATATGGATTCTTAGTAGTTTCTACTCATTTGAATATGGGTTTTACGGATTAGAAACGTGCATTTGTAATTGGTAAATGCAAGTAAGCGTAATCAATATATATATATATATATATATATATATATCTGGAATGTCGAGATACGTTGCGAACATTTAATTTAGGACTGACGAAAGATAGACACCTCTCTCTTGAGCATATTTTCTAAGATATAATTTCCTAAAACTTGTAAGCAACTTAAACCCAATTCTAAAAGTTTTGTTTTTTAAATACAAAATATTATTTCATATGATTTGTTTTTTTATATGTGATTTGTTGTTTATGGTAAATCAAATACAAGTAAATAAGTATATCCATCAAAATACTGCATCATATTGAAGGTTTTCCCACCGTCCTCGCCTGACGGTGTCCCGGGTGGTGTGGGGTAATAATAAACAAGTCACCGTGGACGACCCTGACGAACCAGGAGGCAAGAAAGTCCTCATCTTCAGACCAGAATTCACACTACTAGAACTCATCGCAGAAAATATGAATTTCAAGTAGGTATTACAATAATTTTAACATAATATCTGATTTGCAAGTATACTAATATTTTCTTAACTAGTGTCTATTATAAACTTTGCTTGCAAATAATATCGCCTTTGTACAAACATGTGTATATCAACTCTCTTTTCCGTAAAACGCAGCATGTACATTGAAATATACAAGAGGTGTGACTATATTGTGACCTTTGAACATGCACAGCCAAATTCTGCAGTATCTGGGATATAATCAACATATTGTATTGTCTATACTCTTATTATTTTCAACTGACGGTTAATTGCAAAGTTGCCATCAATATTTCTCAGTTATTTTGAAGATGTTGTAGTGATATATGGTACTAATTATATAAACATGGTCTTAATATGATGCAGAGACTTAGTAGTTTCCTATTTCTCCATTAAGTATCGAGAAATTAGCTAAGGAACTCATTTTACCGTTAGCTGAAGTGAAACAGAGTATAGCTGGAGGTCCGAAAAAGTTTCACGTGGGTGTGTAGGTATTATGTCCATGTCTATAGCCCACACAGATATGTATGCACACATTGATTTAATATTATCAGATAATAGTATTCTCAATTTACATTATTGGAAGAGTGAGGTATGAATATGATGAGGAGCACTTTACTGGCAACGTGTAGCTTGGAGCTTCAACTCTAAATAAGCGTTGTCAATAAAGGGCCTCTTTTGTGGTGTTAATTAATATTCATTCTGTCAATATGTTCATGCATTAAGAGTGAAGTACCTGCCTCCCCCTGACGGAACTTGGGGCAGATTGCTTCCTAATGGCTCCTGGACAGGCATGGTTGGCATGGTCTACAAGCAGGTGAGATATATAGGTCAAAGAATATTATTAAATTTAACCCCCCAAAAATTAAATTTAATAATTTGAGAAAGTAAATAGCTTCTTTGGAGGGAGTGAATGCAACGAAGAAAATACCTTAAAATTAGAGGAACGAGTGAGAGGTATAGTAAATATACTTGTGATTAAGATTTACTGAATGCAGATGATGGTTTTAGAGCTGACGTGTAGGGTCTTAATTTGAAGCAGTGTAAAGCGGATACAAGGTAGATGTAATGACATGGCAATAAGGAAAACAAAAGCTTGTGGAATGCATGCGCTTGTTGGTGAAACTTCCCTTTTGTGATCTCTCTCTCTCTCTCTCTCTCTCTACCTCTCTCTCAAATAATGTGTGCATACGTGCTCACACTTTACTTTTTCCATAGGATTCTGTTATCAAGGCTTGGAGAATTATGAATTATAAGGCTCTCGTGTCCTTCTAGGAAGCAGATATCGGCCTTGGACTCTTCACTATGACTTCAACCCGATACCAAGTGGTAGATTTCACCCAGCCTGCAAATATTTTCTTTGTCGCCACATTTGCTGCAAGAGGAAGTCCTGAGGTGGACCCCTGGGGATTCCTGCTGCCCATGACGCCGTTAGTGTGGGTGGCTCTCTTGATGGCGCTGCTGGGGTTGGTCACTGTCACGACTATCATCCTCCTAGGTCTTCCTCTTAAGACACGCAGGTGGAGCAGAATACAGTCTTCCTCGGCAACCTTTATTCGTGTGTTGCTACAGCAAGGCAAGTTAAACTGGAGGTTACAGTAGATGTTAGAAAGATTGTTTTATTGTGGCGTGTTAAAATGAATCTTCCATTTATACATAAGAGGCATACTTTATAACGACATATTAATTCAATAGCTATTTCAGTGACTCAATTTTGAAAAAGGTACTCAAAATGCAAATCATGGAACGTCCCAAAACAACATTTGTCTCCTCAACCAATCCTGGGTCTGTATCTATCTATTTATATATGCAAAACTGAAAACTATGTTTACTTGTGTTCCTCTAGCCCCCAAACCTTGAAACTATGGATATGAGATTAGGCATGGATACTCAGGAGGTCCCATTAATGTATTATTAGAAAAGAAAAGAAAGAAAAACATTCAATCATGCCGAAAATTTGTCCTAGGTATGTAATCCCTTCAGAGTTTATATATTGAGTTATGTATAGAGTTTATATAATAAGTATATAGATTTATATAGAGTTTATTATAGTACTGTTATCGCGCAATATGATCAAGACTACTCTTTAACCCATATGTGTATTCTTATTGTTTACATTATGTCTTTCCATTTACAATATTCGCTTCCCCTAGATGTCAGTGAGTGTGGGGGTTGGTGGTGGTGGGAGCGTGTGGTAGTGGGGGTGTGGATGTTGATGACGCTGGTGCTGACCAAGAGCTACGCCGGTAACCTTATGTCACAGCTGGCCGTCAGATACGTACCTCAGTCCATACAGACGCTGGAAGACGTTATTGATACAGGAGCTACCTTTGCCATCATGGCAGGAACGAATATTGAACAAGCCTTTAGGGTAGGTTGGCAGTTATAATCTCCATGTAACGTATCAAGTTTACAAATACTGCTCTAATACTGTAGTTCGTGTGTATTTTCAATAATGTGCAATGACTATATAGTTTACAAAATTATAAAGTAGTTCCCATATTTTTAATTTGTTATCTCATTGTTTTCATTATTATATATTGCAAAACACACGCATACATATATGTAGTCAATATTTGTAAAGACAAAATCCACAACATATTGATAATAACTTTATTATTTCTGGACAGACAGCGACAAGTGGAATCTACCGAGACATCTGGGAACTGAAGAAGGTTGACCGCTTGAAGCTTGTTCATCCCCAAAAAGTACACGAGATTACAGATATGCTAAGACGAAGCAACTCGGCACAAATGCGCATGTTGATCGAATCATTATTGGAAATGTCTCGCCAGTTTTCAAGGACAGGTATTTGTACAACCACCATACTTTTATACATACATTGTGTATTAGGTAAGTTTTATATGAAGTAATTACTTCCTTTTCAAAAAATGGGCTGAAAGTACTTAAACTTTGGATCAGAGTGAGAGTTGAGCGTTCTCTGCCATACCCATGGCTTACTCTTACTGTTCCCTTTACTTATATATTTTCTAGATCTCAAGTGACGGCGTCTCTTCCATGGATTTACCTCCCTACTGCCAATCTAGAGGTTCACAGATTGGGACCCAAAGTGTCACATTTTTCCTTTGCCCCTCAACTTTTCTTTCATAATTGCTGAGGGGCACAGGGCCTTGAGTGGGGCTTTTCTTTAACGGGCGTTTCCGCACCCTCCTCAGCTCCCCGCCTTGGAGTGGCTTCGGTCACGTGGGCTTTATTAGTGGTATGCAGGGAGGGTTCCGTGGGGGCGCTTGGCCTTGCTCGGCACCTTGGGGCTGCTCGGCCAGACAGCCTGGGGAACAGCAACAACAACAACAACAACAACTTAAACTTAGGTCGTAGTTTATGGGTTAAAATCAATATCCTGGAATTCCTAAGGGGAGTGCCCCTTGTGTTAATGGGAAGAATGCCCTCTATGGGTAAGGTTTCCATCCCTTGCAGATACAAATGGTAAAAATATTCATGAACAATTTTGACACTGTGATACAATATGTTGATACATCCTTTCTATAAAAAACTAGTCCAAGTCAGTCTTTTCCTTCAATCAATATTCACTATTCCAAGTTTACCATTTAGAAGTATACCCGCTACTTGAGCAGATGGTTGTACCATCATGACGTTATTGAATACTTCAACAACTTCAGTAACTAACAACTCAAACACTATTCTCAAAAGAATAGGCATCGTGGATATCAAAGCCAAGGACATAGTCAATTTCATCTTTCAGAATTCACCCAATAGAAATTTCGCCTAATCCACCGCCCTACATGCCTGTCTAGTTTGATTTTTAAGGTAAATTCATTATTCTTATTAAACATTGTGTTACAGCTATATGTTCTATAATGTACAGTCAACCTGTACAGTTTAGTTAACCCCTTGAGGATCATGACACGTTTTGACAGTGTATTCCGGCTATGATTATACGATTTTATACAACTTAGGATGGATCTGAATGAATTAAAAAGTAAGCATACCTCAATTAACCCTCTGACTTTCATATACCCTTTCTAATCTGAATACAAATGTATAATAATAGCCATGAAAAGTGCCGAAAGGCGTCATAATCCTCAAGGGGTTAATATAATAGCTAATTACGTAGATATACTAATTATCAACAGGTGAGTGCGAGTTTTACATTGGACGAGGCCAGTACCTAACATCGATGGAGTCCATGGCAGTTGCTAAAGGAAGTAGTCTTCTTCCAACCCTAAGTCGCAAGTGCTTATAAATATGTTTAACAAGTTACATTTTTCTTGAAACGATATCATAATTTTTTTGTTAAATATATACTTAATATTAGAGGAAGTTTTTTAATAATAACTGAAAATATAATAAAATTAATCATCTAACAATAATGATTTAGTATTCACGCAACGACACTTTCATTAGAATATTTACGTTTCGAAGATTCTCTTCGTATTTTCAATAGTTCATATTTGACCAGGGTATGTGCTTTACAGCGTACAGCCATTCATACAAACTCGTGGGCCCTTGGTGTGTTGCATTTTGAAGGTATACCACTGGATTTTGATTTATGGATACAATGCTATATACATTTGTCTCAAAGCCATCTACACCAGTTAATGAAAAGCAAATTGTGTCAAATCGTATCCCCAGACGGCTGCATTTGCATAATAAAAACACGAAAGGTCCGAGATTTTTGTGAATGTCTGCACACACAATGTTACTTGACAAATATCATGGCTCCATTTAAATACTCGAACAACAAAACTAACTGAAATGTAAATACTAGGTGAATAATACTAGGTGAATAATACTAGGTGAATAATTAAAAATATTAGGTGAATAATTAAAAATATGATTCAGTTCGGGATAGCTTGGAATGCATAAGGGGGGTCACCGGCTTTCTTTTTATCTTTCTCTCCTTTTCTCTCTTTCCCTGGCTTGTATCCATTCGGCCCCATTCAGCCAACTGTTTTAAGACGTTTATCCCCAACCAGGTGTCGATTTCTTCCTGGCGACCGATAGTGAGCCAGCATTGTATGGAGAAATCCGGCTTCGCAGGAGACATTGTTCTATCGAAAAATTTGCAAATTTAGCTTGATGTCAAAACAAAAATATATATATGCTGGCTCGATACCGGTCGCCAGGAAAATATTGACACGTGGATGGGGGTAAACGTCTTAAAACAGTAGGCTGAATGGGGCCGAATGGATACAACCAGAAAAAAGATAAAGATAAAACAAAAAAAACGGTGACCCCCCTTAATTATGTCCTACGTTGAACTTGCACAATATCCACAGGGTTCAGCAAGTAGTAGAGGGTGGAATCTTTGACTACTGGTATCGTCTGTACAACCCCAACATCACCAGCTGTGTCAATGCTCCCACCAAGTTCGCCATTACCTCTGCGCTGGCTCTCAGGAACATCTGGGTAATAATGTGTTTCGTGTTGTTCCCTTTACAATTTAACCCCTTATGTAACGGAACCGTTCTTGTAACTTTGTTCTGGCTACTATTAGACGATTTTACTCTGTTAAAAAAAGGCCCCCAGCAATTAACAGGATTCGAACTATCTCTAAAAGAAGGCCTCCAGCAATTTACAGGCTTCGAACTATCTTACTTAACCCTTATTACTACTACATATCCTTCTTAAACTGCACTAAATCGTCTAAATATAGCTAGAATATAATTAAAAAGACGTCATCGGTATAGAAGGGGTTAATAGTTGTCTTCAATCTTTTAGGAACCATGACCCACTATCATCATTTCAAGAAGCTAATGGGCCTCTTCCTTCCAGCTAACTCGCCCCGTATGTTGTTCAGCTACTGACAAATGTTCGTGGTGAGTTATTGCGATTTTCTTTATGCAAGTATATCCATTTAGAATGATGTTCAGATCAAACCAGCTATATATTAATAAATAAATATTATGTGTTTGTGAATATAGAGCTAATTTGATCTAAACATCAATTTAAATGGATATAATTGCAAACAGAATATCACTAGAGCTCACGCACATTTGTCAGTAGCTGTACATTATGCAAATTGCATATATTGTGTGCTAGAGATGTGCACCCTAAGTTTTGAAACTTACCGCCACAATATTTGTCATACAACAAATATAGGCATAGGAGTAGAGCCGTACATCAAAGGAATTGTGACAAAAGTTATCCTGCACATAGTGAGGGCTAAATAAATTTGTTGGAGATATTCTCTATACGCCTGTGTTAGTCATTCTTTCATCATTAAGAAAATAATGCATAAGAATGAAGTAAACTATAAACATAGCCTTTACTTCCCAATTATATAATCCTTGTGTAATATATACATAATTGTTATTAGACAGCCTATATGATTTTCGGATAATAATTATGTGCGTCATATTTACTGTAATTTCAAAGTATCCAAAGAGACTACAAACTATTAATCTAACTTCCAATAAGTGATTACCAATTGTATTACTGTAAACGATATTTATTAGTATCACTGGAAACGGTGAAGAGAATGTCCGAAGGCTCAAGGGTAGCAGTTTGTGCAGAGCATGTACAGAACGTGTTAATTTATCTTAATGTTGTGTTATACAAGGGTTGTGTGATGTACCAAAGGTTGCTCAGTACATAATATGGATGGATGCATGACAGAAATACAAGGAAGAGCAGTGGATGTTGGAGTGACCCTGGTAAATATCGGGAGTGTGTGATTGTTGCCTCTGCTACTGTTTGCTGACATATTAGTATTGAGGTTTTAAGACTTTCGTGCCGTTAATTTGTCAATATTAAGACCTTTCGCCCCATTTCTTCATCAATGTTAAGACCTTTCGTGCCATTTAGGTGTCGATTTTTTCTTGGCGAGCGACAGCGAGATTGTAATTTGATGCTACAGTTCTGATTAGTGTTTATGAAATTATGTGTGAGAGTTGCATGGTTCGTATGTAGCATTTGTTATTATAATTTTGACTACTATTAGGCAAATTCGTTCAGAATAAGAAGGATATACAGAGGTTAGAGGATTAAACAAGATACTCCTTAGGCCTTTTGCTTCCCACAAGATTTTCTAAAACAACATTGTTTAATCACAAGCACAATAAAGACAAAATTCGTTCCCGGATATTATATGCATTAACCCGTCCTGTATCCTGTACCGGTGCGGTTCTTTTAATTATATCCTGGCAATGATTAGACACTTTTATTCAGCTTAGGAAGGATCATTAGCAACAATAAGGCTTCAAACTATCTCAACCAACACTTTCAAATACCACAGATCCTTCTTAAGCTGCATAATATCGTCTAAATATAGCTAGAATAAAATATAAAAGACGTGGCCGGTACAGAAGGGATTAAAAACGATGTATCTGTTTTGTAGGGTATGTTCGTGGTGCTGGCGGGTGGAGGGATAACCAGTCTCCTCATATTCTGCTTGGAACTCCTCTACTCTCGTCTTGCTCTCGAATGATCATCATATTGCTGTTATACTTGCTATAACTAGACGATATTTCTACCATTTACGATAGAGCGCTAGCAAATACAGGAGTACGAAAAAGCTAAAATGTGTCTTCTTGTCCACCTCCTGCATCGCATCTCTGTCCAAAACCTGCGGCAGACCCAATTCACCTTGCTCGCTTTAGCATTAACTAGTGGTTATTGATATTGTATAATTCGTATACAAAACTTATAGGTAAGATATAGTGACCATATATTGTAACCTTGAACTTTGACTAAAAAAAAAAAAAAAAATTAATGATCGTCGCATTAAACAACTTAATTTGTCTGCACCAATTGGTGACAATACAGAAAACAGTCTAGGAGAAGTTTAGGAAAATGACAAACACCCTTGTTTTAACCTTTGACCTTAACTATTACAATATGTATATGAAATTTGATAACTATTTTATTTAAGTAATAAGCAACTAACGCAGCCAGGTTTCCAAAATATTAGTAATCTTATAATATATGTTAATCTTTGACCTTGACCTTTATGAACGTTTTTATATTTATATTCATATTTTTGTTTATATACTGTATATATATATATATATACAGTATATACATATATATATATATATATTTGTTTTTTTTGCATTAATGTTGCCCTGGAAAATCAAATAAGCGTGCCTATGATTATAACTAATAAGTTAGTTTCATATATATTAATATAGTAGTTGACCTTGACCTTTGACCTTTATCTTGACCTTTATGTGTCTCAAAAATGAATATCTTCATTTAAAGTGCAACTATTTCACCAACTGTTGTGAAGTTAGCATGAAAAGTAAAGAATTAACATATTGACCTTATATTTGACCTTGACCTGTGACCTTTCAAATGGAATTGTATAGTTTCTTGTATGAACTTGGCCTAGTTATGCCGAATATACATGGTAAGCATAGTGAGAATCAAACACTTAGTGTAAGAAATACTAGTAAAAATCTTATTTTGAACGTTGACCTTGACCTTTGACTTTACCTTCTAGAATGTGTATCTACAATTTGGTCAATAAGATACCAAGGTTACCAGTAACTTGCATAGTGAGAATGAAGAAATTGAGTAAAAACTAAAAGCAAAATGAAATATTGACCTTATTTTTAACCTTGACCTTTGATCTTAACCATCAAGTTAAATTGAACATTTATTTTTGACTGACCTTTGCATCTATCTATATACTCAGGCCCAATCCCCATTTTCCTATTTTTTTTTTTGGGGGGGGTGCGGTGGGGGGGGGGGGGGACTCAAGACAAAGCCAGAATAGGGACAACACGACAGAAAACCATGAACACACAAAAACCAAATACAGATTCACGCACATCTAGGTCATCCAGGAGAAGACCCAGAGACCAAATGGTTGTACCTGTAAAATTTAGTGAGAATCCATCAAACGGTCTAGGAGGAGTTTTCCGAACAGACAGACGGACGTTTTGAAAAACATTCCTGTATTGCCATTCTACTGATTTAAATCACCTTGCATTAATCCAATTTAACATAGGTAGATATTTTGAATCTTAATATTATATGTGATAATTAATTATAAATTCATTTATATTCACTTAATGTCAATATACTTTGAGATTCCTATTGAAGTCTATCATAATTATCCTTGATATAAATTAATTAATATAACAGGTCCAGTCGCAGATCCTAATTCTATTAACCCTTTCTGTACCAGAGACGTGTTTTATAATCTATTCTAGCTATATTTAGACGATTTTTTGCAGCTTAAGAAGGATTTGTGATAGTAAAATGGTTTGATTAAGATAGTCTGTATTATTATAATTGGTACACGTATCTTCTAAGCTAAGTACAATGGTCTACTAGTTGTCAGCATATAATAAAACAATATATACAGAAGGGGTTAATTCTGCATAACGGAGTAATTATAATAATGTAATACGTGGTGTAGGGGGACTTGAATGTAATTAATTTGCGCAGGTGACGTAAAGAAAGTTGAATCGGTGAAAAGGTAGATAATTACAAATAACAGTTATTGTTCACGTTTGAATCCGAGACACACCTTCACAGATTTTCACAGATCTATGTAACTTCAATCTGTTATTTCAATATTAATGCATATCTTAACCCCTTCTCTACCGGCGAAGTCCTTTTAACATTATTATGACTTCTATTACACGATTTCATTCAGTTTCAAAAGGGCCTCCATAGCCTAATGATTACACGAATGGAAGGGGTAATTGATAAGGGACTTAACCACTAGGGAAAGCCTCTCGAGGCATTACTCCTGAACCTGAATAAATTCACATCATCACCAACCCAACAATTAACTTACAAATACATCTAATATATATATATATATATATATATACCGGAATATATATATATATATATATATATATATATATATATATATATATATATATATATATATATATAGAGAGAGAGAGAGAGAGAGAGAGAGAGGCAAGTAACAACTATGCTTGTGTTTAAAGCTCGCATTCATGTATCATGTTTTGAAGTTTGACTAAACTATCGATATTTCACTATACGACGAAAATGTATTCCTGTATAATTCTGTCTATACGTCAATTACCTATAAGTGTGCAAATGGTGTCTTACGTAAAAAATACTTCGGAGGAGGGAAAAGAAAATACGTCGCTGTACGAAAGTTCACCCGAGGAACTGTATATAAACCGGCTAAGGGATTTCAGACGCACCATTCGCCGCTGATAGCGAAGCTCAACATCAACACTACCGTAAGTCCTTTAGAGTTTGTCATTCTCTGGCTGGATGAAAGACTAATACAAAATGGCAATATTGACTCTGTCCCATCAGACACTATCTAGAGATACGCACTTTTAAGGGTCATATCTGCTAATCTCCTTCTCTGTTGGTAGTATTTATGCTACTATTGGAGGAGGCCATATTACGATTTTTACAATTTGTATGTTTAGATCATTAATGCAATGGTCAAAATTAAATACAGGGCTAAGAGGATCTCGGACCTGGGAATCTATTGCTGGGGACCACAAATGGGCTTGGGTCTCTGGGTATTTCTCCTGGATGACCTGAATGTGTGTGCATCTATCCCTCCATCTGTGCCTTTGTCTCTAATTTCCTTTCCGGCCGTTCCATAGCCGCGGTTGTGGACGGCCATTGTTCACTTCCTCACTCTATAAACTCCGGTGTTCCTCAGGGCTCTGTCCTATCTCCTATTCTCTTTCTAATTTTTATAAATGATCTCCTTAACTGTACCTTAATTCCCATCCATTCATACGCAGACGACTCAACCTTGCACTACTCCATTAGTTTTTCAGAACGCCCCAGCCAGCAATCCCTCAACGACAAACGTAATGAAGCCATAGAACTCTTAAATTCTGATCTAAATACTATTTCCAATTGGGGCAGAGAAAACCTTGTTAACTTTAATGCTTCCAAAACCCAATTTCTCCATCTATCTACCCGTCAGGATCTCCCAGCGGACTATCCCTTATTCTTCAACAATACAAAAATCAACTCTTCATCTTCTCTCAATATTCTTGGTGTCTCTTTTTCTTCTGCTCTCATTTGGAAGGACCATATTACCAGTCTTGCTAAGGCAGCCTCCCAGAAGCTGGGTGTGCTCAACCGCCTTAGGGGGTTCTTTTCCCCTGTACAGCTTCTTGCTCTGTACAGGGGCATAGTGCGCCCTTGTATTGAGTATTGTTCACATGTGTGGGGAGGTTCCTCTCACACTGCTCTCCTAGACAAAGTTGAAAGGAAGGCCTTTCGTATCATTAACTCCCGTCCACTCACCAACTCTCTGCAATCTCTCTCTCTCCGCCGCAATGTTGCATCTCTCTCGCTATTCTATCGCTACTATAATAATCAGTGTTCCTCAGAGCTATCCCAGTGCATACCACCTCCTTTACGTAGGGCACGTGGTACCCGTCTTGCAACTCAATCCCACCCCTACTCTGTGCAACTCTCCAATCCAAGAGTGAAACGTTACTCTCAAACTTTCTTCTACTCAACAGCTGAGCTCTGGAACTCTCTCCCAGAATCAGTCTTTCCCTCTTCCTATGACTTAAATTGCTTCAAACTCCGTGTGTCCAGGCATTTTGGCTCGAACGTCCCTTGATATTGGCCCTGTCACTCTTTCAACTATGGGGGAGGCACTCGCTATAGGCAGTTATGCCTTTTGCCTCCCTCAATCACATAGAAAAAAAAAAAAAAATTGTGTTTTGTTTTGTTTGTTTTGATGTATTATAAAGTCCCTGTTCGGGCTCTGTCTCGAGTCGGCCACACCCATATTAAAAAAAAAAAATGGGTCAAGTGTCAGAGTATATGCATACATACATACACGTTTACATTAAACTATGTTTGTACTCAGCCAGATTATTGTTCTGATTAAATTAGTAATTTTCTTGTGGTGCCTAATTGTTTGGCGCTAAAGATGCTGCTTGTTTATCCTGGCTGACATTATAGCATTTTCATCCAACATAGGTAATAGGTCTTGAAGGTTAAAAATCCCGTGCGCAACACCTAGAACCTAATATTTTATGTCTACCACTAGACAATGTCATATAGCTTAGTAAAAGCCTCTCGTAGTTGGGGGTTGCTCTAGTTGACTCTTGTAGAGTGGTATTAGTTTGTACAGTGGCGCTAATAAGTCATGTCTCAGCTGTCATTACGTTTGCCTCGCTCTGTGCTGTATTAATGTATGTCAAATGTTGAATTGGGTGGTTAAGTGTAGGAACCTGGTTGTATATCTCACTCAAAAATAAGAAATCATGTGTAAATATGGCTTGTAACAATAATTGGTCAAAACATAGTTGGTGACGAGACTACACCTATAAGGCGGACTGTACACTGATTGTGGAGTGCTGGCATTGATGGCATAATAGGTGTCATATTGATGATGTGGCCTACGACAGAGGTGTGGCATTCATATGGTTGGTGATGTGGATGACTGATCAAACAACTGCAATAATGGTGTGATTATTAACATATTGAACACGCAGAAAATCAGACTGATAATCCACAATATTCTATTATATTTTTGTTCTGACCTTGATTGTTATTAAGACCATGACTTTGGGGTGGAAGAGACTTTGTATATATGCTGAGGTGAGAATGCGATGGTGTCAAGACGTCTCTACCCGACCTCTTTGCTGTCAAAAATATTTTCTAAATATGAAAAGCTGTTAAGTTACCCTACGTACAAAATTAACTGTAGACATATTATTTCCATTGTGCACATTTACTTCACAATAAATTTGCCTTTACCCACTGCTCATATACTTCCTTATTTTTATGACAATATGAAGACGGCTCTAAATTTCACGTCGACTTGTCCATTCCACAACTTCACCCTTCTCCAAATGCAATCGAGTTGCTACGCTTAAATTCATAATTTCTCATTTGGTTTAGTTCCCTATAATGTTAGCTGCTTATTATGTTTGTCAATACAAAATATATCAAACAATAGACTGCTATCTGTATTGGGAATTATGAATCAAGCATTACAAAACTACGATATAATTATAAGACTCTGACAACTACCCATCCATCTGCCACATCATTATAAGACTCTGACAACTACCCATCCATCTGCCACATCATTATAACACTCTGACAACTACCAATCCATCTGCCACATCATTATAATACTCTGACAACTACCCATCCATCTGCCACATCATTATAAGACTCTGACAACTACCCATCCATCTGCCACATCATTATAACACTCTGACAACTACCAATCCATCTGCCACATCATTATAATACTCTGACAACTACCCATCCATCTGCCACATCATTATAAGACTCTGACAACTACCCATCCATCTGCCACATCATTATAAGACTCTGACAACTACCCATCCATCTGCCACATCATTATAAGACTCTGACAACTACCCATCCATCTGCCACATCATTATAAGACTCTGATAACTACCCATCCATCTGCCACATCATTATAATCTTCATGATAAATTCACTTAATATATCTGCATTAAGACAACCTCTATATTTCCCTTAACCCCTTCTATACCAGCGACGTACTTTTTATTTGATTTCAGTTATATTTAGACCATGTTATTCTTCTTAGGATATACGTGTACCAATTAAAAGGCTACAAACTATCCCAATTAATCCTTTTAACTACCACATGTCCTTCCTAACCTTAAAATTGTTCAAATGTAGCTGAAATGAAATTAAAAGTACGCCGCCGGTATATAAGGGGTTAAGAAGTACTATGTAGTGGGTAGCTTTTAGAACTAATCAAATTATTGTTACACCAATTTTTAAATCAAGTCTGTTAATCAATGTGTACAGGGTTCGATTCCAGGGAGGTTGTGTGGAATTGTTAGATTAGGTACCGAATATCTCTAAATAGTATAGTAGCGTAAATGTAAATGCTCGAATCCCGGGAGGACCATATGTTTTCATTAGTTTATTCAAGTGCATTGGGGTTTGTAATTGATGATTAATGTTAAGAACGGGGTGTTACTTAATAACTACCAACAAAGAGAGCCTCGTCCCGAAGTAGAGCTACTAAAGGTTAGCTAAGATAACTTCGCTTTCAAATGTTTACGCTGCCTACAGGTATGTCCTGAATGCCGCTGTACAGACGTGAGCATAGATACAATTACACCCAATCGATTTGTTGAACTTTTAAGAGAGGGGGGAGGGCGGGGGAGTAGTTTGGTCCCTAGATCTCTATCAAGCTTTAACAAAAAACACCCTCATGACCCCACTTCCAGATACATTTGTACATTTATTGGTAGACAAAAATGACCTCTTCAGATATAGGTTTGCTTGCGTTAGCCAGAAAGAAATCATATATTGGCAAATAAATCGGGTGGATGTTCTTAAAAGAGACAAACTAATGAGACGAAAGTCTTATAATCACAACAGTAATGTGGATTAACACGAGGGAGAAGGGTGCCCAGACAAAATATCTCCCCTTAAAGCCAGTTCTGAAGAACCTGAGCCATAATAAAGCATTGTATTGTCTCGTTAGGTTTTGATAGTAATGCAATGGGTGCGACCTCATTGACGCTATTGACTGTACTATAGTCTGGGTTTTTTTCCAGCTGATGGTAAATTGAATCCCAAGCATCTGATTTCTAGATTCTTAGTTTAACAAATATGATATTGTTGTGTCTCCGTGTCATATTATTACCAAGTTTTTACAATTAGCAACATATTTAGCTACCAAATCTTGGTAATAGCCGATCAATGAGGATGGCGAGATAGCAATTTACCATCAGCTGGAAAAAAAAACAGATTAGGCCTATAACACGTCACGCATTAACTTAGTATAGGCAATATTATAAGCTCGGTAAATCATAACAAGGAAACATGCACCAGTGTTATGCGTTTACTTAGTTATACTAATGAGGGAAAATTCTTAAAATAATTGAAATCCGCCTAAAAGAAGCGAATAAATCTATAATATGTGTGAGTTGTGTAACACTCTTCATGTAAGTATATTTGTGTTGCCATTTTAAGAAAACAAGGAGCTCTTGCATCTTATTTTATGTTTAGCTGGGAATTACAGTATAAAACAATAATACTTGCAACAATATGTGTCGGGAACGATAAAGCATTTACAAGACGGGCTACACAACTTTCAGTTCGCTATTGTGTCAGGAAAGTTATATATATATATATATATATAGCCTTCAACTTTACAACATTAACCTGTGCTTATAACGACGGCATCGATAATATAACCATCATTAAGTTCAAGGCTACCTTTACAAAATACTATATTCTTACCGGGTTGTTTGAAATGGTATGACATATGTTGATACCGTGTCACCTATTGTTTCGGATTAAATAAGGTCCCATCTTCATAGTGTGTCTGTGAAGACAGTAGTGTTAGATATTAGGAATGTGAATTTGTTCCTGTAAATTCCGTCCCACCCAAATTATCTACTTGACAAGATGGACCTTTTCGTTTCTTAAGTATATTTATTACAATAGGTCATGCTTATGAAGACGCAACTTCTGTACCGAAAAACCATGATGGTGGAGCGGAGACTGTTCGTGTTACTGTGGCTGGAAGGGCTATCATACCGGACCATAGCCAAGAGGATGAACACCACCACAACCACGGTGGGCCGCTGGGTCAGACGCTGGAGGAATGAAGGGCATCTACAGTCCAAGGAACGAGAGGATCAACATGATAACCTCCCGGAACCGCCGTACTGCATTCCCGCCGAGCCACAATCCTCTTTGGTGTATAACAGAATATATATAGACAGAAAGGAGCTCCCATGCACCTTGAACACAGATCATTGTATTTCGCCTAAGCAAACAGATCAGTATTATTTCAAGCAGCACCCACAGCTGCAGTCACTCCAACAATACAGTAACATTCAACATGCACTTCACACATTACACAAAGCAAGGGGAGCTGTTAGAAAGGGCCTTAATCCCCGACCTTCACCTGACCTGATCTGACCCTAAAGCAAAACCTTGGAGGAGTTATATTTCATACTGAGGAGGGTCGTCTATTACATAACTATTTTACATCCATTTTGTTATATATAAGTTATTGTTGTTTCTCGTGTTTCTATTGATTCGATTATACGTAAAAATAAAGAATTTACCTATAACAAATAAACAAACGAATAGCATAAAATACTCAGGAAAAAATGAAGCCATAATTTCATTGCCGTCTATATAAATATACAGTAGAGCACATCAAATATACAGTAGAGCACATCAAATATACAGTAGAGCACATCAAATTTAGAGCATAGAGACAAATAATGTATTCTACTTGGCCACCCCCAAGAAAATAATAACAAAAAATAATAAAATAGAGTAAAATAGAAAATAAAAATAAAAATAGGAAAACTGGGGATTGGGCCTGAGCATATATATACATACATACTTGAATAAAGGCTATACTGCTAGTATCTGCATTGTACAGTACCTTTTGTGATACACAGAGTTTAAAATAGTGTTTATACTACATTAGTGCGTGACGTGCTGGTACAGCCAAGATCATCAATGGCGTCGCACCCATTGCATTACTATCAAAACCAAACGAGAATATACAATTCTTATTATGGCTCAGGTGCCTCAGAACCTGGCTTTAAACGGGTGTTTTTTTTTCTTTTCTGGACGCTCTTTTCCTTCATGTTTAGCCCCAATACTTGTTGTACTGTAATACAGTTGCCTCATTAGTTTGGCGATTTTAAGGCCTTCATTTCTTTGTAAATATTTAGACCTTTCGTGCTATGTAGGTGTCGACTTTTTTCCTGGCGAGCGATAGCAAGCCTGTATTTGTTTATATGTATGAAGGAGACAAAAGACAAAGCTGCTTGTACTAGGTGCCTCCTCCAAAGTTGAAAAAGTAATAGGGAGCCAAATTCAAGATACGTTAAAGTCACGGAGCTTGAAGCAGTGTAAGGCATAGTTAAATAACGTATATGTCGCTAGTGTCTGCATTGTGATTTTATTTTTATTTTTCCTATGTGTAAGAAAGATACAAATGTCAAAGCTACCTATAACAAGTATCTCCTTCACACTAGAGTGATAGAAAGCCAAATGCAAGGTATGTTAGAGTCAAAATGTCTGGAAACACGGAACTTGAAGCAATCCAAGTCTGAGTTTACTAAATATTTTCACCAATGGCCAGAATTATAGATAATTGAACATAATATTGTATAACGAAATTCTATGTTTCCCTATTAAAGATAGGGTATTCGCCACTTGCCTCTCTGTTAGAAATGCAATTATTTGTGTCATGTCATTAGCATATAGTGTTTGAACATATAAAATACAATATCCAATAATGTATCTAATAAATTATATAATATGATGCCTCGTTCGTATTCCTACAATCTTGATTTTAAGCTACCTATTACGGATATTATTCCTCCTCACTGTTATCGATAAAACAGAAAGCAACTTGTATAATAACATGATGAAAAATATGTAGGAGCTACTCTAATGTTCAAATCAGATATGCATATCCCTAAATTGCGAGATTACTAAATATGAAGACGTATTATCACTTCTACTTCTGAGACAGCTTCACAAAATCCATCCCTTGATATTTTGATCTGCCACTGTTTACTTCTATTCACACGACTAATAACAACATTGTCTGCATTCACATATATAGATAAAAAGCATGTTAAGCAGCAAAAAGGCATAATTATTACCCACCCAAATTCATTAACTCCAAGCCATCCTAAAGGTTATCCCCATCAACTATATCTTATTTAAGGGGAGATCTCCACTTGAGGGATTTTTGTCTTGACCCCTTTCTCCCTCATGTTTAGCCCCATTGCTTTTGCTATTATAAAACGTTTGCCCCATTAGTTTAGCGATTTTAAGAACTTTCACCCCATATTAAGACTTTTCGTGCAATTCAGGTGTCGATTTTATCCTGGCGAGCGATAGCGAGCCTGTAATTTAAGAGGAACCGGCCTTTGGCGGAGAAATTTTTCTACCGAAAAATGTACAAATTTATCTTGAAAGGGACTCAAGGGGGTGTAATTTTAAACTTGATGGAGGTCTAGGGAACAAACTAAACGCCTCCCCTTAATCCCTACACTATTCTAGGAAGCACTTCTTCATAATACATTTCCTATCATTATGCAACTTCTTGGAGATTAGGAAGGATATATGGTTGTCGGAAGGTGAGTAGAGACAGTCATTACCCTTTTGATCCCCATTTTTCCTTCCAAAGCTACACAAAATCGTCTAATAATAACCAGAGTAAAAGAAACAAAATCGTCCTTGTATCATGTGTGGGTTAACTCCTTCTGTACCGGCGACGTCTTTTTAATCTTATCCTAGCTGCTATTAGACCATTTATACCGTTAAAAAAGGACCTTCAGAAATTAACCGGCTTCTAACTATCCTACTTAACCCTTTTTGCTATCGCAGATCCTTCTTAAACTGTGCCAAGTCGGCTAAAAGTAGCTAAACAAATAATATAAAGACGTCGCGGGTACATAAGGGGTTAATGGTTAGATCCTGGGATCTCTGAGTACCCAACCAGGTTATGATGTAGGAACACACCCCAAGCACATAAACAACACTACGGTTGGCTAAATATTATTCACCTATTGTACTGATACGCGAGCCTTCCGGTACGCTGCCACCTGGATCGGGCACTTGTATTAGTAGGCGGACAGTACCTGGCTCAAGCGACACTATAACCCGTACGTTTGGCCAAGTAGCTGCCTTCACACTCACGTAGAACCAAGATGTATCGTTCAATGTTAGTATGGCGCCGTTAGGGAACAGTGGAACGGTTTTATGGGTTTACTTGTTTCCGCATTTATGTATACAGCGATTTCTGTATACAGCATTTATGTATACAGCATTTATGTATACAGCGATTTATGTATACAGCATTTATGTATACAGCATTTATGTATACAGCATTTATGTATACAGCGATTTATGTATACAGCATTTATGTATACAGCGATTTATGTATACAGCATTTATGTATACAGCATTTATGTATACAGCGATTTATGTATAGAACATTTATGTATACAGCGATTTATGTATACAGCATTTATGTATACAGCGATTTATGTATACAGCATTTATGTATACAGCGATTTATGTATACATCATTTATGTATACAGCATTTATGTATACAGCATTTATGTATACAGCGATTCATTATGACATCAAAAATAATACAATCATTGACAGTTCCATAGGATTATATACCATTTGTCAGTCCGAAATTATGTTTTCACAACCAGTTTCAACAAACACGGATGCACGTAAAGGTAGCAGCGGCCGACCACTTGCAGAACAATAATTACCATATATTCCTACCTACTGCATAATGTCGCAAACTACCTTTCACTTTTATTCTGCAGCTTGTGAATATACGATTTGCACACCATCAGTTAAAATGATCTTTTGTCTGATCATCCTGGTCAGTCTCCTTATCAGTTCTCAAGCAAGCCTCAATAACAGGGGTAAGTATATTCAGTAAAGTAGCAACTTAGTAGCTAATATTATAGTATGCAATTTCTATAGTAACTCCTGATATGACATGGCAAAAGATGTCAAATATCATATATTTGTGTACATATCTCTTTCAATGTTACACATAGTGTGTAAGTGAATAGGATTATCCGGTATGTGTATGTTTGCATATTTCAATACCTTTCTTTTCACTTGGTATGAGAATAAATCTTAAACAAATACTACATTTATATCCAACAGATGAGACAGATGGGGCTAAACAGGTCGTGGAGGCACTCAACGCTGTTCTACATGCATATTCGCAATACAGGGACTTTGTTATTCTTCTAAAAGATGGAAGTACGATGGTAAGAATATGAGAACAGAAAAAATATAATTTAAATGAAAGTAAAACATAAGATAAAATATGTCCTACATTAAACGCAAAAATGCTGTTGAAAAACATATGCGGTATGTACAGTCATGGTAATTAATTCTGATACATTTTTTGCTAGAGCGGGACAATGCCTAGTGAGTTAATTGCTCAATAGGTGGCGTTCTGAGAGTGAAGGTCCGAGTCTAGGGGGTGAGACAGTGAAGCACGAAGGCGAAGCAGCTCCAGAGATGGGGCTGCTTCGAGCCATGAGTGGGCAACCAAGCGCCGTGCATCTTGCGAAGGCAAGATGGCAAAGGCTGGTTGCAGCTTTAAGTGCTTTACATGTCTCACTCCCTTTAATGGAACGAGACCTCACGGGCTTCACCGTTTAATGTACACCGGTTGAATGTACAAGCTCTCAGCCTATGCCCAAGAGGGAGTAAGTTGAATTATAAAAAACAAAATAAAATATATATAAAATACATATATATATATAATAAAATAAGAACCTCCCTAATACATCAGGTAAATAATTAGTAAGGTTAAATTCAACCAGAAACAACATTATTTACCGGGACAGTACATAACGTCAAAATGCCATTCATACGAATATACTGTATGTATGTATATATATATAATGTACAATAAACCAGGTTGGAGATGTGAGTGAGATACGAGCACCGTGGGGTATCGGAGTGTTCGAGGTGAAGGTGGACGACCAAGACAACAACGTGACAGAAGCTCACCTCTCCCTTGTGGGGGAACAGGCTAGACAGGTACAGATCATAAGTTTTACATTATTGTTTACATTATTTTTGCTACATTACCTTGATTATGGATAGTAGATAATAGTGTATACTTATTTAACCCTTCCCGCCCGGTTGTCATTTTAAAAGGACACCGCGGCAGATGGGCAGGAACCCGGGTGTCCTTATAAAATCCGTAAGCTTGAAAGCCTATTCAGCTTGTTTTGAAAGCCGCGCGTCCGACGTATGTAAACAAAGCCTGTTGGAGGCGACGCATGCACCTCTGGCAGCAAACAGACGTCGGAGTTTTGTTGTTGTGTGGTCTGCAAAGACAGATTCAGTCTTGAAAAGTGTGTCACATTGCTAAAATTGCAGAAAAATGCGCTCCACGGAAATCGTCATCACAACTGAACCAGTTGACTTAGAGAGCTCTACTTAATGCCAGTCTACAGATTCGAAACCACAGTACGTTTAGACGTGCGTGGGAATTTTCTAGCAGTTAAAATAACAAAGATACGGTAGCCTAGGCGTAGACGTATTTCGGCCATATCGCCCGGGTCTCAACAATGTCCTTAGGAGGGCGAGCCCGGGCCAGAAGGGTTAAGGGAGAATAGCCATATTTTAGGATGCATACTATACTCTCTTCATTAAAAGTGGGCTAAATGTGTTCTCCCTTTGCTGCCAATTTTACAGAAGAGAATTATTCTGTCTATGTGTATGAAGGAGACACAAAACAATCCGATTGTCCATGTGTTAAATATAAATTTTATTAATGGGCGGGAAGGATAGCAATCCTTCACCGAAAACGAGCGAGAAAATCGAATGAAATGTCTTGGGATAAGGAGGGGAATAATTCGTGACCACCACCGCTGGAATCAAGGAGCCTAACAATAGATAAATATGTGGATAAGTTAGCAATGCCTTTCGTTACATATATCTGCTCTCATTTAGCAATTTAGGTTGAAACAAAAGATGTGTTACTGTATATACTACAGGATATATTTATTCACAAGTCTATCTTCAGTCAAACTACTCATTCTTATCCAACTCACTGACTTCTTCATCCTTTATGCCAACCATCCGCCTTTAATGCATCTTTTGATACACAGTTACGTGAAATATCCTGGTCGGTGACGGTGTTGGTGGTGAGCGACGACCCAGCCTTCCTTGCCACCTTCGCCAAGTGGTCCTTCAAGGGTCGCCTCCTGGTGTGGTCCACGAGGCTCCTCGTTCTCACCCGCCTCCCACTCCACCAACTCGAACACCTCCGGAACACCCTCTCCAAGACATACTCCATGTTGCTTCACGTTTCTCAATCCTCTGCACATAGGTTTGATAAACCAACATTCAGGGTGGCATTAAACACATATACTTCATTGATCAGTCTGTCTAAAAACTCCTCCTTAAACGCTTTTAGGATAAACCTGATCCAGGTGATCCTTGTATGTGCCCTTGGTTAATCTTTGATATGGTCGTTAATATGAAAATATATTTGTAAATATATGTATATGAGTGTTCGATGGTTGAAGGCTACAACACATGAAACTATTTCAGAGTGAAAGTGTATGTAGACCTGCCGTACAGCCGACCAGGTTCTGAGATGGTGACCGTTGCCTCGTGGTCTTCTGAACGTGGTTTGCAACAAATATCACACATCCCGAATTACCCTGATACATTATCCAAGTATACCCTGCGTGTTACCTCTTTAGCAATGATTGTTACTTGTTTATGATAATACACTTATGAGAAAGTTGTCAAATCAAATGTATTATTGTATAATAATCTCTTCATAGAATGGCGTACTTTTGCGTATATTTTGGCTATCATTAGATGGTAATTCTCAGCTGAGCATTGATCAGTGGGAGCTAGAGTATTGATTGAAATGTGTTTTTACGCTTTTGATTCTTAGAAGTCGTACATTAGAAGAGTATAGTCTAATGTTTGCCAATTCAAATATTAATATGACCCCTTTTAATGAACGAGGTAACACACAATAGCTTATATATGATTATTATTGCTTGCAGGTTTTCCAATGGTGCTCGATTGACGGTATCTCGAGTAGTAAGTGGTGTATACAAAACAAGAACTGTGGACGACCCAGGGGCTCCCGGAGAAAAGAAAATCATAGTTCTCAACGCTAGGGACGTTCTTGTGGAAGTCATCGCAGAGAACATGAATTTCACGTGAATATGCATATTAACCCTTTATTGGCGGCGCGCAACTCATGTCGTGTGAAAGAAATTTGGACTAAGTGGCGGTTCACAACTTATGTCGTGTGCCTTTTTCAGCGAGTAATGTTGCAGAGAGAGAGAGCTGAGCGGTGTGAGGAGCGTAGTAAGGCTATGACTGTCGCACACCACCGCGGTGGGCCAACTGAAGTGAAAACCACCCTCCCTTCCCCCCTCACACTCGCTACACAGGGAATTATGTAGGGAAAGTACCTAATTACATGATTTTTGCACTCATGTTGCGCGATCGTTGCAAGAAAACTAGCGGTCATACAAGGATGGTTGGGGTGTCATTGGAAAGCGAGGGAATCTCCTGGCTATGTTGTCGGGCCCGTTGCTAATGTCTATCTAACCTCTCAATACCTCCATACACCTCTCACCACCTCTCACACGTGATCTACACTTCCGATCCACGTGTACATTCGCTGGTGTTCATAAATGCCAGGTAAGCTTAAATACTTGAGAGGCAGAACTAACGTGACAAAAGTACCAGAAGTTACAATGAATTTGAAGGGGTGTATGACCTCCATATGTACAGTAGCTCACATAAATATAGAGACACTGAAATTAAACACCTTAAAATTATATGAGAGTTGGATATAATGAATCCTTAATAAATGATTGAATAGTTAGATGTAATAATAACTACATACTTACAATTCACTGTCATTTGGTTAAATATTTTCTTACACAGCCATATAAATATATTTTGCACATTAAGACACTATTTGATCTACGTAAATAAGGATCGAAAACAATTAAACGATAGAACTTGCTTGGAGGGTGAGTAGCACGCATACCTTGCATATGGGAGGCCGAGAGTTCGATCTTCGCTGGTTGAATGTCTTTGATATTCCCCTATGGCCTCACAACCCCTCTCTGCACCGGCGGGCATCAGAGTTGCAGCAAACTAGTGTCGAATTTACAACGTGACTGCTAACACTTGGTCAGCATAGTCGAGTTAATTACACAAGCTGTTTAGAAATTATATGCACAATTGCACATGTACAACCATTCCAGCAATAAGATAAATATCCACATGCACCTAACACACTATAAACAACAAGTTACTGAAGCAAACGAATTGCCTTGGTGGAGGCGATTAATTCGTGTACACCTCCTCATAGATCAAGTCGTCTGGCAATAGATACACAGTTTACTAATCGGTAATTAACTTATTAAATAAGGAAAATATGTTGTCTGTTAACTCTTAGGTGAGGTTATTCACTTTTAGTTGCAGATTAGATTTAGCATGTGAACATCCACCTCAAAAACCAGTCCCACAACAGGTCATCAGCGAAACCTGATTAAGCCGCCTTAACCCCTTCTGTACCGTGATGTCCTTCTCATTATATTCTGGCAAATGTAAGACGATTATATTTAGCTTAGCAAGGACGTCTCTACATTAAAAGGCTGCAAACTATCTCAATTAATCATTTTAGCTACCATTTCCTTCCGAAGCTTAATAAAATCGTCTAAATGCAGCTGAAATAAATCAAAGCTACGTCACCGGTTCGGAAGGGGTTAATGAAGTTATCCAGTATGTTGCTTCCATGCCCGTACATTATCAAAGATATCATATAGTTTGGATATATGGGTAAATTAATTATAAACAATGCTGCATCTTTTCAGAATAAAGTATGTCTCACCACCTGATCGTAATTGGGGTACGCTGCGGAATGGGTCTTGGACAGGCATGGTTGGCATGGTATATCGGCAAGTTAGTATTAATCATAATGTCTCCTTCATACACATCGAAAAACACCGGACATAAAGGTGTAAAGAAACTGTAATTTTTTCTTTAAATGGTCTTTCTTATTTCTAGATTACGAGTTAATTGGCTTGACCACTGATTAAAACGTATATACAAACTAATTTACATATAATGAACTATTATAGTTTATGGCAATCATCCCACATACTCTGCCATTCATTGTTCATGATCAAATAATGTTGCCATATATCTTAGGAAGCAGATGTCGGCCTCGGATTGTTCACAGTAACTCCATCTCGATATGGAGCAGTCGACTTCCCCTACCCTGTAGACATTTCCTACACCAGCCTCTTTGGTGGTCGAGGCCTCCCTGAGGTGGATCCCTGGAGCTTCCTGTTGCCCCTGACGCCTTTAGTGTGGGTGGTTCTCCTGACGGTGCTGCTGGTGGTGGTAGCTATAGCCTCACTTCTCCTCTCCTGCAGCCCATTCCGGACAAACCTGTGGCAGATGGTACAGAATAGCTCCGCAACCTATATTCGTGTAGTACTGCAACAAGGTATACAGTATTGGGCGTCATTTTAATGCACTTTTTGTATTCAGTATATACTTTCACGAAACTGTGAATCCCTCTTCGCATAGACATTGAAGATTGAGTGTATAAGGGGTTTATGTTTAGGTCCAAACATGAACATAATCACCTGCTTCCATACAGACTGAACTATCCAACTATCCACATGCCTACGACTTATTATCCATTCTCGAATACTGCATAATAATCTAATCATGTACATATTCCCAATTGCGCTATGGTAGCCTAATGGTTAAGTGAGAGGAAAGGGTATTCATGGGGCACAGTTCATATAGACCGACCTCGCTACGAAATATCCCTGAACCTAATGATAATCAATTTTTATTCATTTCACTCCAACACCAAACACTCCCAATGAAATTAATGAAAGCATGTGATCCGCCGGGAATCGAACCTGGGTTACCAAATGAATGAGATTCATCACACATTAATGTTACACTTTTTATAAATTAGAATCAATTCTGCAAAGTTATATATTTAGGTCTTATACCGGTACAGTATCTTCATTCTTTTAATGTCAAATGAAATTGCATGTGAGAACTGCACCTCTTGATCTATAAGTTAATGATTTTGAACGTACTGTAGATGTTCCTCCTGCCGAGGGATGGTGGTGGTGGGAACGAGTGGCGGTGGGGGTATGGATGTTGATGATGTTGGTGATGACGAAGAGCTATGCCGGTAACCTCATATCACAACTGGCCGTCAGATATGTTCCCGAACCCTTGCATACATTAGAGGACTTTCTGGACACGAAAGCCACCCTCATCATATACAGAGGAACTTCTGACGAAGACGCGTTCAAGGTAAGTTAGTAATTTTTAGCCTACCAACACTACAGAACATTATGTAGCCTCCCCTTTAAGAGGGAAATAGTTACTCTTTCTGGACCCCCTTCTGGCTCATGTTTAACCCCATTAGATAAGTGATGTTAAGATGTTATTCCAATTATTTTTTGTTGTTTTTTTTAAAGTCCTGTCGCCCTATTTCTTTGTCAATAATAGGACCTTTCGTGCCATGTAGGTGCCGATAGTTTTTCCTGGCTTCTTTGAAAGACATATTGGCGTAGGTATTCTTTATATATTATGCACAATACAGTTATTGTTTGCTCAAAAGCTGAGGCACTAAAAATCTGAGCCTCTATACCAAGATTAGCTAAGATTGACAAATTAATAAATGCCCCAGTAGTCAGTCAAATGTTCAAGTTACTTTTTCATTACATAGTATGTATATGATATATTTACACAATGGGTGTTAGTAAAGTATTTAATTTTAATATAGGTAATTGTTTCTCTCATTATAATTTTTGGCCAGACAGCCACGAGCGGCGTGTACCGAGAGGTGTGGGAGGTGAACAAGGAGGGGCGCATCAGACTTCATAGATTTTCAGAACACACCAAGGTTTTAGAGGCCCTAAGGGAAGGTGCTGCATATACAAGTACTAATCTTGCTTCAGATTCCATGAAAACAATGTCGCGACAGTTTTCAAAGACAGGTAATGCATTTAAGATGTAAAGAATTATTATACAGTATATATATATATATATATATATATATATATATATATATATATATGCGAATATGCTTCCACACTAAAGGTGTGTAGAAAAGGGTAGGTTCACTGCACAAAGTTTAAACAAATTTAGTGCTAAAATTAAATTGCATCTAAAATATATTGCATGGACAAACTAAGGGTTCAAAACCCTTGTCTAGCGGGGTGTTTTGGGCTCATTTGGGCATATTCAGGCCCTCCTGCATGATAAATCAAGCATCTGCATGAAACAAAAATTATTTAGCAAACAACTAGGCACTACAAACTTCAAAATGAGACCAGAACGAGCTATGTAGCACTCGTGGTTCTCGTGCAGTGATGCCACGAACATGGGAGTTTAGCATATATCGGTATATTTTTCCCAGCTATGCTCACTACTGGCATGTTATATTTATATATATATTTATATATACATTATATATACTGTATATACAGTATATACAGTATATATATATATATATATATATATATATATATATTATGTTCCCTCCACCAACCGACTTTACTCCTAAACTCAATTAATGAAATCAACAAATACATGTGGCAGTCCAGGGATTCGAACATAGGATGCTCACACCGAAATTCAGTGCATTTATCCATTGCGCTACGAAGACAGTTTATATAATTAACAATAATGACATAAATTTATCAACACGATCTATGGTTAACTCTATGGATGTAGTTTGATGTCTTTCTTCATTATATTATACAGTCACGCTTGGATTATATTATACAGTTACGCTTGGATTATATTATACAGTCACGCTTGGATTATATTATACAGTCACGCTTGGATTATATTATACAGTCACGCTTGGATTATATTATACAGTCACGCTTGGATTATATTATACAGTCACGCTTGGATTATATTATACAGTCACGCTTGGATTATATTATACAGTCACGCTTGGATTATATTATACAGTCACGCTTGGATTATATTATACAGTCACGCTTGGATTTATACAAAACCTATGAATGTTAGAAAGTTTCTTGAGGTAGTTTGTACCCCATTTAATTTTAAACACCATTCAAAGGCTGGATATAAGCGATTGATAATAGGCAAAATATAAACCATCATATGAAAGAGTTTATCCTTTTTTAGGTCAATGTGAGTTCTACATTGGACGAGGCCAGTATCTTACTTCCTTGGATTCCCTGGCAGTTGCTAAAGGAAGTATTTTGCTTCCTTCACTAAGTCGCAAGTAAACCATCTCTTTATTATTTGATATATATATATATACCGGTATATATATATATATATATATATATATATATATATATATATATATATATATATATATATATAATATCAATGACTTCGTTATTTAAATGATGATAATGTTATTACTATTCATATTATGTTTCCTACCAAATTGTGATACCATTGCATATAAATATGTATATATTAGTATTACCAATCAGCCTCCTAATAAGTTCATAAATGTTCATCATAATTATGTATACCGAAGAGAGAAACTGTGTATTATACGGACTATATTATTAAAAGGAAAATTTAAACTTCAATATATTATCTGATAAGATCTTCATATTATAACAATATATCATATGTATTTTTAGCAATTAAAATATATGTTTTATCTAGAAACAAAACATATAAATTATAATAAAATAGACAAATGGACCAAAAATATTCATATATATTTCCTAGCAGCCTCGATTGCTTTAGTTCATCTTGAGTTATGACATGTTAGGTGGCAGTAATTCTGAACAAGCTACATTGAATATATTACACCTTGACAGGGTGATGCAGGCGTTAGAAGGTGGCTTGTATTGGTATTGGATCAGACTGTATTTCCGTAACATGACCAGCTGTCTCAACGCACCGAGGAAGTTTGCCATCAAATCTACACTGGCCATCCGGAACATTTGGGTATTTATCTAATTTACACTGTAAACAAATGATCGTTAAAAACGTAATGAAATTGTCCAAAATATTTCTAATATAGATGTATATCAATGGAAACATATTTATGACTAACATGTTCTATATATTAGCTAAAAAACTATATATTATACTTTATATTTATCTCCCCAGGGTATGTTTGTGGTGCTGGCAGGTGGAGGGGTGGCCAGTCTCTTTGTGTTCTTCATGGAGTTATTATATTCTAATGTTGTGGTTATTTACAACAAATAGCAGCCTACAAATAATGGACATGTTTTTGACCTATTTTACTTTATACTAATTTACAATATTTATATAATTGTATCCAATAAATCGAATTAACCAAACTAAATTCGTCTTTGTTCTACTCCTGAGTAATGGATGGATAGGGTAAACATATATACAACTGTAGATACGTGTCTTGTCTGCATATTATGTTGCATCACAATTTTATATAAATGTACAAAGTTATATTATCTATGGTAAGAGGCGTAAGCAGTATATTGTTCACTTCTTATCTCTTATATAAACAACAACTGACGTATAAGTCAGACCGAAATTAAGACAATATCATTCTTTATTCCGAAGGTTTTAATGGCAGCTATGAGTTCGATGCAAAAAAACAAACAAACAAACAAACAGAACTAAATGTGTATGAGCTTATGAGGGGATACCCATATTTTACAAAGAATAATGGTTTCTAAGGCTTTATAGCATTATGGTGTGTTGATATTGAAGTCGAGGAGTCAACTATAATACAATATTAGCAATACATAAACAATTATGTAAATTTAAGATATTGAAATGAAAATTCTAATCCGAGTATCTATCCACCTATCGACTAAACTATAAGTAACTATACTAACATCTCTCTCTTTCTCTCGCTCTCTCTCTCTCTTTCTCTCTCACTCTCTCTCTCTTTATTTCGGTTTCTTAGTCACATACCTATTTTTTTTTACTGCCAACGGTGATCGGGTCGTAAAATTATTCAGGAGGCTAAAACAGTGCAACACGTACGGTGCGAAAGTTTACCGGGGGATCGGTATATAAAGTAGCAGAGAGCTGACGGTCGACTCTCAATTTGAAACACTGCGTAGCTCAACAGCCGATCTCCCGTAAGTAGTTTATAAGTTGCCATTGTTCCTTTGTCGCTGATAGAATTCCTGTGGTGTGTTCCTGATTAGGTTGACGATTTCTAGTCAGAATAACCATACTTCGATACGGTGACAAACAGAACGACTGAAATCAGAACGGACACAGTCTCCAAACTTAATCTTACGTACTTTAACCTAATTAGGCATAATCAAACCAAACCAGATGCAAACTAGTATTAACTCCTTCTGTACCGGCGACGTATTTTTCATTTGATTTCAACTACTTTTAGACGATTTTGTGAAGCTTAGGAAATATATATGGCAGCTAAAAGGATTAATTGAGATAGTCATTCCTAAATTGAACAAAATCGTCTAATAGTTGCCAGAATATAATGGAAAGTATATCACGGGTACAGAAGGAGTTAATGAACGCAACCTAACCAAGCCTAGCATTATCAAATGGAACCGAACCTAGGCTGTTTTGTATTGCGGCCGTTTCAGTCGAGTCCGTTTAGGAGAGTGATCTTTTTTACCTACTTCCAGTTTGACGCTGGATGTTAAAGGGGGGTGACCTGCTTTTTTCTCTCTCCCTTTCTCTCTTTTTCTGGCTTGTATCCATTCGGCCCCATTTAGCCTACTGTTTTAAGACATTTATCCCCATCTAGGTGTCGATGTCTTCCTGGCGAGCGATAGCGAGCCAGCATTTTATGGAGAAATCAGGCTTCGCCAGGCATTTTTTATAAAAAAAATGTACAAATATATCTTGCTGTCAATTTTGTTTTTTTAATGCTGGTTCCCTACCGCTCGCCAGGAATAAATCGACACCTGGATGGGGATAAATGTAAAACAGTAGGCAGAATGGGGCCGAATGAATACAATCTTAGAGAAAGAAAAATTAACGAGGAAGGCCCCCTTAATACTGGTGACACTTCTATGCTGGCCAACGGTGTAGGATTTTAGGTCAACGTAGGATATACTGTAGGTCTTGAAGGTCAAATCTCCTATGATAATTTCGTCAGCTAAATTCTATATATCTAACGCCCTTTAATGATGTCGTGTTGTTGCTTACAATGATTGTAGAATGTTGATGTGATTGAAGTAATAGATCCCATATTGATAGTGTGGCTTGCAGCTGGTGTGGTTGAAGGTGTGGGCGACTTTAGTTGATTATAGGGTAGACAAGAAATGTGGTATATGTGTGGTAAATGTGGTATATGTGTGGTAAATGTGGTATATGTGTGGTAAATGTGGTATATGTGTGGTAAATGTGGTATATGTGTGATAAATGTGGTATATGTGTGGTAAATGTGGTATATGTGTGGTAAATGTGGTATATGTGTGGTAAATGTGGTATATGTGGTAAATGTGGTATATGTGTGGTAAATGTGGTATATGTGTGGTAAATGTGGTATATGTGTGGTAAATGTGGTGGTATATGTGTGGTAAATGTGGTATATGTGTGGTAAATGTGGTATATGTGTGGTAAATGTGGTATATGTGTGGTAAATGTGGTGGTAAATGTGGTATATGTGTGGTAAATGTGGTATATGTGTGGTAAATGTGGTATATGTGTGGTAAATGTGGTATATGTGTGGTAAATAATTTATATTGAAAACATAACCATTGAGGCGGACAATCCACAATTATACTTCTAGTGTTTCCCAACGGAATCAAGATAATTACCTTGGCTTGTACTATGTAAATCAGGATTAGGGGGTGGAGGGGAGTTTGTGTAATGTGTTGAAGGGGATTGGGATGGTAAATACCCAAATTTGCTAGCTGAGCGCCTCCCTATCTAAAAGTAAATATTTCAAAACAAAGCACTTGAACCTAATTCGCCGTACTGTACTTTGCTTAGGCTACATTAGGTTAGGTTACATTAGAACAGGTTAGAGAGTTGCTCTAATATTCACGGGAGTCACAGATATAGTAAAGCAAGACTGAGGATAATTCTGACAATAATCAACATAATTTATCTATTCGACGCCTTCACTAACTTCTGACAATAATCAACATAATTTATCTATTCGACGCCTTCACTAAATTCTGACAATAATCAACATAATTTATCTATTCGACGCCTTCACTAACTTCGGTGTATGTCAAATATGTAAATTACGATTTATAACTCACCCTGTTGAAAATGTTTAATATAGTGCATATTTTGTTGTAATTTACATTAAACTCAAAATGGGTTATAATATACTTACTGACGATAATTATTATATAAGACCGCATGATTATAGAAGTGGGCTTCTCTTGTGATTTAGTGTATGTAAGCAATATTATTGAACATTAATCAGCTTCTTGCTCTGTATAAGGGAATAGTGCGCCCATGCATCGAGTATTGTTCGCATGTGTGGGGAGGTTCTCCCCATACCACACTTTTTGAAAGGGTAGAGTGAACAGCATTCCATCTCATAAACTCACTTCCTCTCACTAATTCCTTGCAATCTTTTTATACACTCCACAATGTTGCATCTTTCCGACCCTTCTATTATAATAATCAATGTACCTCAGATCTCTCTCCGTGTATTATAATAATCAATATACCTCAGATCTCTCTCCGTGTATTCCTCCTCCCTTACGGAGAGTGGGGCGCACCCGCCTTGAACACACTCACACCCCTATTCTTTCCAACTATCAAACACAAGATTGAACACATTTTCCGTCTTTCTTCTACTTAACAAGCAAGTAATCTGTCTTTCCCTCATTCTATGACTTAAAGTCCTTCAAGCTCCGTGTGTCCAGATATTTTGACCTTGATTTTGGCTCTCTGTCACTTTTTCAACTTAGGGGGAGACACTTGTTCCAGGCAGGTTTTCCCTTTGTCTCCTTTATTCGCATAAAAAAACAAAAACAAACATACATATACTATATATATATATATATATAATCAAAATATACCACCAACCTTGGCTTATAAGCAATGACATCGCAAATCTGTCCATTATGAATTCCAAAACTCCTATGACAAAATGTTATATATAATATTTCCAACTCCTTCTTTAGAAACAGATGGATGGATTGTGTGGTAGGAATAAAAGTGAGAACAAATTAATCAACAGTATTTATTAAAGTTCGGGCTTCATAAAGTTACTCTAAGATGGTATACTTGAAGATGGGATTTGCTCAATTCGATAGATATTTAAAGTATGATGTTTGCTCCCACCCAAATAATTTTACTTGACAATATGGACACTATTTTTCTTAAATATATTTGCTAAAATAGGTCATGCAGGAGAAGAACCAACTTCTATACCGAAAAACTATGATGGTGGAACGAAAACTATTCGTGTTGCTGTGGTTGGAGGGACTGTCACTTAAGGCCATAGCCAAGAGGATGAACACCACCACGACCACGGTGGGCCGCTGGGTCAGACGATGGAGGAATGAAGGGCATCTACAGTCCAAGGAACGAGAGCGGTGTCAGGATTCCCATGATTCGTTCAACTTTCCTGTCATGCCTCATGTGTCCTTGATATACAACAGAATGGATGTAGATAGAAATGAGCTCCAATGCAGTATCGACATGAATAACTACTTTTCGCTTCGGCAATTGTATGAGTATTATTAATGGTCCCCAATCCCCGAAGAAAATCAGATTGGATAGTTCATACTGAAGAAACTAGTGTATTATATATATATTTATGACCTCTTTTTATTTTGGAATGTGATGTCTATTATTTCCATCCCTTGTTTATGTGTTATTTTAATTATATACTATATATTATAAACCATCATGATTTAATCCATAACAAAGCAAGGCAAGCAATCTCATGAAATACTAAATGAGAAAATTAAAGCAGATTATCAATAAGTTCGTAGAGGCTGAATATATGATATTACTCTAGAGCACTCGAGATTAAAAAAAAAATATATAATAATAAAGAAAGTAATCATAGACACTTTGAGATCCCATGATGTTATTTCACATTATATTCTGGTTATCATTTGGAATTATTTTGCAATACAGGAAGGATCTATAATAAGTGAAAGGGGTAACAAGATTCTCAATCAACCTTCTGATTCAAACACATAAACATTTACTGTACCCTATTCGTTATAAGTAGGCCACAAATCTTGACCACTAACATCTATTACTAAAAAACGACTAGAGTGATCAAACTAATACATGTACCATTTGGGAAGAGTCAACCAGGGAGTAGGAGTGGACATTTAAAGCCCAATTGTTCTAGCCCTTTTAGGGTTACCGGTACTGAGGTTAGGGGTCACGATCTCTGGCCTTCCTATAGTGAACGGGGTATATGATAAAAGAAGCTAACTTAAGGAACGCAACATGGTATACTGGAAGGATTAACACCATTGCTGTGGTAACAATGATTGTATGTAAAAAGATTAGTATATGCTAACATTTACTAACTGATTATCTGTTGTTAATTAAGTATTATTCGATTACATGTCAGAGTTAGCTAAACATTCTCAACAATGGTCAGACACCAATATAATTGAACATTATATAATATGGTTCAATGTTTCTCTGTTAAGGATAAAGTAATTGTCACTTGCCTTTAATGTTAGATATGTACATTTTTGTTTTATGTCATTAGCATATAGATGTCTTAAGAAGTAGAATGTTTTTCCAGTGATATAACTAATAAACTTTATAATATGACTTGTTGTTTGTTTACTCTTTCTAGCTTTTAAAAGGGTCTATCATAAATAAAATTACCCCACTATGCCACTAGACAATATTAAAGTTATCATTTTGACCCAGTGTTATCCAAGACCTCAACTACCTGGACAATCCTAGAAAATGATGGCGTGGCTCCGACCAAGATAGGCACCGCTCCCAGGCTGCATGTGCACCCATCTTACCCAGAAGAGGAGGTTGGGAGGGGTAATATGAACCACAGCCATGGAAAATTTTAGTCAAGGTCTTTATCATTTTCAACTTAAACACTTCACAGTTTAACGCTATTTAGTCTATGAGGGACCTTCCCTGTTTCGCTCCATTAGTTTAGATATTTTAAGATGTTTCATCCCATTAGTTTGACAATAATAAAATGCTTCACCCCTTGAGGTACCTATTTTTTTCTGGGTGAGTAATACCGAGAAGATATCAGACCAGATAGTGTTAAATATATAATACATAACCTGTTTTAAAGATGGATACAAAAAGTAGTACAAACATACAAATGCCTACATACATCATGATATAACTATTTGAGTAAATGCCGTTATTATTTTGTTTTGTAATACTGCAAAATAATGTATTACACAGAGAATGCATTTCTTTGTTACCCTATGTCGAGTGTTGATATCAAAGGCCAGGTATCCCAGGTTAAGTAGTTGTCCAAGGGCAGTGTTGAACATCAACGAGAACAAAGTGCATGAGGGAGGAAGAGGGTAGTACATGAACTAAAAACCTTGAAAATCAATTAGATGTGGGTTTGCTATATGCACATGTATAACTTTATATCCATGGTAGATATGATTGAGATGATACAGACTGCAAAAAACTCCGATGCATGATGGATAGTGCAGTAAGGTATCTGTTGCCCACTTGCAAAACGCGAGTAACCATAACTATGTTCTTTCCTGCTGTACAATGTTGCAAGCTGCCTTTTACTTCTTTTCTGCAGCTTGAGGTTGTAAATGAAATATATACGGTCCATTAGTTCAAATGATTCTATGGCTGATCATCGTTGCCTGCCTTCCTATAAGTTATCAAGCAAACCTTAACATTCGTGGTAAGTGGACTCAATAACTTTCACACTTGATACCTACAGTATATTTATATAGAGCAATTTATCTTGTTGATACTGAAAATGTATGACAACAGACATCTACTATCATATCCAGCTGGCCCAGGGTTACTTATATTTACGTTATTTAAACTTATTATCGATATTGAAACATGAACTCCAAATTACAAACGTTAACAAACCCATGGATAGATTCAGCCTGTTTATTGTGTTTGTTATTGGTCTACTTAAATTAGGATAAATAACATACAGAAAAGTAGCCCAGGAAATCTTGCCGGGTGTATATATGATTATAATTCTTTCATTATAGTATATAATATATATGTACAGTATGTAATGTGTGCTTGGATATGAGTATATGCACATGTGGGCTCTTAAGCTTCAGTTATCATAGTGAAGGACCAAAAGTATTAAAGGGAACTTGTATATTCCAAAGGCACAACTGATGGATCTAGGCAGGTCGTTGAAGCACTTAATGCTGTTCTGGAATCTCAATCGCAACATCAGGACTTCGTTATTTTGCTCAAGGAGGGAAGTACGACGGTAAGAATGACATGGTATACATGAAGATATTATGCTGTACTATTGAAATAACACTTAGTGGAGTAATTGATCAATTTGAGATGAGGTACATTATATACATCGTTTTACTTTTAACACAAATGCATAAAGTCAATATATAAATATATATACTGTATATATATATATATATATATATACTGTATATGCAGTATATATACAGTATATATATATATATATATATATATATATATATATATATATATATATATATATATATATTTATTTATTTATATATTTATGTATTTATTATATATTTGTATTTAAACAGTTTGAAGATGTTAGTGAGGTACGAGCACCATGGGGTGTCGGAGTGTTCGAGGTGAAGGTGGACGACCAAGACAACAATATGACACAGGCTCACCTCTCCTTAGTGGGGGAACAGGCTCGACAGGTACAAATCAGAATATTCTAATATAATTTGTACAATAATGTTACCCTTACTTTGGCAAATTCTCAGCATACTATTAATTAGCCAAGTACGACATGCTCAAGTCATATCTATCCGATCACATGCCAGAACGCCACATTGGATCTCTTGATACACAGTTACGTGAAATATCCTGGTCGGTGACGGTGGTGGTGGTGAGCGACGACCCAGCCTTCCTCACCACCTTCGCCGAGTGGTCCCTCAAGGGTCACCTTTTCGGGTGGTCCACGAGGCTCCTCATCCTCACCCGCCTCCCACTCCACCAACTCGAACATCTCCGCAACACCCTCGCCAAAACTTACTACATGTTGCTTCACATTTCTCAAAACACTTCATTCAGGTTTGATGAATCCATATGTAGGGTGGCGTCACACATACATATTGCTCTGATGAAAATTCCATCTAGAGTACTTTATGAATATATCTGATAATTTCAAGTATTTGCTAAGGTTTGTAATATGACATTTATTTGTACCTCATATTGCAGGCAAAATGACTATGCTTTGTAAATAATTATATTTTATCATACAAAAAACATTACACTCCATTTTGTAAAATACATATTCTATAGTTGAATATTAGGTAAAAGGAAAGGGGTAAAACATATTACAGAATATGTTTGTCAAAATATGACCAATAGATGTTCTATTAACGTAAACATAAAAAGTAAAAGATTATCAATAAATATGATTCCTCCAAAAATAATGTATATAATTTTGAAATATTGCTCGTATATTTGAACTGGTAATTGTCAATTCAGAAATTAATGCCATAACATTTATCGAATGGACCATTGACAACGTCCTCAATGTTCATTGACGCGTGCGAGCATCTCACCTAATTTTTGACCTCATTAATGGCAAAGTCAATATCTGCTCGATTGATTACTTCCGCCAACCATTCGCTAGAAAACAGATAAACAGTCTGTTTATTTGCTAACTGCTACTGGCACCGCAACAGAAAGGAATTTAATTTAATTTGATGGGTCCTGGTAAAATGTGGATAGTAACAATGTCATATTTCTAGCCATCAATAAATCAAATTGGACAACAACGTTTAGATGTGTGGTTAAAATGTCCACTGTTCAGCCCATTATCTCTTCAATAGCTTTCTACTTTACACTCGTTGTGCTGTTGTTGCGCACATCATCAATGATTTAAGAACAAACCCACACAAACACAAACAAACAGACACACACCAACCCACCCACACACACAACAACTTCTTGCTCTTCCTACAAGCGTTAGACCTTATTTGTTACTTGCTTGTGGTGGCTCGAGACGCAGATATAGCATAATTTAGAACGGTTATAAAACCCTATAATTATAAACAAGCAGTATAGTCATACATATATTACAATTACAGAGTGAAAGTTTATGTAGGCCTGGCATATAGCCGACCAGGATCTGAGATATTGGCTGCTGGCTCTTGGTCTTCTGAAAATGGTTTACAACAAGAACCCCGCTCGCTGCACACCACTGAAAAATTCTCGAAGTAAGCATATAGAATACCCGGTTAACAATAACTGTTACTTGATCATAATTAAAACAAAAACAAATCAACATTACGAATTTCCTAAATATTTTAAACTATTATGGGAAGTATCCAGAGACAACAACAATTTAATTATTATTGTTGTTCACAGGTTTACTAATGGTGCTCGATTGTCGGTATCGCGAATACTGAATAGTAAATTTAAGTCGGTGATTGTGGACGACCCAGGAGCACCAGGAGAAAAGAAAACCATAGTTCTCAACGCTAGAGACGTTCTCGTAGAAGTCATTGCAGATAATATGAATTTCACGTGAGTATGCATATTCTTTATTTGATATATATAATTATATATATATATATATATATATATATATATATATATATATACATATATATATATATATATATATATATATATATATATATATATATATATATATATATACAGTATATATTTGTTTTTTGTTTTTTTAATAACAAACTATTTAAACAAAAAATTATAGTAGAGAACACTGCGAACTCATCAATGAATGTTATATTGTTTAAATCGTCATTGCACACCCATATGTATACACAGTACATAACAACATTATTTGATCAGTCGTAAAAAGTATATAGATTAATTGATTACTAACCGAACAGCTAAAAATAGAAACAAATAAATAAAAAAAGAGTGATCCAATAAAGAACTGGTGAAATCTCTAACCGGTACTTTTAGACAGAGGTAGTTAACCCTTTGAGCATTATGGTGCATTGGGAATATGTATTGTAGCTCTCCTTAAACGATTGTATACGGGTAAGGAAGGAACTGTGGGAATTAACCCCTTCACCAACATTACGTAATTGGCATCATATTCTGGTTACTATTAGACAATTTTTTTTAGTTTATATTCTACCTCTTCAACTCAAATGCGTAAGTACCTTTTTACTAACAGAGGTCCTTCTAAAACTGCATAAAATCATCTAATGTTATCCAGAATCAAGGATAAAAAGACATCATGGTGCTGAAGGGCTGTAAAGGGTAAAGAATATCTCAATTAAACCTTTGATATCCAAATACCTTTCCGAGTCTCAATAAAATAGTTTAACCCAGCAGCTGCAACAATCCCCTCGAGATGTTTTACTGGTGGGCTGCGACGCTCCTCTCGGAAGAAGAGATGTCAAACACGTACCAAAACACTCCCAATAACAAAAACAACAAGTGTGCCTGTCAGGGCTATAGGGATGAAAATCTAATGACATTTACTGACCCCCATCTTGCCTCCACCCTGCTCCTCTTATTTCCTCTCTCCACCTGACCAATACTACCATAGGCACAGCCGCTCATTGCCGATTTCGCACCACATTTTCAACTACCCTTACCCCCTCATAAACGTTTTCAGAATCCAGTACGTCTCCCCGCCTGATCGCCATTGGGGTACGCTGCTGCCTGATGGGACTTGGACTGGTATGATTGGTATGGTTCATCGGGATGTGAGTAACAATCTATATATACCCTGTTCCAAGTACGAGCCCTAAACTCTTGAACGTAAGCCTCTGTAACTCACAAACGACTAGAGTAATTGGGCTACTATTTCTATAATTTAGGAAGGATATGCCAGGGAATATTTGTGGAAATGTACAGCCCATTTGCTCTAGACCTTTTGGAGTTACAGAGGTTAGGCTTCACGATTTCTGGACTGTCTATCTTGAAAAGGGTATAGTATGCTTTATAAGGATGCCCACTCATAAGATTACCTGGACCCCCTACGTTTTTCGTTATGCAATTATAACCATCTATATTGATTTTTGGATGGAGTTCTCCTTCCTAGACCTCCGTCAAGCATTCAAAAATATCCTCCAGACCTCCTTCGACATAAACCTGTGCAATTTTTGGTAGAATAGTGCCCTGGCCGCAAGCCAGTTCCTCCCAAATTGCAGGCTCGCTATCGCCCACTAGGAAAAATCGACACTTAAATGGACACAAATTAGCACAAATTATTAAATGGCACGAATAATTGACAAGATCATGGGACGAGAAATCCAATATATGCCAACTTACTGGGCCAAACGTCTTAAAATATGAACACTAATTGGGTTAAGCATGAAGAATAATGGGGTTCAGAAAAAACACGCCCTGAACATACAGTTAGTATTACCTGAAAAATAACATTTGCAATCAACTTCACTACTAAACAAGCACTCTTAATATATGACCAATTCTCCTATAATACACTACTGTATTATATCAATAATACGCACGTCATGCCGTTAATGAAACTTTTAATCTGTGTTAAATGTGATTTTTATATTCTATATGTAACCCCTCTTTGGCGGGGCCCGACTTAAGGCAGTCTAGTGAACCATGGACTAAAGAGCGGGGCCCGCCTTAAGTCGTATGCGATGTTAAGCACATAATTGGCTCTGAGAGAGAGTCCGAGCGGTGGGAGGAGTGTAGGTTGGCTCTGACCGTTCGGCACGGCTCCCGCGCCCGCGACTGGCACCACCTCCATACACATCCACACCCACTGGCTCCCTAGACAGGGAAATATGTGAGGAAATTACCGTATTTTAGGGATTTTTCCTTCATGTTGCACGATCGTTGCAAGACAACCCGTGATTGTAGAAGGATGGTTTAGGTGTCATTGGAAAGCTCAATTAACGCCCTTTCATGGATACATAATTGTATTACGCTCTGGCTCTTCTTTATGCATGAAAAAGAGCATGGAATGAAGCTCATTTAGGGTAAATATGGGCAGGTAGTAAAAGTTATTAACCTAGCTGCTCGAGGAGTGTTAAGATTAATGGGGTAAAATATATTTAGAAGGGAATTTTCCCCATTTTGTTTTGTTTTAATAACATGGCACGAAAGGTCTAAATATTGGTTAATAAATGGGACAACAGGTCTTAAAATCGCACAACTCAAGGGGCACACTTCTTAAAATAGCAATAATAATGGGCTAAACGTGAGGAACCAGGGGGTCCAGAAAACAAAACAATAACAAAGACCTCCCCTTAAGGGAGCCCACCTCGTTTTTGTTTCTGTTTCTCTCCCTCTCTCTTTGGCTTGTATCCATTCGGCTCCATTCAGCCTACTGTTTTAAGACGTTTACCCCCATCCAGGTGTCAATATTTTCCTGGCGAGCGGTAGAGAGCCATCATATATATATATATATACATTTTTTTTTTACAGCAAGTTAAATTTGTACATTTTTCGATAGAAAAATGTCTCCGGCGAAGCCAGATTTCTCCATACAATGCTGGTTTGCTATCGCTTGCCAGGAAGAAATTGAAACCTGGATGGGGATAAACGTCTTAAAACAGTTGGCTGAATGGGGCCGAATGGATACAAGCCAGGAAAAGAGAGAAAAGGAGAGAAAGATAAAACAAAAGCCGGTGACCCCCCTTAACCCACTTGTTCTGAAAACTTAGGAAGCAGATATAGGACTCGGATTGTTCACAATGACTCCAAGCCGATCTGGAGCAGTCGACTTTACCTACCCAGTAACCATATCCTACACGTGCTACTTGGGTGGTCGAGGGCTCCCTGAGGTGGACCCCTGGAGCTTCCTACTGCCCCTGACGCCCTTAGTTTGGGTGGTTCTACTGACGGTGCTGTTAGGGGTGGTAGCTGTAGCCACACTCCTATTCTCTTGCAGACCCTTCAGATCAAGCCTGTGGCACATGCTACAAACTACCTCAGCAACCTATATTCGTATATTACTGCAGCAAGGTACTTTTGTCTACGTTTTAACGCTGAGACGAATCATTATTATATTTATGTACAATCAAGTTTGAGTTTATAAAAGGGCCTTTGAATAAATACAAAGATACACAATCACCTACTGCCAAGCACACACCCACTATATATATATAATATATACTGTATATATACAATTATATATCCCTCCATCTGTGCCTTTATCTATAATTTCCTTTCTGGCCGTTCCATATCTGCGATTGTGGACGGACACGCTCACTTCCTCATCCTATTAACTCCGGTGTTCCTCAGAGTTCTGTCATATCTCCAATTTTCTTTCTATTTTGTATTAATGAACTTCTCAACTGTACCTGATGTCCTCTCCGTTCATATGCTGATGACTCTACCTTACACTATTCAACTAATTTTTCAGAACGCCCCAGCATGCAATCACTCCATAAATCACATAACAAGGCCATGGCAACAACCATTTCCAATTGGGGCAGAACAAATGTTGTTACTTTCAATGCTTCCTAAACCTAATTTCTCCATTTATCTACCCATCAAGAACTCCCACAGGACTATCCCTTATACTCAACAATACACAGGACTATCCCTTATACTCAACAATACACAGGACTATCCCTTATACTCAACAATACACAGGACTATCCCTTATACTCAACAATACACAGGACTATCCCTTATACTCAACAATACACAGGACTATCCCTTATACTCAACAATACACAGGACTATCCCTTATACTCAACAATACACAGGACTATCCCTTATACTCAACAATACACAGGACTATCCCTTATACTCAACAATACACAGGACTATCCCTTTACTCAACAATACAAAAATCAACCCTTCATCTTCTGTTTTTTCGGTGACTCTATTTCTTCTGAGCTCTCTTAGAAAGACCATATTACCACACATGCTAAAGCGGCTTCCCAGAAGCTGGGTGTGCTCATCCGCCTCAGGGGGTTCTTTACACCTGCACAGCTTCTTGCTCTGTATAGGGGCACAGTGCGTCCATGTTTTAAGTTTTGTTTGCAAGTGTGGGGAGGATCCTTTTACACAGCACTTCTAGACAAAATAGAAAAAGAGAGCCTTTCGTCTTATTAACTCGCATCCACTCACCGATTCTCTGCAGTCTCTCTTTCTCTTCGACGCAGTGTTGCATCTCTCTTGCTATTCTGCCGCTATTACAATCAGTGTTCCTCAGAGCTCTCTCAGTGTATATCACCTCCTCTACATAGAGCATATAGCACCCGTATTGCAACACAATCCCACCCCTACCATGTGGAACTCTCCAACCAAAGAGTTATACGATATTCCAATTATTTCTTCTATTGAACAGCTGAGCTCTGGAACCTTCTCCATCCATCTTCCCCTCATCCTAAGACTAAAATTCCTCTTAAACTCCGTGTGTTTAGGCATTTTGGCTCGAACATTCCTTGATTTTGGCGGCCCTGTCACTCTTTCAACTCTGAGGGAGGCACTCGTCAAAGGCAGTTTTGCGTTTTGTTTCTCTTATCCACATAGATAGACAAAATAAGTATAATATATACAGTATATATATATATATATATATATATATATATATATATACAGTATATATATGCTGTATATATATGCTAACATACATACACACATGAATGTACATATATTATAGGTACACGCATATGTGTATGTATGTAAGTTCCCACATGTATTTATGTAATTCATCATGTAAGCAACCTCCAGTAAAAACAATTATATGAATATATTCATTCATGTTGATGTCGACGTCTGACACGCGAATTATTCCACCTATTGTTGTGAATAATGAAACGATTGGCAGGTCAAACACTTGTCATGTGGATGCTCTTGTGGTTCATCAGTCATCAACTAACAGTGACGGTAGAAGAATGTCTGCCAAACATCCATAAATCTCCTTTTTTCTACTCGGCCCATGGCTTTGATTACAGTCAGGAATAATATAATTGGTTTATATTTGATAATATAATGTTTATTACTCGTAGAATACAAGTATTTATGTATTGTACAAATAAGATACAACACACAAACTGAGCCTTCTAAGAGAAAGATCTCTCTTTAAAAAAACATACACTTTTTTGAGCTAATCATAGAAGTAATTATGTATTTCAACGATAACTATCATCAGTATTATATCAAGTTGCTACTTCACTTGAACACACCTTTTCACTTGGGGCGCTGATTTTTTATTGTTTATTTCTTTATTGATATATTTATTTATTTATTTATTTATTTATTTGCTTAATGGTGAAGGGAAAGATATGTACCAACATATAATGTTGTAAAACCTGCACTTGAATATTTGTTTAGATTCTTTTTGTCACATTCAAAGGCCAATTTGATTGGAAATACGTTTTTTTTCCCCTATGTGAATGAGGGAGATAAAAGGCATAACTGCCTGCAGCGAGTGCCTCCCCCAGATTTCAAAGAGTGACAGGTGTCAGGTAGGGCGAAAACTGCATCTGATCCATGTGTTATTATTTTGACTATACCCTAGATGTCCTTAAAACCGCTGGGTGGTGGTGGTGGGAGCGTGTGGCGGTGGGGGTGTGGATGTTGATGATGTTGGTACTAACGCGAAGCTACGCCGGTAACCTTATATCACAACTGGCTGTCAGATATGTTCCTGAACCTTTACATACGATGGAGGAACTCCTGGTATCTAAAACCACTCTCATCATATACAGAGGAACTTCTGACGAACAAGCACATAGGGTAATTTAACCAGGTGTACGCATATGTGTGTATGTGTAATTGTGTAATTACAAGTGGATAAAGTAGTGTAAAACTCTTCTCACAATATCCTAATATATTGCTATATGGTGAATATGCAGGTTATAATCCTATGAACATTAGTTGTGACTAGCCTGTTGGATTATTTCATATTAATAGTCATAGACTACAGTAGATCTGGACTTGACACGAAAATGGAACTTTGCAGTAATGGACCCAAAACCGGTGAACGAACTCCCAAATTCGAACTTGAAACCGTGAAAATATTACATGTTCTCGGTTTCAAGGTTCGAACTTGGGGGTTCGATTTCCGATTTTGGGTCCCTTACTGCAAAGTCCAGATCTAATGAAGTCTATGTACTAATATATGTAAAGCTTAACGACTTTCTACATATAATTTCTGAGCAGACAGCCACAAGCGGCATCTACAAAAAGGTGTGGGACTTGAAGAAGGATGGGCGCATCAAGCTTATGAAATTCTCCGAACAAGACCAAGTTTTCGAGGACCTAAGGAAAGGTTCCGAATATATAAGTACCAATCGGGCTGCCGATTCTATTAGATCAATGTCACTTCAGTTTTCACTCACAGGTAATAACTTAACATGTTTTGCTTGGCATTCAAACATTGATTTTGGCCCTGTCACCCTTTCAACTCTGGGGGAGGCACTCGCCACAGGCAGTACTGCCATTTGTCTCCCTCACTCACATAGAAATAAAACAACAACACACACTCACATATCTCTCTCTCTCATATATATATATATATATATACAGTATATACTGTATATACAGTATATATAAATATTGATCGCACTAATTTATGTTCTTGAAATAGCTCATGAGCGGCCACCTAATGCATTTTTGTACTTGTATAGTGGTGACATTACTAACGTGTACGTACACAATAAATAAATCCAATCTTATACATTGATCACTGGACACGATGATATGGTTAACTCTATTATAAGATCTTGACGATTTTGTTCATTCTATGTTGGATAACATTCTTTAATTTTACTAAATTTCAACATTTTCAAAATTTCCACTGGCCTGTTTAATCCTTGAGGATAATGATGCGTTATTTGGCAGTTTATTCTGGCTATCATTAGACGATATTGTACAGTTTAGGATGGGATTTTTGAAGTCAGAGTTATAGTGAAAATAGTTTGTACCTCTTTGAATCCTAGAGATCCTTCGGAAACTGCATAAATAATCTACTATTAGCCAGAAAATCTAAACGACATGGGTCATCATATCCTGAAGAGGATAAGCTATTGTATCTATATTGTGTAGACTTTAGAGGAATGGCTAAATATATATACAGACTTAACATACCCATCAGTTTGTTAATGTGCGCCATTTGCGTGTCTCATTCTTGTATTTATAGGAAGTTTAAGGGAGTTGGTATAATATTAGGTGTATTAATATACTTGTTCATTAATTGTTTTAGTTTCTCGCTAGACCTTCATCAAGCATTAACAAAATACCCTAGACCCCCTTCGAAATAAATGTGTTAATTTTTCGGTAGAAAAATGGCTCGCTATCGGACGCCAGGACAAAATTGACACCTAACTGGCACGAAAGGTCCTAATATTGGCAAAGAAAAGGAGTGAGAGGTTTTCAAATCGCCAGACTGATGGAACGAACGTCTTAATATCTGAAAAATAGTGGGGCTAAGCATGAGGAAGAAAGGAGTCCAGAAAAAGCAACTACCTCCCCCTTAAAGCGCATAAATAAAATTAGCTCTTGGCCAGCTGGACATCTTGGCGATTGTACACTTGGTCAAAGAATGATCTGCATCCCTACCTTGATCATCTGGTGTGTATAGCTCGGTAGGGTTGGCACCTCTGCCTGCAGCTATATCCATGTGTCAAGAGACGATCCTCGTCTCAGATGAATATAGCTGCAGGCAGAGGTGCCAACCCTACCGAGCTGTACACACCAATCAGCGTAGGGGTGCAGATAATTATTTGACCAAGTGTACCTAAACTGCTTCTGAAGTCAAATTGAATTGTCTAATATAAGACAAAACAATAAAACAAATAACAACAAAATTGTCTAATATAAGACAAAAAATAAAACAAATAACAAACATAAAAATAAAAACTTTAATTATGTTTGTAGGTAAATGCGAGTTCTACCTTGGGCGAGGACACTTTCTTACTTCCATGGATTCACTGGCAGTTGCTAAAGGAAGTTTTTTAGTTCCTTCCTTAAGTCGCAAGTAAATGATTTCGTTTTATTACCACTTAGTTTAGAATTGCATATATAATTATATATTAATATTACTATAGGTAACGCCAACGAACTTGACAATAATCTTGATCCCTGACCTCTCTGTAACTCGAAAGTGCCTAGAGAAAACTGACTGTAAATATCCACACCTATTTCCTGGTGGAATCTTCCCAAATGATAGAAACATCAGCCCGATTGTTTTCATTTATTTCGAGTTTTAAGAAGTTGAGGGGTTAAGATTGTTGTCAAGTTCTTTGGCGCTACCTATAATCAACTTCTTTTCAAGTTCTTGAATTTTCACATACAGATCAATGATAGAAACCTGTGTATTACACATATATGTATCTATAATCAAATTGATAATTAAAATTTGTTATATGTGTATAAGATTATCACATTAAACATTAGCATGTGTAGTTTTATCATTTCATATTTTAATTGCTGTGACTACACAAAAATATAATATAAGAAATGCACTTTTAATCCTTTGAAGATTTAGACGCATTACACCCAGTATATTCTGGCTATCATTAGACGATTGTATTCAGTTTAGGACTGATCTGTGTGACTTGAAAGGGTAAAGACTCACTTAACCATCTGACATCCATATACCCTTCCTAATATCTATAAAATCGTCTAGTAATAACCAGAGACAGGAACAGTAATGTATAATAGTACTTTGAAAGAGTTAAGGCTTGAGAGTAATACTAGTGGAAGGCTAAATAGGAACCATAATAAGTAGCACCCCGTTCTTAACATGAATCATCCATTACAAACCCCAATTGTACTTGAATATTCTAATGAAAGCATAAATGGTCCTCCCGGGATTCGAACTCGGGACACCACACCCAGAACATAAGCATCTAAACCATTACATCACCGATACAGTTTATAATACACATAATACCAGGTTACGGCACGACTAATGAAAACTATGATGACTGTACTGTAAATTAGCTTTGATTCCCCGGGTGCTATTTTAAAGGGTTGGTTCTTCTGACCCCCCCCCCCCCCTTCTCCCTCATGGTTAGCCCCATTACTTTTCAGGTTTTAAGACGTTCGACCCATTAGTTTAGCGACTTTAAGATTTTTCGCCCCATTTATTTGTTAATATTAGGACCTTTCGTGACATTTAGGTGTCGAGTTTTTTCTTGGGAAGCGATAGTGATATGTAGGAGGAACCGGCCTTTGGCCGGAACATGTTTCTACCGAAAAATGTACAAATTCATCTAGAAGGGGGATCTTGGGGATGTTTTTTAAGCTTGGTGGAGGGGTAGGGAGGAAACTAAATAGATACAAATAGATAAATATATCGACCAATAATTAACCCCTGCCCCCTTAAAGGTCATGAAGTGTTAATAATTTTAATGGACACAAATCTTTTTTATTAGTATAACTTTTGTCTTATGAATTACCTATTATCCAAAATATAGAAGCACACAATATAGACATTCAATAAATAATATCTTTACCATCATACGCAAATATTGATTGTCTTCATAACTCGTCTTATTACATTTTCTATAGTCTATACATACTGTTATATGAATTGTTGCAAGATTAAACACAATATATATATATATATATATATATATATATATATATATATATATATATATATATATATATAAATTTGTTTTTATGTGCATAAATATTTTGTTTTGATAAACCCCTTTTCCCTCATTCTTAGCCCCATTGGTGTTAATCCTTTAAGCTATCACACATCTCTCCTAAGCTAAATATAATCGTCTAAATGTAGCTGAAATCAAATACAAGAGACTTAATCTGTAGTGAAAGAGTTGAGGTGTACTTTGCCAGAGTGATGCAAGCGTACGGAGGATCATATATCGCTACTAAGCTATAATATACAATCGTCTAAATGTAGCTGAAATCAGATAATAAAAGAGAACAACAAATCATAATTCTGTTACTGTAAGAGTTGAGGTGTACTTTGCCAGAGTGATGCAAGCGGACGAAGAATCATATATCGCTCCTAAGTTTAATAAAGTCGTCTAAATGTAGCTGAAATAAAAAAAAATAATAGATGTCACTGTTACTTCATTTTGCCAGAGTGATGCAAGCGAACGAAGGAGGTCTCTTCTGGTACTGGCAAAGGCTGTATTTCCCGAACTTGACCATCTGCCTCAACCAACCCAGAAAGTATGCCATCAAATCTTCACTGGCCATCCGGAACATTTGGGTAATTATCTACTGAAGTTAAATAGTTTGTAATGATTTAACTAAAGGGGATTTATTTATTTTTTATTTACTTTTACTATCTTCTCCCTAATTTTAGCCCCAATAGTTTTGAGGGTTTAAGACGTTCACTCTACTAGTTTGGCGAATTTAAAATCTTTCACCCCATTTATTTGCCAGTATTAAGACCTATCTTGCCATTTAGGTGTCGATTTTTTCGTGGCGAATGAAGTGAGCCAGTAATTTAGGAGGAAGTGGCCTTTTCGGCTGGGACATTCTTTTTTGTTTACATATTTATCTCCAAGGGGGTCAGGCAGATCCTCTTTGGTTGTGACTCAAATGTTCTAATCAATACACAGCAGATCACGAACAAAGATTGCTGAATTACCTTGATATATATTTTGGCTATGGTTTATGGGTCTCGGCATAACCATAATACAGTCTGATAGTCTCGTGTTATACTTTTAAGTTTTTTCTTTCATTCACCAACTTAATAAACAATGGTCTGGCTTTCGTTCAGGTTATATAAACTGTCTTAAAATCAAAGGGTTTGAAAGGTATGCCATTTTTTACTAATCTGAATAAAATGAGCTTATTAAGGGGAGATGGGTAGCTCTTCTAATCCCCCTTCTCCCTCATGTTTAGCCCCACTTGCTTTGAGATTATTTGACGTTTGTCTTGTAAATTTGGCGATTCTAAGACCTTTCACCCTATTCATTTGTCAATATTAGGACTTTTCGTACCATTTAGGTGTCGATTTTTTTCTGGCGAGCGTTAGCAAGCCTGTAATTTTAGGAGGATCCGGCCTTCGGCCAAGACATTTTTCTACCGAAAAATGTACAAATATATCTTGAAGGGGGATCTAGAGAGTGCTTTTTTAAGCTTGATGGAGGTCTAGCAAGGAAACTAATAGATATATGAATACATGAATTAATAGAAAAAAAAGAAGAATACAAAAAAAAAAAACAGGCACTGTCCTCTTAATCTGAAAATGTATCATCTTTGCTTCCCCAGGGCATGTTTGTGGTGCTGGCTGGCGGAGTAGTGGCCAGTCTCCTAGTGTTCTTCGTGGAAAAAATATACTCCGGTTTTGTTATTATTTATGCTAAATAGTTGTCAAAATATAATGTCAATGCATTTTAGCCTATTCAATCTTACAATAATAGTCTGTAATTGATAAATAAAATCTAATAAAATGAATTCTTCAATTCAGATGATCTTAATTCGTGCTACTTCGGAAAATTATGGTTGCATAATATATATCCTGTAAATAGAAGTATATATATATAAGTGTGTGTGTGTGTGCGTGCGTGGTGTGTATGTGTGTGTACATTGGGTATGCTTGCCCACTTTACTGTTTAAAACTTTCATTTATGTGTCATTTATTAAACATAATATTGCTATTTTACTAAACGACGAAAATTAATCATTATATAATTCTATCTCGGGGTCTGGTGCGTCATATTATCTAGAAGACAAGAACATTACAAATATTCCTGTACGATAGCTTACCAGCGGATCAGTACTGTATATAAACAGAGCGAGAGCTGGTCCACTCACAATTCGCCGCTCCTAGCGAAGATCAACATCAAGGCTCCCGTAAGTCATTTAGAATTGTTCATTTTCTGGGTAAGTGCAAACAGGCTAAATGTATAAAAAATTCGATATTGATTTTGTCTTATCACACCATGTCTAGGCATACGTACTTTAAAGGGATACATTGACCAATCTCCTCTGCTATTATAGTCCGTTCATTCTAGGTTGGGCAGACATCGTAGCCCCTAACCTCTCATAACTCAAAAAGGACTATAGTAATCGAGCTAATAGTTCTACCAAGTAGGAAGACTTGGCTAGGAAATATGTGTATACATTGATAGCACATTTCCTCTAACCCTTTTTGAGCTACAGAGGTTAGAGGTTACGATTTCTGCCCAACCTAGAATGAACGGAATATAGTAACATAATGCTGTTAATTGAGGAGGCACTGTTATAACACATTTAAAGTTAGGTATCTCTAGATATGATTTCGTGGACAAAAGTTAGTATTAGCATTTTTCGACTTTAGCCACTTTTGCACTGAGCTGGAGTATTATACTGATGGTGCTGATAGCGTTGATAGTGTTATCGTGGTGCTGATAGTTTTGAGCCTGATTATGTAATACTGGTGAGACATATATGTTCTTGTTTGTTCTGGCCAGCATTATGTTATTTGTAATCAACATATGCATTGGGAAATGTGGGTCAACATATACGAAAAACGCAAAAATTTCGACTTTAATTGGCCATAGCTGCAAAAACAAAAACACAAACACAGTTTCAAAAAACCTATCTATACATTTTGTGTTTATTCAAAATACCCTAATATATATTTTTTGGAAATATCTAACAAAACTCGCAGGACATCCTGAATATATACCGGTAGCCTATATACTGGGTGTCCCGCGATAATTGTTAGATACTTCAATAGGTGAAAGACTAAGACATAGTCATTTTGAGTAAGCAAATATTCTATACACACAATTTTGTAGTCATGTTTTTGTTTGCAGCTATGGCCCATTAGGGTTGAAATTTGTACGTTGTTCATAATTTCAACCCGGTTTTCCTTCAGAAAGAATAAATGGGGAAGGAAATAATAAGTGTATGGTGACATATCGAAAATTAAGAAAGCTTCAGAGGAATTTGATGTGGCTATTGCAAATATTTGTATCATAGTTCATCATACATTACTCATATTCAATCATAGTTCATCATACACTACTCATATTCAATCCTAGTTCATCATACACTACTCATATTCATCTCCATTTCTTTCATATCTAGGAGAACAAAAGGGTGCATATGGCCACACATGTAAGGCGTAAAAGAGGGAATGTTTAGCTTTTTCGTCAGTGTTGATCCTGTTTTCATGTAAGTAATATGAATAACGAAAACACTAAGTAGCGTATCATGAAACGTGGTATCACAACTCTATGTAGATACCGGTACAAAACAAAAACACACAAATTTTGGAATGGCTTCATATTTAATTTTTAGGAGTATCTACCAAAATGTATGGTATATATATATATATATATATATATACAGTATATATATATATATATATATATATATATACAGTATATATATATATATACCGGTATATATATATATATATACTGTATATATATAGAAAGAGAGAGAGATAATTTATTTTATTTTGTTTCATTTATTTTGTTATGCATACGAAGGAGACAAAAGACAGACTGTCTGTAACGAGTGTCTCCCAAAAGCCGTAATGAGTGACAGAGAGCCAAATTCAAGGGACGTTGGGGTCAAATTACGTGGACATACGAGACTGATTGAGGGAGATAATTCCTGAATTCACTTGTTGAATAAAAGAAGGACTGAGAAAAATGGCTAATTCTTGGGTTGCAGAGCTGGACAGAATAGGAGTGATATTGTATTGAAAGGCGGGTGCCTCCTACTTGCCGTAAGGGAAGGGGAATGCCCTGAGACTCAGGAGAGCTCTGAAGAACACTGATTGTTATAATAGCAATAGAAGAGCGGAAGAGATGCAACATTGAGGTGTGAAATAAGAGAATGTATGGAAGTAGTAAGAGGAAGTGAGTCTATCGATAGACTCACTTCCTCTTACTACTTCCATATATTATGCTTTATTATGCTTTAGATTCTACACTTTCGAGAAGTGGGGTATGGGTGAAGCCTCCCCACAAATGCGAACGATACTCAATTCATGGGCAAACTGCGACCCAATACAGAGCAAGAAGCTGTGTGGGGGTAAAGAAACTACGGACACTGTTGAGCGGATTTTGGTGGCCGTCTGGTGACGGGCACCACAGCTAAGAAGTTGATATTGCTGAAAGAGTTTTTGGCGAGTCTAAGAACAGATTTAGCTTGATTCCGGGCAAAAACAAACAAAGTATGAGATTCTTAAATTTGAAGGTGACAGTACCGTTTGAATCAGGGGTTCCCAACCTTTTTAGCACCGCGCCCCCCTTTGGTCAGGACTGTATTCATGATGCCCCCCCCCCCCTCCCCACACGCCTTTGATGCCTAGACAAATATTTTGTTTATCCATTCCGTGTGGATGCTTAAGACTCAAGATACTGTAAACAGAGCGAAAAATTAATCAATTTACATGCAAGGATTAAAACCGATTGATGGTTTTATGGTAACACTGTATGTGGTTGATTGGAATAATGGTTGTGAAGCTTTCCTATCAAAGTTTCTTATTCATAAATATCTTTGGGATTACCCTGTATGCATTTGAGTGGCCTAGCCCTATTTTGAACTTTTATTACCCCACGCCCCCCCTAGCATTGTCAAACGCCCCCCCAGGGGGGCGCGCCCCCCAGGTTGGGAAACGCTGGACTTTGAATGATTCCTCCTTATTACAGACAGCAGTAGAACAAGCGTGAGTAAACCAAGATTTTTAAGGTCCCGGCCACGGAAACATAAATCATTCCAGGAAAAATCGAAGAAGTATGACCGAAGAGCGCCAAAATGCCAGAAGCGTAGCTGGCTGGAGGAGTCAGAAGGCCGTACTGGAGAGACAGGACAGGTAACAGAGATAAGAGTATGATTGGAGGATCCAAACGGAGAGAAAAGAATTACAGTGTAAGCAGAAGGATTATAGGTTAGAAATAAGTGAAGGATTTGGGGCCGATCTCCAAGGCGGTACGGGTGCTGAACTAGTTGCTCTAGATCAATTAGGATAGAAAAGACTTAGGCTTGCTCACCAGCTTGGTCAGTGAAATAATGTATTTACCACATTATTTGGCCTTCATAATGACATCAACTTTTGCTTATTTACGACGACATCGATAAAAAGCATTTGCTTATTTACGACGACATTGATAATCTTATCATTATTAATTTCAAGATTACGTTGATAAAATACTGTATTCTGTCTAACTTCATTAATACTGTATTCTGTCTAACTTCATTAATAAATACTGTATTCTGTCTAACTTCATTAATACTGTATTCTGTCTAACTTCATTAATACTGTATTCTGTCTAACTTCATTAATAAATACTGTATTCTGTCTAACTTCATTATCAAATACTGTATTCTGTCTAACTTCATTACGTTGATAAAATACTGTATTCTGTCTAACTTCATTAACAAATACTGTATTCTGTCTAACTTCATTAATAAATACTGTATTCTGTCTAACTTCATTAATAAATACTGTATTCTGTCTAACTCCATTAATAAATACTGTATTCTGTCTAACTTCATTAACAAATCATTGAATGAATTGGGTGGTAAGGAGAACGTAGGACGGATTGCTGCTACATTATTCAATAAACCTTTGGGCTAATTAAGGCTACATCTACTCAGAACGTCTCTGAAGATATTGTAGTATTATAGAAGATGGAATTTGTATAACTCAATTCCTTAGATACTAGAAATGCTTCTGTAAATTTCTTTCCACTCAGACTAATTTACTTGACAATATGGACCTTTTTGCATCCTAAGTATATTTCTTATAATAGGTCATGCATAAGAAGACTGAACTTCTGTACCGAAAGACGATAATGGAGGAGCGGAGACTGTTCGTGTTACTGTGGTTGGAGGGCCTGACTCTGAGGGCCATAGCCAAGAAGATGAACACCACCACGACCACGGTGGGTCGCTGGGTCAGACGATGGAGGAAGGAGGGCCATCTGTACTCCAAGGAACGAGAGCATATTTACGACCCCGTGGAACTATACAACTTCCCTATCGTGACGCAGTCTTCTTTGATGTATAGGAGAATGTGTGTGGCAGACAATGGGCTCCAATCCACTATGAGCACTAACAATTGCGTTTCGCTTCAGCAAATAGATCCGTACTATTACCCGTACAGTAGACCTTGAAGAAATACATTGGTGAAGTGGTAGTTCATACGGAGGAAGCTATTATATTGCTGTATATAAATATTTAATATCTTTTTTGCTTACAAATATATAACCTTCATATAATATGCCTTCAAATATATAACCATATAAGTATATGGATGAAGGTGCTGGTTGGGAGGAGGGGCATTCGACTGACTGGGGACAGAGGTGCATGGGGCGGTTCGTTCGTGGCCACCCCTTCGGGGATCACGGTGTCAGGCAATAGATAGATAGATATGTTTCCTCCCTTGTTATTGTGCTGTTCTAAGCATACCTAAGCAAATCAGAATGTTATCCATAAGAAAGGAAACAAAGCAACACGACGAAATGCACAGAAAACAAATGGTCAAAATGTTCATTACATTCGTGGAAGCAAACTATAACAATAAGCATAGAGCACATACACATGGAAAAGGCATTGTACAGTATAGGTCATTAGTTCACATACATGCTTATTCGAAGCTGAATGAATCTTCTTATTCATTCATATTAATTCGAAGGTTCGTTTAGTCAGTTCGAGGCATCGAAATGTGCCATAATTAATGACAGCGACTGTACGGTTGGCCAAATATGTTGTGTCTCCGCTGTCATTACGTTTTGCTCGCTGTGTGCTGTATTAATGTCTGTCAGATGTTCAATAGGGTGTATAAAGATAGGAACATGTTTGTATATCTCACTCGAAACGATTAATTAGTGCGTAGATAGTGCTGATACCAATTATTAATCGAAATATACATGGTGCCGCGACATCACTTATTTGGCCAACTGCACATAAAATATTAGGTATGATAATATACCCCGTACTTTTTAATTAATTTTAATTTAATTTAATTTAATTTAATTTAACTCTAGGTAGATATTAACATATAGTTTGTTGTAATATTAAATCCCGATGATGACTACAGATGACCAGTCTAAACGTATACAATAAAGATGTGTGATGACCCAGTCCTCCTCTTTGTTTTCTATACCTAATCCCATGCAGTATATCAAGGAAGGTACTGTACGAGTATCTTGGCAGGTCATGTTCGAATTTGTGTTTTCAAGGGTATATATGGATTCCTCTCGTCGTTGCGATTCCAACAGTATATATATATGTATTGTTTTAGACCATATTTAGGCCCAATACACCTATTTTATTATTTTGAATTTTGTATGTAGAATATTGTGTTTTCAAGAGTATACAGTATATAGATTCGTCTCGTCGTTGCAATTCCAACGGTATATGTTTTTTTTGGATTTAGACCATTTTGTAGGCCCAATAGGCCTAATTTTGATTTCCATTTTGAAAACTTCTAAATCACCCATAGACGGGTTATATATGTATGGATTTTGCTCAAATTTTTACCACTTTCACCCGCTGAATCCAATGGCACAAACATAATTCAAATTGGACCAGTACTTTAGGATTTCGTTTATATTTGACCTCCAGAAATTCCCTAAATGAGCACTTTTTCGAGTTTAAAAGTCTTCTGTAGCCCAAACTAAGAGTCCAAATTAATTCTACTTAGTGTAATTCGATTTATCTCGACCAACAGCTTCCATACATGGTCGGAGATGTCATTTTCGACCAGTCATTCACCCAGAATCAAACAATATTTTTTGAAAACACTTGGCAGGTCATGTTCGAATTTCGTGTTTTCAATGGAATATATGGTTTTGTCTCGTCGTTGCGATTCCAACGGTATATAATTGTTTGGATTTAGACCATTTTGTAGGCCCAATAGGCCTAATTTTTATTTTTATTATGAAAACTTCTAAATCACCCATAGACGGGTTATTTACGTATGGATTTTGCTCAAATATTTACCACAAGTACACTTTCACCCGCTGAATCCAATGGCATAAACATAATTCAAATCGGACCAGTAGTTTAGGATTTCGTTTTTATTTGACCTCCAGAAATGCCTGAAATTAGCACTTTTTCAACTTTAAAAGTCTTCTGTAGCCCAAATAAAGAGTCCAAATTAATTCTACTTGGCGTCCTTCGATTTACATCGCCCAACAGTTTCCATACATGGTCGTAGATTCCAATTTCGACTAGCCATTCGCCCAGAATCAAACAATATATTTTGAAAACACTTGGGTAGTCCAGGCGAAGCAGACTACTTTGGCAGGTCATCGTTCGAATTTTGTGTTTTCAATGGAATATATGGATTTGTCTCGTCGTTGCGATTCCAACGGTATATAATTGTTTTGATTTAGACCATTTTGTAGGCCCAATAAGCCTTATTTTGGTTTTTAATTTTGAAATCTTCTAAATCACCCATGGACGGGTTATTTTTGTATGGATGTTGCTCAAATTTCTACCCCACGTACACTTTCACCCCCTGAAACAAATGGCACAGACATAATTCAAATCGGACCAGTACTTTAGGATTTCGTTTTGATTTGACCTCCATAAATGCCCGAAATGAGCACTTCTTCATCTTTAAGTCTTCTGTAGCCTAAACTGAGAGTCCAAATTAATTCTACTTAGTGTCATTCGATTTATCTAGCCCAACAGCTTTCATACATGGTCGTAGATTCCATGTTAGACTAGCCATTCGCCCAGAATCAAACAATATTTTTTGAAAACACTTGGGTTTTAGTCCAGGCGAAGCCGAGTACCTTGGCAGGTCATGTTCGAATTACCCATAGACGGGGTATTTATGCATGGATTTTTTTCAAATGTCTACCACAAAATTTAATACATTTTCACCCGCTGAATCCAATGGCGCAAACATAATTCAAACCGGACCAGTACTTTAGGATTTCGTTTTGATTTGACCTCCAGAATTGCCCGATAGCGAGCATCTAATTTACGAGAAACTGGTCTTCTGCCGGGACAATATTCTACCGAAAATTTTACAAATTCATCTTGGGGGTCTTGTAGGTGTTTTGTGTAACCCGAAAAACGCGTCTAAATAATTGCTAACCCTTGATAACCGTCTTGGTGGTGTAATGGTTAAGGTGTCTAAAAATCTGTGTGCAACAACCCAGGTTCGAATCCCGGTGGATCTCATATATGCTTTCATTAATTTCATTGGAGGTGTTTGGTGTTGTGGTGAAGTTAATAAAATATAGATTATAAGCTTGATAGAGGTTTAGCGAGTAAGCTAGAAAACACACAGCCACTAAGTACTATATAGCTTAACTCAATCTTGTTATACCTAATCATTATATAATATAGGAAAATACAATTTTATAGTGCATTATAATATATATTTACAAAACTTAATATATGAAAGGTAAATTAGCATATTTGCTATAGTTAACAATAGTGTCTAGAAATATTAGTATATATTAATTGATTTTATGTAAAAAAAATAAAAAATTTAAATTTTTTATGGAAGTTAAACCAATATTGTTATCACTGATCAGACATCCATATAACTGAACAGTAATTGATATGATTACACTATTATCTTGCAAGGATAAGGCAACAAACCATTTTCCTCTATGATATACATGAACATATGTATTTCATGGCATTATTATATAACTTTTTCATATAGAATACATTTCCTATGATGTAGCTAATACATAAAGATCGACTATGCCTTGGTCGTATCCCGGAATGACCTTGATTATACAATTAATATGTCTCATCTTTCCAAAGTTGTAGTTGGATGCGAACGTCGCGAGGACATGACGGGAATAGGGAATCCAAGATCGGTGTTGAACATCTGTGGGAAGAAAAGGCTTGAGTGAGGAAGGGGGGTCGATGAACTAAAAAACACAAACTAGAAAATCAACTGCATTTGTTAATAATTACATCCAAAGTAGGCCGGGTGAGGTGCAGGTTGAAATGGTTGATGCAAACTGCACAAACTCTGATGTATGTTGAATAGCTGATGAAGGTAGCAGTGGCAAAATATCTGCAAAATAATAGTAACCATCTATCCCTATCTACTGTATACTGCTGTAAGCTAACTTTTACTTCTATTCTGCAGCTGTGAATGAAGGATTTGCAAACACTAGTTTGAAATGATTGTTTTGCTGATCATCGCTGTCAGTCTTCAGTTAAGTTCTCAAGCAAAGCTTAATTATGATGGTAAGCTATCTCAGTATATTGCCCACCTAATCCCTCAATTAATTGAAATCATTCTAATATCACTGCGTTACATACATCACTCTCTCAATATGTATTTATATGTGATGAGATGAGCGTGTGTACTTTGCATATTTCCTATATCCTTTATCTTCAGTTAGTGAAAAGAACAAACAATATAAATACAGTCTACTTTCGTATCCAACAGGAGAAACGAATGAGACTAGGCATGTTGTGGAGGCACTTAATGCTGTTCTGGAAGATGAACCACAACACGGGGACTTTGTTATTGTCCTTAAAGGTGGAAGTACAATGGTAAGAATGCAATTATATACACGTGAAATATCAGTAAATGGACATCATGATTTAGATGACATGTCAAATATAAACACCCATGTTTATTTAAAAAAAAAAAAAAAAAAAAAAAAAAAAAACAGTCTAGGCATATTGACTCTATGCATATACTGTGTATAAAAGTGTACATGATATCAGTATGAAAACTTAAAATACTTAATTCAGAAATACATATACAGTATACAGTATATCTGTTTATGGACAGTTTGTAAATATGGCTGAGGTACGAGCACCATGGGGTATCAGCGTCTTCGAGGTGAAGGTGGATGACCAAGACAGCAACGTGACACAGACTCACCTATCCTTAGTGGGGGAACAGGCTCGCAAGGTACAATACATATCACACGTTTCAGAGTACTATATTTTTCATAATATTGCTGTCATGTTATCCAATAAATGTTTAGCCTAATGAACCGGGTATATTTATGCACTATACTATGTTTCTCTTCAGCTGGCGATAAATTGATCCCCATAGCAGCTAATTTATAGATACTGAATGGAAACAAAATTAAACTACTATGTGTCTGCATTAAACTACTATGTGTCTGCATTAAACTACTATGTGTCTGCATTAAACTACTATGTGTCTGCATTAAACTACTATGTGTCTGCATTAAACTACTATGTGTCTGCATTAAACTACTATGTGTCTGCATTAAACTACTATGTGTCTGCATTAAACTACTATGTGTCTGCATTATATGATGACCAAGTTTATATAAATAGCACAAGTTGTCAATACAAAATCTTCATAATAACTGAGATATCTTGATGGGTACTTTGCAATCTTCAAAATAACTGAAACATCTTGATGGGTACTTTGCAATCTACCGTCAGTTGAAAAGACACAGTATAGACATATTCTATCCCTTCACATGCATTGGTGCCAAAGTGGATCTCCTCATACACAGTTACGTGAAATATCACAGTCGGTGTCGGTGTTGGTTATGAGTGACGATGTAGCCTTCCTTACCACCTTTGGGGATTGGTCCCTCAACGGTGGCCTTGTGGTGTGGTCCACAAGACTCCTCGTCCTCACCCGCCTCCCACTCCACCGCCTCCACCACCTCCGCAACACATTCGCCAAGACATTCTCCGTGTTACTTCACGTTCCTCATTCCTCTTCATTTAGGTTTGATAAGCATGTATGCTGGGTGGCATCAGGTCTGTAAAATATCTCCTGCTACAGTAGTCTACCCTATTAATAAACCTGCTTTTTGCAAGTGTCTCTTGTTGGTAAAGGTCCGCAATATGACATTCAATCTTTACTTATTACTCAAGTTCAAATTAATGTACATGAATTATGTATATTTATTACACACTTTATTGTTAATGTAAACATGAATACACTTACTGTATATTCAATCAATGACCATGAACATCATCATCCAACATATAGTGGAGAACCCCATGAGATGTTCTTTGATGGGTACGTGCATGTTCACACATACCTGACTAACTGCCTGACTGACTGTCAGCCGTTGGCTGCTCGGGTAAGTCATTCAGTGACTGGCTGAGTTGCTTATTTTAGTCTGTCAAGCTATATATCTCCCTTGGTATGCCAACTGCTAATGACCCATGGTTTCGGAACCTGCCGCACAATATGAATGCTTAAGGGCAAACAATATGATTGGATTGTTGCATTTTATCTATATTTCATTGTTAGACGTCTTGATCTCTGAGGGAATGGTCACAGACAATTAACCACCATATTTCACAGCATTTCGTTCGATTCTCTAGTGTGTTACTGTTCACGTGGGAGGGTCGTCAACCCATCTGCCCTTTGATGTATGGGATGCATGTGGAATGCTATTGGTCTGGTGGAATGGTTGTGGTTGTGAATGTAGTATGTAGCCAGTACACTCAAGTCGTCTTAGATGCTAGCATATACTGTATATACATATGTACAGTCATGGACACATTCTTAACAATCCTATGATTTTAATTATGCAATTAAATATCTTAGAATCAAATCAAGAATATACTTTGTTTTACATAAATTTCCAAATTGATAATTGCATTAAATGTTAACTATAATATACAAACTAGTAAAATCAACACATACTATTTGCATAATGAAAATCACAGGGTAGTTAAAAACATATGCCCACGACTGTATATGCTACATTGGTCTACTGCACCTCCATACAACATATTTTAGGATTATTTTCCATTCCGGAGGGAAGGCACAGGATTACCTAGATGTATAAGTAAATTGCTCAAAATTATATGTTGTTATATACTTGTTTATAATAACAAATGTTTAGAAACAATTATAAATTCCTTATTGTATTAGTGTTGGTTTCCAAAATGTACTAAATGTTCTATTTCTCAATTGTTTTCTAATGATACATAATGAGTTACATACCACTGTATATATATACAATTACAGAGTGAAAGTTTATGTAGACCTGCCCTATAGCCAATCAGGATCCGAGATGCTACCTGTTGCCTCTTGGACTCCTAAAAGTGGTTTGCAAAAAGCATCACACATTTCGAACTACCCTGATAAATTCTCCAAGTAAGCATAATATGTTATCTATGTAGCAATGTTTGTTTGTTTATGATTAACAATGCGAACTTGCTAAATCTGTTTATCTAGTATCACAGTTTTAAAAGATAAGAATTACATCATGATTTTGTTTTACAGGTTTTCCAATGGTGCTCGATTGTCTGTATCTCGAGTAGTAAATAGTGCATTTAAAACAATGATTGTGGACGACCCAGGAGCGCCAGGAGAAAAGAAAACCATAGTTCTCAACGCTAGAGACGTTCTTCTAGAAGTCATCGCAGACAATATGAATTTCACGTGAATATGCACATTATTCACATTTTACAAATAAAAGCAATATACTTCAAAATATATTTCATATATCTATCTATATATATATACAGTATATATATATATATATATATATATATATATATATATATATATATGTATATTTATATATATATGCAAGTACTACTTGATCAGTGTGAAAAAGTGTATTAAGGCATTGACTATACTTATCGTTAATATACTGTTTTAATAGTCCATTACAAAAGGTGAAATATCTTACTTCAAAACAGAGGTAGATAATGGTGATAGTGTTATTTATATGTAGTTATAAATTAGATCGACCATGTTAAGATCTACTAACACACAGTACATTCCACGTCAGGTTACAAATTAAACCCCTACACTACTGGCATATTATTTGTTTTGCATTTATTTAATAAAATATATCTACCTAAAGGAAATTTATATGGGAAATGCTAAGTGGTTATTGATGCAGCGTGGTATGCATACTTCAAACATTCACCAAATATTCCTTTATAGCTTTTTCATTTTCCTGTAGGCCTATCGATGAATTTAATTGGGCGGTTTTATTTATGCTGTGCATATTTAACAAGACACAAAGCAAAGTGGATGTCTGGTAAGTGTGAAAGTCACTCCAGCGTATTCATCTCTACAGATACCTTCCAATAAAAGATAAAATAGACCTAAACGTCATATAACGTTTATTGACGTTAAAATGCTAAAAACCCTCCATACTTGTACCATATACCGCTTGAACAATATAATATAGTTTAAATAGTTCAGTAGAATTATTGTGAACTGTGTTAAATCTTTTCAGAATCAAGTATGTCTCCCCGGCTGATCGCCATTGGGGTACACTACGGCCTGATGGGTCATGGTCAGGCATGGTCGGAATGGTTATACGGCAGGTAAGTAGAATTGTTTTTTGTTTGTAATTATTTACTGTTCATTATTTATTCCGAAAATTAAATGCTTAGATACATATAATTATAATCAAGAGAAACTGACAGATGATATACAATAATAAAAGGTAATGCAATAATTATACACACATTGGTACATGGTATTAATTGAACAATAATGTTCGCAATTCTCACAAGCTTCATCACTGATCAACCACCCAAAATATCAGACGAACACTCCAAGAACATATTGCTATTTCAATAAAGTGCACATAATACTCCGATGAAACTCCAGTTCCCCTCATAAGAATGTTAAAAGTTAAATGACATGAATACCCATTAAACAGTATGATACAAAAGTGAATGGAATGTCTTAGTGGCAATAAGACGACCTATTCTGTCATTAATATTCCATGATTAATTCATATGTTCTAATATCTTAGGAAGCAGATATAGGACTCGGATTGTTCACAATGACTCCAAGCCGTTACAAAGCAGTCGACTTTACCTACCCAGTGGACATTTCCTACACGTGCCTTTTCGGTGGTCGAGGGCTCCCTGAGGTGGACCCCTGGAGCTTCCTACTGCCCCTGACGCCCTTAGTGTGGGTGATTCTACTGACAGTGCTGTTGGGGGTGGTTGCTGTAGCCACTCTGTTAATGTCCTGCAGCCCTCTCCAGACAAATTTGTGGCCTGTGCTACAGAATACCTCAGCAACCTATATCCGTATAGTACTACAGCAAGGTATAATTGTGTTTGTTTTAACCCCTTAGGGACGGGCAGGACAGTTTGGTCCTGCTGAGGTATTTGTGTTGCTCGAAATCAAACAAGAAAATCTTACACAATCAAGGTCTGTAATACATTTTAGTAATACCAACTTTTCATTTCGTGTAGCATATGGCTTTTTATATTCTCAATTCTAAGATTTTAATGCTGTTATGAATCTATATTTGATTTAGGAACACGTGTATTTGTTTGACTCAAAATATCATTAACCTTTTGTAAAAATAGATGCAAATAGTCTATCATGCTAGTGTTTTCTGGGAAGCTCTATAAATATCGTTCAATGATGGCGTTGTCTTTTGACGTGCACATTTTCCGACCTATATTCTTTTCCCCTATGGTTCACCAGCTATTAATACTTCACCCTTGACTCTCTATCTGCCATGATCTCTGATATTGCTCAGACTCAACATGGATAAGTTAATGACAAGCTTTCGATTACTCGTACGTAAAGATCAAAGGTGGCCTGATTTATAATGCGATTTCAATTTGAAAATGTGAAATTTACACCTGTATCTATCAATGTGTTACTTATTATACTGACCATACCCTAGATGCTCTTAAGACCGCGGGGTGGTGGTGGTGGTGGGAGCGTGTGGTGATGGGAATTTGGATGTTGATGACGTTGGTGATGACCCGGAGCTATGCTGGTAACCTTATATCACAATTGGCTGTCAGATATGTTCCTGAACCCTTGCATACTTTGGAGGACTTTTTGGATACGAGAGCCACTCTCATCATATATAAAGGAACATCTGATGAACAAGCATTTAGGGTAAGTTAGCCGACTCCAAGATATCATATATTTGCATATTGGCAAATTATATGTTTTGTTCGTATAATGTTTGTCATAACTTTGGCTAGTAAATTAATGTACATTGACGGTGCTCTTAAGGTATTCAAAATAGCCTCTCCTTCAAGACATTCCAGTAGTAATAATACACCATTGAATACAAACAATATATGCTGGCTCCCTAGACGGTTCCACAAGACAGCATGATATTTGCTTGTACTGAACTCTTTGAATACTGAAAGTCATCTCCAACAAACAAGTTAATACCCTAACTTCGAACACTATATTCAAGTTGGATACTCTTCTCTATTTCAATTTTGAAGAATCACACAATCAATTTTGGGCGAGACAATTAAATTGTTGCTACCAAATGAAAAGGGTATCGAAATCATGCCAAACATAACTTTTCCCTTACAAGCCTTTCTAAATGAAATCATACTTGAGTATTTTGTTGGTTTTTGTTTGATAATTAATACCGTATATAAGTAAACGTTTCTTTACATATAATTTCTGATCAGACAGCCACGGGCGGCGTGTTCCGAGAGGTGTGGGAATTGAACAAGGTGGGACGCATCAGACTGCTGCATTATTCAGATCAGGACCTGATTTTAGATGCCCTAAAGGAAGGTGATGCATATACAAGTACTACTTTGGCTTCACATGCCATGAGAACAATGTCGCTTCAGTTTTCAGTGACAGGTAATACATTAACATCTTTAAATTGACAAGCATATATTATAATAGCCTTAATTGCATTAATATATTGCAATTACATTGCTTAATTGTTTCCTTCTAATGTACGTGTCTTTAATTTACGGAGGTCAAGTAATTTGTTTTTAAGTGAATGACAAAATATCAAGGCATTGACATATGGTTACCTTTTTTAGAATATCATGACACCTTTCTTTATTCTATTTTGCAATGTTTTTATCTGATTAGGAAGGATTTCAGAGTGCTATTTTTGATTTTATTTGTATCTCACTTGATCCTGAAGCACCCTTCTTATACTGAATAAAATCGTCTAATAATAGCCGATGTGTGAAAAGGTAAATATTTGTATAGGTAAATGTGAGTTCTACATTGGACGAGGACACTTTCTTCCTTCAATGGATTCCGTGGCTGTTGCTAAAGGAGCGTTTTTGCATCCTTCCTTAAGTCGCAAGTAAACCATTTATTTTGATTATCATTATCTTTTTGACTGCAGATATAATGATATATTAAGGGGAGAAGGGTATATTTATTGGTCGATTTATTTATTTACATATTATTTTGTTAGTGTCCTCCCTAGAGCTCCAACAAGTTTTTAAAAACTTCCCAAGTTCCCCCTTCTAGGTAAATTTGTACATTTTTCGATTTTCTTCGGTCCCTCCTAAATTATTGGCTCGCTATCGCTCTCCAAGAAAATATCGACACCAAAATGGCACGAAAGGTCTAAATATTGACAAATAAATGGGGTGAAAGGTTTTAATATTGCCAAACTAATGGGCCGAACGTCTTAAAATCAGGGAACTAATGGGGCTAAAAATAAGGAAGAAGGGGGGAGGAGTCCTCAAATATATTAAAACATGAACACATCCATTTGTTTTCATATTTATCTTCTTTTAAAACCATCACTGGATCCCACTGAATACAATCGTTGTCATATTTCCATTGTCCCACCTCATCTCCATAGGCTAGGTGGTCAGAGAGTCACACATCAACATCCTACCATGTTCTGGAGTTTTCACATGATTACCGAAGAAAACTGTGTATTACAGGGACTTGCTATGTTATAACATAAAAGTTAATCTTCATTTTAATTTCGGATGGGATTATCAAATGGCAATTATATATATTATATATTATGCAATACTCTACAGTATGTGGAAATTAAAATAGGACAGTTAATACAAGGAAAAGGCATCATTCTTGAGATATATGATGACAACAGTGTAACATAGCTTTGATTATTCTGGTGTAATGTTAGAGGTCATGAATTTCGAAATGTTTCGATGAAGACAAATTTCTTTACGATGGTACTTGACTTCATAATCCATGACATAACTATAATGAACTCTGTATTTAAACATATATATATAATTTGTCTTAGCCCCTTCAGTACCATCGCGAAATTTGTATTATAATCTGGCTAATATTAGATAGTCCTACTTAACTTTGGAAAGTCTTCGAGGAATCAAACTGAATAAGCTGTCTCACTTTGCTTCAAACACATCCTTCCTATTGCTGAATGAAATCGTCTAATGATAGCCAGAACACAATCATGCTGAAAGGGTTATTTCAGATTGAATACACATAGTTAATCTTTCGCTATTCTGACAGAGTGATGCAAGTGAAAGAAGGCGGTCTGTTCTGGTACTGGATGAGGCTGTATTTCCGCAACATGACCACCTGCCTCAACGCTCCGAGGAAGTTTGTCATCAAATCACCACTTGCCATCAGAAACATTTGGGTAATTATCTACTGTAAAGGGAAAGGGAGGAAGGGCATTTCATAGAAACAAAACAAAAAAGAGACTAGAATGCATACTTTTATCTATGCATGCCTCACATAATGCATGCCTAGATAAAACATCTTCATTACTAGTCTCTTCCTTTTCTATACAATTCCCTTCATGTATTTCTAGGCATGCAAGGGTATTCTTCTAACTAGTTTTCAGTGCGACTTTCTGCTGGAGGGTGGATAGAGAGCCTTTTTGTTTTACTGTAATTTGTCTACACTATTATAATATATCTATATAACTAACTCTGGTACTATAGTTGGTTAATTATATAATCCTAATTATTTAATTTCACTCCCAATCCCAAACACCCTCAAATTACATTAATGAAAGCATGTGTTCCTCCTGAGATTCGAACTTGGGATATCACATGCGGAACTTACACACCTAACCATTACACCACCAAGACAGTTAAAAGTTCAGCACATGACCACGATTAATATCCATTTATCGATTACTGGATATCAATCTCATGATGTACTGAACCCAGCTGCACTATGAATAGCGTAATGCTTACGTGAGAGGAAAGAACAAATTATGGGACACAAAACTTAATAATGGACTGACCTCGCAAGAATTTATCCCTGAACCTATAGTCTCGCTATCACTTGCTACCTTAGTGACACGAAAGGTTTTAAAATTTACAAAGGGATGGGACGAAATGCCTTAAAATCGCCAAACTAATGTGGCGAATGGCTTGAAATCACAAGAATAATGTTCGCAGAATTACGCTTATAGATATAATGTTTACGTGTTATGAATCCCAATGTATGTATCTGGTATAATTAAATAGCTTTTTAACTTGTCCACCCTAGGAAAATATCACATCAATTATAGGAAATATATAACATTTGTTCAGTTCTAGAAACATTTCATGGAATCATAGGATTGAATATGCATCTTGTTTGTGTCCTCAGGGCATGTTTGTGGTGCTGGCTGGTGGAGGGGTGGCCAGTCTCCTTGTGTTCTTCATGGAGCTCCTCTACTCTAGTTTTATAACAATGTCCACTAAGTAACCGTCTACAAAATTACTTGCTACATCTTACCCCCTGAGGATTATCAGGTGTTTTGCCAGTTTATTCTGGCTATTATTAGACGATTTTATTTGAATTAGGAAGGGTACATGGAAGTCCGAGGGTTAATTGAGCCAATTGTGTCCTGTATAATTCCCAGAGATCCCTCCTAAGCTGCATACATTCGTCTAATGATAGCCCGAATAAACTGTCAAAACGTGCCGTGATCCTCAAAGGGTTAGCCTGTTTTTTGTTACACTAATTTACTTGGTGAACTTAAGACCTACTAAACCTCATTGAAAACTAGGAAGCCAATTCTTGTACAATAACTTTTACTATTACTATAACTAAACCACTGTTACAATGGCTTACCTCATACATATAATACTTATTACAATAAATTATTAACTGTTATATTGTTTTAGTGCAATCCCACCATTAACATAATCATCGTATGGTTTAGGGGAATATTTTATGTATTTGTTTGTCTAGTTAGTTATTTATTATCATATTTTTGGTATTTACATATTTTGATTAATTTTTGATTTTACTTTCCTCTCTAAACCTCCATAAAGGTTCAAAAGCATACCTCTATGCCCCTCTTCGACATTAATGTGTGCATTTTACAGTAGACAAATGCAACGACCAAAGGCCGGTTCTTCCTAAATTGGTCCCCCTGCCCTTAATTTCCAGGCAGTAGTCAACATTGGAATTTTACCAAGTGAGGAATACATGTTGGAAATGGATATTCTTTAAAATGCAAACAAAATAAGTAATGTATTTTAAAATGCTTATATGCATGCTAACATGCCATTGTACATTCGAACTTTGAGCACCCAGTTAATATCAATCAATCGATTAATCAATCATCTTTATTTCACAATATTTATATACAGATATACGCTACATATTGCAATTGCGACATAGTATAGACTAGCAATTGTAAATATATTATATAGAATATTGGCTGTCTAATTTGAATTAAAGACGTTTTTGGAAAACTACATTTGCTCAAACCCTGTAGTACCCATGACACAATCCCCGCACTATCCCGACCATCACCAGGCGACCCAATGCATCGCAGGAAAGAATCCCATACACCATATTAGTCAACCCCTTGACCCCATACATCCCCGTTAAATCAAACCCAATCACCCAACGACAGCCTGAACAATATACTAGTGAAATATGAGCGAGGAATCCCCATCTGCAATACAATAATTAACGGGAACCCCAGGCTCCAGAACCACCTTCATAATAATGATTTGAGTGGTAAAGATGGCTCTATGCTGGGCCACTGTTTGGGTAATTTGCACCTTATCTATAACTATAAGGGTTAACACCAAGTGAAGACAGACAATTATACATATGTATATATATATATATAGAGAGAGAGAGAGAGAACAATGCAACAGAAAAACAGTGTATGACGCTGAGGGGATCATGGTATCGTATTGGGAATTCGTCCAGTTCAAGCCAAGAGGCACTGTGTTCCGTTTTTATACTGATTAAACGAAACAACGATCGCTGAATACAAAAAAGTAAAAAGAAAAAAAGGAGGGCAAGAATACTAAATAGCGCGGTACGATAAGTGTACTGAGGAAGAGTATATAATGTTATACTCAACCTTGCTCTATTAGATCACTGGACAGCTGACCGTATGCAGCTGACGCATTCTACTGCCGCTGGTCTCACGTACGTCTAGGTCTCTAGGAAGTAGTAGATTTGGGACCTACATATAGTGAATATATTATAGGATAACCTGATCCACATTCAGTTGTGCTGGATTCAGCTCGTGGCTATATGCACACCACACACACACATATATATATATATATATATATATATAGTATATATACTGTATATATGCTTACTAGGAAAAGATGGATCCCCATCTTGATCAACATATTTTTATAATTTACAATATTTCGGACGGTCGTTCATCATCAGGCTACACACTTGATCCTATAAATGAATATATACACACTGTTTTAAAAATTCAACATAGGAAGGATCTAACATTGATTTAGTAAACGATTTTAAAATATCAACTGACTAAAGAAGGTTATGTAAAAGATAACTGGCAAAGTTAAAACTATAATGCATCATACAAAAACATAGACAATATTATACCAACAATACCTTCACCTAGCCATGACAGCAGTCAGAATGAGACAAAGATAGTACAAACAGGCATCAACATATGACAGCCACATAAAAAAAAAAAAAATAAAAAAAAAAATATATATATATATATATATATATATATATATATATATATATATATATATATAAATAAATTAACAAACTACGTTGTACGAAACGTTATCTGAAAAGCCGCACCCGACACGTTGTCTGTCTACTGTCTGAGTCAGTGTTCACCTACACTTACCCGACTAACTGCCCTCCCCACGGCTGACAAGATCTCCAGAAAGTTTAGATACGCAGTCGTTTTTGTTCTTGGCTGACGAAAAATTGCCATGTCCTTTTCTGCCCTAAACACTTCGTCAGCGACTTGTGATCTCAACACATCATTTGTCAACCAGCGAAAAATGACATCTCTGTGTGCGATAGGATATAGGTTGTTGTCTGTGACTGAGACGTATATTAATACAGTTAATTAATACAGTTTTATCTGCGTCTGGTTGTCGTATTTAGTCTACGACTGAGATTGGGATATCTCCCTCGCCAGCAACTGGGATATCCTGTTGAATAACTTCCTATGTGTCTGGTTATTATCATTCATCTACTAAAACAACTCTGTTTGCGACTGTTCACGCATTATAATCATGTTGAAGTGGGAGACATGCATTGAATACCTTGATGACTTGATTGTGTTCGCGATTAATTAAGACTAAAACACTTCTGAACAAGTAATGTTGGTACAATTATATTACCGTACATTGACGAACTATTATTATCAACTGATTGTTCCGCAAAGACAAAGTATTGATATCAACTTTTCTAATGTCTAACGTGTTATTTACCATTAGGTGCTCAGCTATTCATACCACAACTGAACATGAAGGCCAGACCTCGGTTCCGGAAAACCTTGATGGCCGAGCGGAGACTGTTTGTGTTATTGTGGTCGGAAGGGCTCTCTCTGAGGGCCATAGCCAGGAAGATGAACTCCAGCACGACCACGGTGGGCCGCTGGGTCAGACGCTGGAGGAATGAGGGACACCTACAGGCCAAGAAAGGGAAGCTGCATCGTTTCTACCCTGGATCGTATTCTCACCCCTATTCTGTCCAACTCTCTAACCAAAGAGTAAACCGATTTTACCATTCTTACTTCCACTCAACGAGTAAACTGTGGAACCCTGTCCCTCAATTATCATTCCCTTATAGTATGCATTAAATGGCTTCAATTTATTTGCATTCAAACATTGTAACTAACGTACTCTGAATTTGCGTCTCTATCACACTTACAATTCTTGGGGGACCTAGGAACAAATTAAAGGAGTGTCATACTTTTGTAGAAGCAGAATAGAGAGTATACATTTCGAGCACATTGACCGGTAAAATATATTATAGATAACAATTAAACATAAGTTATTATATACGGTACCTAATCACGTACTGTGTATCAAGGAGGCTATAACACATGAGATTGAGAATGGTTCCATGTTGCTAGTTCTAAATAATGAGTACTTATACACCAATACTTTGACAGATTAGATAATTATACATATATTAAAAGGTCTAATGAATCTTGTTGTCTAGGAGTAAGAGAGAAGAACACTCCGGGACACACATTTAGACAATGCCTGATTCCTCGAATTGCTTAAATAATGTTCTCAAATGCATAAACAAGGTAATGATTTAATAAGTAGTGTCAAGCCGTCTGAAACACCTTCAAAATGTACGGGCATGTTTCATGATTTATACTTGAATATTCTTTTAGGATATACTCCACAACAATAGCAATGATCGTGTTCAAGATGTATATATTTGTATAACTAATTACCTGTACATAATTAGGTGTTTTCTCATGAATGTCAAAGTTAAGCAAATATGTTCACAAATCGCCAGATATCTACAGTATATAGCTGAGCAATATAAAAGATGCTTCAATGTTTCTCTAGAGAGAATAAGTGTTTTCAACGTGTGTCTAAGTTATATAATATCAATACGTGTTTTATATATTAGCATATTGTGTTTTGTTTGTCTTTGTTTACATTTAATAAATGTCTACTGATGTAACTAATAAAGTCTATAATATGACTGGTCGTTTGTATAATTACATATATGTCTTAAATAGGCGAAATTCCAATATATTTTCCCGACCATAATATATATATATAAAATACAAAGCAACGTGTTAAATCACATGTTGAAAATAATGATTAATGCATTACTTATTTTAGAAACACATAAGGCCATATCATTTTAAGACATATATACAATATTAATCTCACTTCTGAGACACTCACATATATCATTACTTCATATTGTGATCAGTCACTTTTTACATCAGTGTAAACAAAATAGAAAAGAAAGAACACAAACAGGACTTTCACAAGAGAAATGGCAAAATTGTCTGCATTAACACCCATCAATTATTAGTAAACTATCTTGCAAGGAATGATTGCCATTCACAAGACACTAGCTCCAAGCTATCACGAACATTATCCCCTAGCTACCACACATGAGAGCTTACTTAAGCTGTATGTTGTCAAACATAAATTATGTACGGTCAAATAAATAATATACACACCAATATAGTAAGGTGATCATATATAACAAATAGCCATAACATTCAAATGTTTTGCTTGTTTTCCTAAATTTCATATTAATACAACCTATTTGTAGAATGCACCTGTGGTATATAACTAAACCCCACTGCAAATTAAACTAACACTCGTTCTTTTGGTTAGATCTCCCTACATTACAATTTAATTTATAATAATTATTTTGGTATAGAGTAGTGGAAAGAAAAGTGGTGTGCTTGTTTAATAAAATGAAATTAATAGGAGGAGGTGTTTGTGAGACTTAGCTGGATTACTTTATGTAGGTGAGACACAAACAGAAACAGTTAGAGAAGCCAGACAAATGAAACAGGAGTTCCAGCAATTCCTTATCACATGCCTATGAGGCCTCCCTTGGGTATTGCCCTGCTTGATTGGTGTCTACAACAATCTCCCCAATGGCTGTAATGTAGGTTGTAGTGTTCGATGGGTGGCACGCGAAGGTACACTCGGATGCCATAGTCTCTAACCCACTCTTTGATATTCGTGAACTTCAGCCATTTCTAATTATGGAAGCATATCCCTGGGAACGAATTTATGTAAATAAATGTAATTGTCTATACATCAACTACAAAACTATAATTATATACTATTTACTGGAAAACAAATTATATGCAAAAAACAACCCAGATATTTATAACTGCATAAAGAAATACACAGGGGGTCCTCGAATTATTATGAGTAGGGTTGAGACTATGGTATCCGACTGTACTATCACTGCCAGCGGTAAGTGGTACACATATCTTTGAGTCATTATGAAACGCATGTATACTATTTTGAATTGTAACCCACATATCAGTTTTTGTTTCCATTAATCAATATTCACTGTATACTATAATGCAGGGTGCCATATGTCCAGGCAATTGTACCAATGGCGGAGGATCTGCAAAACAATATTAACCAACTGTTACTACCTACTGTTTAATGCTGGAAATAACTTAAATTTTTATTCTGCAGTTTGTGAATGAACGATATACACAGCGTCAGTACAAATGTTTGCACGGGGAATCATCTTTGTCAACCTTCTTATATTTTCGCTGGCAAACCTTTATATCGGTGGTAAGTAGTCAATTAATGATCAATCTTATCATAACATTTAAATGAAACACTATATCTGGTTAATAATTAGATGGTATGACCACAAATATTTATATATACTGTATATATATATATATATATATATTTTTTTTTATCTACAGTATATCTTTACGCATCTATTTAATTATGTATAATAATGTCTGTGAATTTGAGTGTACGTCAGGACAGGTTTCTAATTAAGACTTTCAATGTCTGTATAATTCCAAAAGGTGAAAATGATGGGGCTAGACCGCTCTTTGAGGCACTTAAAGCTGTTCTGGAAGCACAACCGCAACAGCGGGACTTTATTATGTTCCTTAAAGAGGAAGGTACGATGGTAAGAATTTAATGGCAATACGTCAGATACAATTGAAATAACAATTAATAAAATGTATGATAAAGACATAGCATAATAGCTAAGCTAATATTTAAAACATACATTATACAATATAATATGCATACAAGCAATATGCTATACAGTGTTTGTATATATACAGTATTATACTGTATATATATATATATATATGTATAATATATATATATATATATATACATATATATATATATATATATATATATATATATATATATATATATTTATTTATTTATATAGTTTGAGGATATGCGCCAGATACGAGCACCATGGGGTATCGGAATGTTCGAGGTGAAGGTGGACGACCAAGACAACAACGTGACAGAAGCTCACCTCTCCTCAGTGGGGGAACAGGCTCGCAAGGTACAGAGGGCAAGTTCCAGATGACAATAATTGTTACAATAACACTAATATTGTACGTAAACAACGAGATCATGCTTAAAATATAGTCGTATGGAGGTGCTTAGGGCCACAATATTGCCAGTGTAAGAAATGTAGATAAAGGAAAAGGCCAAATATTGTTATGCATATCAAATCAATGATATCACTGATATACCATTCTTTGATTCATATTTGGTGGTTAAGTAATGTCCAGCAGTATTATAGCAGGCCATGGTCTACTATATCACCCGCCATGACGCCACAGCGGATCTTTCCATACACAGTTACGTGAAATATCATGGTCGGTGACGGTGGTGGTGGTGAGCGACGACCCAGCCTTCCTCACCACCTTCACCGAGTGGTCCCTCAAGGGCCGCCTCCTGGTGTGGTCCACGAGGCTCCTCGTCCTCACCCGCCTCCCACTACACCGCCTCCACCACCTCCGCAACACCCTTGCCATGACCAACTCCATGCTAGTTCACGCTTCTCAAACCTCTTCATTCAGGTATGATAAACCCACACATCATCCACACATATTGTTCTGTCTGCCTGAAAACTCCACCTACGGCCCATTATGAAAAACTTGGGTTTTGCTAGTGCATATGGTTAGATGTCTCACTTGTCTGAAATATGACATCTAGTCGAACTATTTATTCAAGCTTTTTGTTTTTGTTTTTTGTTAAGATTATAATTCCGCTTATTCAAATACGTATTCCATATGTTAATATCAACGGTAATGATAAAAGGAACCATACAAATGTATATATATTTATTCCTAAAGTGACGGTTTCATATTTGGTAACCATAAGCGTCAATGAAAAATACTCAAACTTTACTCGGCAATTTTAGTTTTCCCATGCCTTGTTTATCCTCCTAATGTACTGCACATCAACACATAACACTATTTCAGAGTGAAAGTGTATGTAGACATGCCTTATAGTCGACCAGGATCTGAGATGCTAACTCTTGCCTCTTGGTCTGCTGAAAGGGGTTTGCAAAAAGAATCCCACATCTCATACTACCCTGATAAGTTTTCGAAGTAAGTGTATATTTTACTTTTACAACCAATAATTCGCTGGAAAATCTTGATCAAAATGTGTGTGAAGTCTAGAGAAAGGGATACTATCCCCTTATTTTGTCTAAGCGAAATATGTATAACTATCACGGGATATTAGAAGTGTATGAACACTTTCAAGGGAAAGTAATAGAACTTTAAATCATATACCTTATGAACATGACTATCTTCGAGCTATTAATTCTGAATTTACCAAGCAAGCCACTACTATTACTTTAATATTGATATACATTGTAAAATCTAATTATCTGACAGTTTTTAAAATTAAGATTTGCTGACAATTTTTACTATTTACAGATTTTCCAATGGACCTCGATTGTCAGTAGCTAGAGTGCTAATGGGTTCAGATACAACAATGACAGTGGACGATCCAGATGCGCCCGGAGAAAAGAAACTTCTCGTATTTAATGCTGATAACGCTCTCATTGAAAACGTCGCCAAGAAAATTAACTTCACGTGAGTATACATAACTTCCTAATGCAAGATCAATAAAATAAAATATAAGTAAAGTTTTGCATTATGGGAACAATTTGCATACTCATCATCAAATCAATCATGTATGTATTTTCCCATCCACATATAGAATAGAGGCGTGAGTAGATCATTGCGAATAGGTAAATAGTGAACATGATTACCAACATGAATACCAACTTGTTAGAAATTACTTGTAACCTAATTGAGCCTAATTTTCCTAATATGACCTACCTGACTTAGGTTCACCTTGATTTCCTAGCCTAAAATGACCCAATTAACCCCTCGAGTACCAGCGACGCACTTTATGCGTCGGCAATGTACAGTTTGTAACGCTATACCCTAGCGCTGCATAGGGTGCGTCGGGGTTAATTACTCCGGTCCTATGGCACTTAAGAGGGCTCAGATTTGTATGGCAACTGTGTAAGTATCCCACGCAATTATGCCAATGGTTGCAAGCCCTCAAAGTCCAGCCGCGTGCACGTGAGCGCTAAAACGTGTTTTTGCCTGTTTTTGCCTACCCATTTCCCCATGTTAATTCCAACTTTCGCAACAATAAGACTCATATACTGTACATGCTATATATTATCCTTGTTCCTTATATATTTATACCTATCGTCAGTTCTTCTATGATCAGCATATAGTAAGTTGTATTTAATATCATGTCACATTTACACCCCAACACACATATTTACACTCCGTTTGCTCTTTTTGATTATGCGTAGTTACCCTTACAACGTCATAGGAAAACTATACGTAGGTACCGTAGAAAACGAGCTACACATATTCCCTGATTTAGGTTTGCGCTCGCGGGCAGACTATGACATATTGCTAAATACTCGCTCTCCAGTAACTGTCAATTTTTCCTGTGAACTAGGAAGACTATTTCCATAGATATTATTCTTACAGTGTGTTCATATATATTTTGTAGTAATCATATTATAAAGAGTCGATAGTCTGAGGAATACCAACACCCTATGGTTCCATACTTATGCTGTGTTAATATTTATGCTTATTATAATAGTACATACATACATACATTTAAAGACCATCTGTATAAGTAGTATCTGTTCTCTATATTAGAGACATAAACGGTATATAATATTATGTACATAAATACATCCTTGCACTGTGTATGGTTATATGAATTGCCTTGTTCTTGTATTGGATATTTATATATCTTGTTTATTTTTTTCCACGATTAGCGAATCCACACAATTGCTGTGTCTAGCATAACAAAGACACTTCTAAGAATATAAGAAAGGAGGCAGCAGGGAGGAATATATAACGCCTTAACCCTTGTCTATCGGGGCCCGACTTAAGTCCGTATCGAAAAATTTGGACTATGTGGCGGGGCCCGACTTAAGTCCGAGTGCAATTTTGGCGCAATATTGGCTCTAAGAGAGAGACGAGTGACTGTAGGAGCATGGGTTACCTCATGACCGCTCGCCACGGCCGCTGTGGACCTACTGAGATTTACTCCACTTACATCCACCCTCACTCCCTCGCTACATACGTAATTATCCCGTTGAGCCCCGGCTAGTTATAATATTTTGTTCACCCCAGTCCCAAGCCATTATCACTTCTTTTTTTTGTTTGCTAAAATGGAAGACAAGGATGAGAAATGGAAAAAAAAAAAAAAAATCACCTTGGACTTTTTTTTTGGGGGGGGGGGGGCCGGTGGGGGGGGGGGGGGGGGGGGGGGGAGCCTCAAAAAAATGTGTTGAGCCAAACTGGAAGAGAATGGTGAGAAATGAAGAACAAAATAAAAAAAACTCATTTCGGTCATTTGGGGGGCGGGGTTTCAATAGTTCGTCGCCCCCGCATGACCACCCGCCCGGGAGCACTAGGGTAAAAAATGAGTATGGCATTGTACGGCATACATCCTAAGGAGTGTCTCACATAAATCTCAAGCCTCTAGCTCCCATACGACCGGAGTAATGAAGGTTCAAAGTGGCGGTGAACTAAGGGTGTAAACTATCCCCACTAAGCCCACCACCACCAGCCGCGCGGCTGTCTCGGCCCGCTCACACCTACTGGCCCGGCTCCCACACACACTACGGTACCTCCCCCTCCTATTCTCCCGCCATTTCCTACCTTACGAGCCACGTAAGTGTTTTTTATATGTCAGACGCACGTGATGCGTCGCTGGGAGTTGGTGATCAAACACTGCTGACGCAACACGTGCGACGCTGGGTCTCACCGGGTTAAATAAAGAAATTACCGTATTTTAGCGATTTTGCCCTTCGGTTGCACGATCGTTGCAAGACAACCAGTGATCGTAGAAGGATGGTTCGGGTGTCATTGGAAAGCTGAATTTACGCCCTTTCAGGGATACATACTTGTATTATGCTCTGGGTCTTGTTTATGCATGAAAAAGAGCACGGAAACAACCCCATTTATGGTTAAAAAAAAACGCTGAGCGGCACAGTGAAATATACTCCACCACTTGCTCGTAAGGTGTTAAAGAAATGCCGAAAAGGAGATATATAATAGTAGGTAGTAATGTAAACTGTATTTTTATCTGATTTTTTTCCAGAATCAAGTACGTCTCCCCACCTGATGGCCATTGGGGTGTACTGCTGCCTGATGGGTCATGGTCAGGCATGATTGGGATGGTTAACCGACATGTAAGTAACAATGTATTATATAAATGAGTATATATATATACCGGTATATATATTGAGAGTTGTTCAGTTCGAAATAAAAGTAGTTTCAAGGAAAACTGACATTATATTCACAGTTATTTAATATTTAATATTGATTCTCTCAAAGCTGCCCTTTACTTATGGAAATTCACAATCACCAAGCAACTCTCCTAGAAGAAACTAATATTTCCACAGAAGTAAAATAATTCTTTGAGGAACCTTATTATTTCTTTATATTGGCTTTTCCAAATCCTCTTTAAAATTAAGAGGCAACCAACATTATTATTGACTAAAACGTTTATACATGTTGAATGTAATATCACACTCAATGCCAATAATATCCTATTGTGTCATCCATTGTTTATGATAGACTCATATATTTGATATCTTAGGAAGCAGATATAGGACTCGGATTATTCACAATGACTCCCAGCCGTTATGGAGCAGTCGACTTATCCTACCCAGTAGACATATCCTACACGAGTTTCTTCGGGGGTCGAGGTATCCCCGAGGTGGATCCTTGGAGCTTCCTACTGCCCCTGACGCCCTTAGTGTGGGTGGTTTTACTGACGGTATTATTGTGGGTGGTCACTGTAGCCACACTCCTACTCTCCTTCAGCCACTTCCGGACAAATCCGTGGCAGAGACTACAGAATACTTCAGCAACCTATATTCGTATACTACTGCAGCAAGGTATTGATGGACTGAGTATATAGCAGGGCTTGTGAATTGTATAAACAGATAAAATGGCTAGTGATTAAAAACAATCAAGACCATTATTCGAGAAAGTCAGGGTGAGCGGACAAGAAAATCAGTGCTATGTATTAAGATAATTAGGACAAGCTGTTGAGAAAAGTTGTGGAGGAGAGTTGTCGCGAAAATCAGAGCTAGTGAATGTAAAAAAACAAATAGAATAGTGTCAAACTCTTGACAAAATCTTGGCGTTTGGGTGAAAGAATTGAGGTATTCAGTTAAAGAAATCGGACCTAGTGAATGTAATAATAGTGGCAAATATTGGTACAAATATAGCAATTGGTTGAAAAAAAGGCGGCAATCAGTCGAGAAAACTGGGGCAAGCGGGTAATAATATCAAGGTTACAGATCATGACAATCAAAGTTGGCTCTTGAAAAGGCTAGAAAATTGGGGTGGGTGGTCGAGAAAATTTGCGCTAGTATATACAAAAATAAATAAATAATAAATTTATAAAATACAATGAAATAAATAAGAAACAAACTGTCTAAACAATCATAACTATCGGTTTTAAAAATCTAGCCAAAACTGGAACTAATACTCGAAAAAAAAGTTGGGTGAGCGGTCGAAAAATTAGAATTAGTGGATGTAAAAAGGGGTAAGCCGTTGATATAATCTTGGCTAGTGGTTGAAGAATATCTGGGCAAACCTAGTAAAAAAAACAGGCTACACGGTCAAATAAATTGGGTTGAGCGGTCGAGAGAGTTAACCAGAGATACAAAATTAATCAGTATAGGGGCTTTCCCACAAGCCCAATTTTGGTCGTCGACACAACCCAACATCGTCTATTCAGCTATTGTCTCATCATGTCATGTACATTTTTGAATGATCGTCTGATGTCCTCGATGGTGTTGTACAAAAATAACCGTTACAAATATACAAAACCCTGCCCGGCTATTTGCCGACACACTGCGATTGCACAGAACTTATCTCAAGCTCAATCGGCGAAATGACAAGACAGGTCTTGTATGTTTGCGACAACAGATGCGACCATGGCAGAATGCGAGTATGCTATTCTTGACAGTGTTAGCGACATGAAGGAATGGTTACGGACACAGTCATACATGTTGGCGACACAACTTAACATGGTCGTCAACAAGGTCCTATTTTTGAGAAACCGTATTCTTGTTTGCGTTCAGATTAGTGGTAGTGGTGGTTGTTGTGGTTGTGGTAGTAGTAGTTGTGGTAATAGTCGTGGTGTATGGTTGTAGTGGTGGTGTATGGTTGTGGTTATGGTTGTGGTGAGGATGGTTGTGGTTGTGGTAGTGGAGGAAATGGTGGTGGTGGTGGTGGTGGTGGTGGGTCTGGTAGTGGTAGTGATAGTGATAGGCGTGGTGTATGGCCGTGGTGATGATGTATGGTTGAGGTGGTGTATGGTCATAGTGGTGGTTGTGGTAGTTATATGGTTGTTTTTTGTGTAGGTGGTTGTGGTTGGTAGTTTGTGGGTAGTGTGTATGGTTGTGGTTGTAGGTGTGTCTGTGATATTTTTGGAAGTTTGTTGGGGATGATGCTGGTGAGGTGTGTGGTGGTGGAGTTTGTGGTAGTTTGGTGGTTGTGGTGGCTTGGTAGTTTTGGTGGTAGCTTGATGGTAATTGTGGTAGTTTGGTGGTGGTTGTTTTGGTTGTGATAATTTGTTCTGGTTGCTGGTGGTTGATTGTTGCGGTTCTTGGAGGAGATTGAAGGGAGATTATGACTGTGTATGTGCTCTGTATCAGGGCACAGTGCGCCCCTGTATTGAGTATTGTTTGCATGGGTGGGGAGGCTCCACCTACAGTATACCGCACTTCTCGAAAGAGTAGAGTCTAAAGCATGTTGTCTCATCAACTCACTTCCTCTTACTAGTTCCCTATAATCTCTTTCTACACGCCGCAATGTTGCATCTCTTTCACTCTTCTATCGCTATTACAACAATCAGTGTTCTTCAGACCTCTATTAGTGCATAACCCCTCCCTTGCGGCGAGTACGAGGCACCCGTCTTTCAACATAGTCCCACTCCTATTGCGTCCAGCTCTCCAACCCAAGAATTGGCAAATTTTCTCAGTCTTTCTTCTACTCAACAAGTGAACTTTGGAACTATCTCCCTCAATTAATCTTTCGCCCGCATTTCGCCGAATATCGCAAGACATGTTGCAGATTGCTCAGCAAATAGTTTCATGTTGTCTTGAAATAACAATCACCACTGGACAATCGGGCAAATTTGTTACAAAAATCAGTCGAGAGGCATTCCGCAAACGAAATCGGGCATGTGGGACAACCCCTTAAGATAGTACAAAAACATTGGGCAGACTGGTAGAGATGAAGGTAGGGTCTCGTGAGATGGGTTACCCATGCAGGTAAATGATAGAACACCGTCTCATAGGCTAGCCAAAAAAAATTGAATGTGATACACAAAACAAAATTATTGTTTTTTGGTAATACTAAAAACGCACCTGTACTTAGATCTATGTGTTACTTATTATTTTGACCGTACCCTAGATGCCCTTAAGGCCGCGGTCTGGTGGTGGTGGTGGGAGCGTGTGGCGGCGGGTGTGTGGATATTGATGATGTTGGTGATGACGAAGAGCTATGCCGGCAACCTTATATCACAACTGGCTGTCAGATATGTTCCTGAACCCTTACATACAATGGAAGACTTTCTGGACACGAAAACCACCCTAATGCTGTACAAAGGAACATCTGATGAACAAGCCATAAGGGTGAGTTAGGCATAGTAAGAGAAACGTCATGCAGGTATGGGTCTTTATTTTCATATATTTTCGCATTACACTTTTATCAGGCCAAACTAGTATAAGACAGTTGTAGTGTTTAACTGTTTCTATAACCCTCACACAACGGTCAGTGTATATGTGGGTATGTGTCTGCTTGGGACTGGTGAGTGCGGCTGTAATATTGTTTGTGCATGCATGTGCGGATATGATAAGTTGTTTGATTACACATTGAAAACCCAATTCACCGTAGCCTAAGCGAATGTTACGTAGTAAATATACAGGATATATCCTGGTTACTAGTTGTGACCATTCTATTGGGCGCTTATATATTAATATTAATATAGTTACACGTCTCTCTATATATCATTTCTGACCAGACAGCTACAAGTGGCACCTACCGTGACGTGTGGGAGGTGAACAAGGAGGGGCGCATCAGACTTCTGCTATTATCACAACACGAGGAGGTTTTAGATGCCCTAAGGGAAGGTGACACATTTACAAGTCTTAATCTGGCTTCAGATTCCATGAAAACGATGTCGCATCTGTTTTCAGTGACAGGTACCTAATTTATTAATTTAGATAGACAAGCATATGCTGCCTGTATGGACTTGGAGAAGGCCTATGACAGAGTTGATAGAGAAGGTCTGTGGAAAGTACTGAGAAAATATGGAGTAGATGGCAAGTTGCTGAAAGCAGTGAAGAGCATGTATGAGGGTGCAAAGCCATCAGTACGTGTGAAGAATGAACAGAGCGAATTCTTTGATCTGAACGTTAGGTTAATACAAGGGTGTGTCATGTCCCCATGGTTGTTCAATATATGTATGGATGGAGTCATGAAAGAAATACAAGGAAGAGCAGTGGATGTTGGTGTACCGCTGATAAGGGAATGAAATGAGTGGAAGTTCCCTGTACTGCTGTTTGCCAATTATACAGTTATGTTGAGTGATAGTGAATGGGAGTAGCAGGGTCTGGTAATTATATTTGGAACAGTGTGTGAATAACGGAATCTAAAGGTAAAAGGGTATGGTCTTTGAAAAGGGTGCAGCCACAGAGTGAGGTGAGGTTGAATGGTCAGGCTATGGAGAATGTCGGCTCATTTAAGTATTTGGGCAGTGTGTCGAGTAAGGATAGGAGTATGGATGAAGAAGTGCGGGATAGGGTGCAACAGGGGAAGAGGGTTGTAGGAACGCTGAAAGCAGTAACAAGAAATAGGGTGGTGAACATGGAAGTAAAGAAGTCCTTGCATGACAGTGTGGTAATCCCGACATTGACTTAAGGGAGCGAAGCATGGACGTTGTTAGAGAGACACAAACCAAGAGTGAAAAGGGTGGAAATGAGTTACTTGCGAAGTGCGTTCGGAGTTACATGAAGGGATTGACAGACGAAAGAGGAAGTACGAGAGTGGTGTGGTGTGGATGTAGATTTGTTGGAAAGTGTGAACAGGAACACCTTGAGATGGTTCGGCCTTGTGGATTAATAAGGGAAGCGAGAGAATGACTAAGAGAGTGTACGAGAGTGAGATGGAAGGACAATAAGGGAGAAATAGACTGAGAGAGAGGTGGAAGGCTGGAGTGAAGAAGTATATGCGTGAAAGTGGTGCTGGATGGGAGGAGCGGCGTCGACTGACTGGGAACAGAGGTGCATGGGGGCATTTCGTTCGTGGGCACCCCTTCAGGGATCACGGCGTCCGGAAATAGATACATAGAAGCATATATGTATGTCTTGATTGCACCGATTAATGTTTTTTTAACGTAACTTAAATATAGCCTACTCATGCACTTGTGCCATTTTTGGCAAATAAAATCATGATTAATAAATAAATAAAAAAAAAAAAAAATAAACGAATATTCTAATATGGCCACCCTATATGGTTAACTCTTTGTAAATATTATAACTGTATTCATTATATTTTAGCTAGCATCATTTTAGTCACTTGGCTACTAAAGATCTGTGAGTGTTATAGGGTTCAATGAGGTGTTGTATTTTACCGAATTTGAAAAAGCCCTCTCTCATCTAAACAAAATTGGTTTATGTAAGCCATGATTTAAGGAAATATTTTGTCATCATCTGAAACTGTTAATGTTTTTATAGGTAAATGCGAGTTCTACATTGGACGAGGCCAGTATCTTACTTCCTTAGAATCCCTGGCAGTTGCTAAAGGGAGTTTTCTACTTCCTTCGTTAAGTCGCAGGTAAACCATTTATATATATTACCATTGATGTCTTTATTGTAGATATACGGACATATTAATATCACTAATCAATACCTACCAAGCTATGGAATATTGTATCACACGGGCATGAATCTGTTCACATAATCAAAGTAAAACTTAATTGTATTTTCTTATTAAATTACCATATACCGATGTAGGATATATGTATACTGTATATAGCATTTACAAGAATTGGTAAAAATATATTAAAAAACAAAATATATATATACTGTATACTGTATATATATATATATATATATATATATATATATATATATATATATATATATATATATACCGGTATATATATATAATATGGGAAAGGACTTTCAGTTAAATTAGTTCTAACATTATAAAGGCCATGAAGAAGTTTGATGGATACAAATTATCTTTAATTTAGATAGCTTTACTCACAGTATTTACTTGTTAACCGAAATAAAGAGTCACATTTTACAAAACACCACTATTGCTTTACGAATATGCACAATTATTTATTAGATCTATCCATTCCTTGTTTTAGCCAACATATGTTGAACAAAATTAAAATTATTATTTCGAAAATGTCAAGCATGTTCTTTCTCACACACTTAAAAGCTCAGCAATTAATATTAAAGCAATTCTTTACTCTGCCAGTTTCTCTCATATGCAATGCCATTACTAAAAATGGACTCTTAATTTAAACAGTTAATTTACTTAACTTCTCCAGTATCATAGTGTTTTTGCTTTGTTATTTATTCCGGCTACCATTGGACGAGTTTGCATTGGTTAGGTAGGTCTTCGATATATCGAAGGGGAGAAAAATATTGGAAGATATATTCACAGAGCCGTAAATACTTGAATGGAGAACTTATATCCACATGGCAGAAATCCCAATTGCCATATTGACTCAAAAGTCCTTGGGAATCTGAGTAAAATCGTATAATGATAGCCATAATGCAATTACATTAGTCATCATACTCAGAGGGTACACAAAATAATACTATCATCACTGTAATCATTTCACTATACCTAGCCAAGATTCTTGACCCCTCTCAATTCGTAACTAAGAAAATGGTTCTAGAACAAATGGGCTGCATATATCCATAGGAGTTGTAATATCCTTCTAAATGGATCGAAATATAAACTTGATTGCTATAGTCCTTATTGTATTATATGAGGTTAGGTAGCAATAATTCTGGCGTATTTTACTTGTTACAATCTTCTGCTTTAACAGTAAAGTAGGCAACGGTCGTTCTTCTGTAAATCTGAAATTATTTATTTACGAACGGGAAATGGAGTGGGATCTACCGTTTAATATAGAATTATGGAATAGTTGTTGTGAACTTATTATATTTTGACAGGGTGATGCAGGCGTTAGAAGGCGGTCTGTACTGGTACTGGATGAGACTAAATTTCCGTAACTTGACCAGCTGTCTCAACGCACCGAGGAAGTTTGCCATCAAATCTCCATTGGCCATCCGGAATATTTGGGTAATTATCTACTCAGCACTGTAAAGGTATATGTATTATTGTCATTGTTAGATCGTATATTACCACAATCAAAGATCCTATTCCAGATTAAGGCTCATTAGCTGTATTTTACTATTAAAGTATAACAAATTAAGACCGTAGATAACTAGTATTGTCGTGAATTATTAGGTATCACCATTGAAACTACGGTCTTATGTTGCCAATAGTTGTGTCAGTCCTGTAGCCAAAAATACGATGAAGTATTTGTTTACAGTGTGGTAGACTATTTAACTTAACCTCTTCAATATACGATCATATTCTTATTTGTTATAATTCTGGCCAACACCAAAAGATAGTTTCACATAGGAAGAACTCGCTAGCAGTCAAAGGGGTACCGGTATACAATATTTCATTTATCACTTACACTCCTCAGATTGTTTTTGAGCCAAAATAAAGTAAATGCATATTTTATATTTAATATTAATGAAATTGTACTGCATACATTGATAATATGAGTATATAAGACACCCATGTTTAAGGTGTGTTATACCAAAGCTTTTGTCGTGATTTTCAGGGATATCTTGGTATTGATAACTCTTCAACATTTGTAGGCTATATACTGCACTAATAAACTGCTGTAACGGAGTTGCTGATAAATGTTGGACGAAGAAAGCACCCGTGTGATATGGAATTTACCTGCAGCGTGACATAGTATTGAATTTGCTGGCCCATTTGAACTAATTTAATTATTTTGTCTGCCAAGTTGCAGGCAACAGTAGCTAGTACATCAAAACGTCTTATTCAATCATGGGCGCCGAATTTACATCGAAAACGTATCAAATACTGTTATAGTTGATGCATTATAGTGTATTCATAAAGCATCGCTTAACAGTGTTAAAATATTCAACTTATTAAAATATTAATCTAAAAATGCATCACCTTTCCCTGCCCAGGGTATGTTTGTGGTGCTGGCTGGTGGAGGGGTGGCCAGTCTCCTCGTGTTCTTCATGGAGCTCCTCTACTCTAGCATTATAACTATATACACTAAATAATCGTCGTTTCTGTTGTATACATCTTAGCCGACTGTAAGCACTTAATAAAACCTACCAAACTTCACTCATACTTCTTCAAACTAAACTATAATGTGTAGCTTAGCACAATTATTGTAACTTAACCACACTCTTGTCTTGACGGATAATGTCCTGAATATTTTACAGCTGACTCAATCTAAATGATACACATATACTGTATATGTCAGGTGTTAAAATATTGGGTCTACTAATCGTGAATATATTATAGGCTGATTCACATTCAGTGGGCCTGGTTTTAACTAGTGGCTATATGAACACACATACACACAATTTGATATATATATTAACTTACACTAACACATTTACTCGAGAAAATATAATATTGACATTAAACCTCCGAAGGTTCCTAATAAACTATTTTCGCAATGCTGTGAGTAATTCACGATTGCAAGTTATGTTTGTTGTTCATGTATCTCATGTTGTACAAATACTTCCTTGTACATGGCTAATATATTAATGGACAAACTGCGCTGTACGATACTTTATCTGAAAACCTCACCCGACATGGTGTATAAAAAAAGGCCTCCTACTGTCTGAGTCAGTGTTCATCTACAGTTGCCCGACTGATTGCCCTTCCCACGGCTGACAAGATCTCCGGTAAGTTTGGAGCAAATACTCGCTTTCTTCTTAGCTGACGAATAATTGTCATGTCGTCTTCTGAATTAAACACTTTGCGTGCGCCTTGTGATCTCAACCCATCATTTGCTACATCCACAACTGGCGAAATAATGAGATTTTTGTGTGTGATAGGATATAGTTCTTCGTCTGTGACTGGGACGTATATTAAGACATTTTTAGCTGTGTCTGGTTGTCATCTTTAGTCTACGACTGAGACTGGGATATCTCTCTCGTCTGCAACTGGGATATCCTGTTGAATATCTTTGTACACTCGGTCAAAGAAGTATCTGCACCCCTATGCTGAGCATCTGGTGTGTACAGCTCGGCATCGTCTCTGACACATGGATATAGTTGCAGGCAGAGGTGCTAACCTATCAAGCTTTGCACACCAAATGATCAGCGTAGGGGTGCAGATACCTTTTTTTTTACTGAGTGTGCACTACGTGTCTGGTTATCGTCGTTTATCTAGTCAAACAATTGTTTGCGCCTGTTTATGCATTATGATGATGCTGAGACGGAAGATGTGGGTTGGCTACCTTGTTGACTTCATTGTGTTTGCGACTAATATAAACCAACAATAATCCTACCACTATTATATTACTAATAATAATAATAATAATAATAATGATAATATAAATATTAACAATGTTCATATTACATAATAAACGCCATTTATCTTTAGCCCTCGTTCCGAGATTCAACAACATTCATAATCAGACACTATTACCAATTTCCTTGCTCAAGGGAAAGGGTACCAGCTACCAGTTCATGCCTGAGCATGGGAATGAACTCGGATCTTCCCGGGTTGGAGGCCTAGACGTTCTCCACTACACAGCCGGGCAAAGCCTGTGCATTTCCTTGCCTATTGTTCTATTACAACCGGTTTGTCAAACATTTTCCAACCGTTCAGAAGACCTTCATAGAGCTGACGATATACCACCTTTATTGGTCGCCATCGTGCCAGTCTATATGTTCTATTAGGTCATCGTACATGTCAATTAAATCATTACCGGGTGTCATATTTTTCATTAGGCCGTTATAGCTATGGACGGAAACTCCAGAACAAGTTATGTTGATACAATTATGATGCATTGGCGAACTAATATTATAAAATTATTGATTCGCAAAGACAAAGTACTAATATTCACTAGTTAATGCCTAACGTTTTATTTACCTTTAGGTGTTCAGCTATTCATATCACAACTGAATATGAAAGTCAGAACTCGGTTCCGGAAAACCTTGATGGCCGAGCGGAGACTGTTCGTGTTACTGTGGTTGGAAGGGCTCTCTCTGAGGGCCATAGCCAAGAAGATGAACTCCAGCACGACCACGGTGGGCCACTGGGTCAGACGCTGGAGGAATGAGGGACACCTACAGGCCAAGAAAAGGATGCTGCATTATTTCTTATCTGGATCGTATTCTCACCCCTGTTCTGTCCAACTCTCTAAACAAAGAGTGAACCGATTTTACCATTTCTTTCTTCCACTCAACGAGTAAACTGTGAAAACCATATATTTTGTTTTGTTTTTTTGTTTTTTTCTATGTGAATGAGGGAGACAAAAGGCATAACTGCCTGCAGCGAGTGCCTCCCCCAGATTTCAAAGAGTGACAGGGCCGAAATCAAGGGACGTTCGAGCTAAAATGCCAGGACACACAGAGTTTGAAGCAATTTAAGTCATAAGAAGCAGGAAAGACTGATTCTGGGAGAGAGTTCCAGAGCTCAGCAGTTGAATAGAAGAAACTCTGAGAATAGCGTTTCACTCTTGGGTTGGAGAGTTGCACAGAGTAGGGGTGGGACTGTGTTGCAAGGCAGGTACTACACACTCTACGTAGAGGAGGTGGTATACACTGGGAAAGCTCCGAGGAACACTGATTATTGTAATAGCGATAGAATAGCGAGAGAGATGCAACATTGCGGCGAAGAGAGAGAGATTGCAGAGAGTTGGTGAGTGGACGGGAGTTAATGATACGAAAGGCTTTCCTTTCTACTTTATCTAGGAGTGCAGTGTGAGAGGATCCTCCCCACACATGTGAACAATACTCAATAGAAGGACGCACTGTGCCCCTGTACAAAGCAAGAAGCTGCGCAGGGGTAAAGAACCCCTTGAAGCGGTTGAGCACACCCAGCTTCTGGGAGGCTGCCTTAGCGAGATTGGTAATATGGTCTTTCCAAGTGAGAGCAGAAGAAAAAGAGACACCGAGAACATTGAGAGAAGATGAATGGTTGATTTTTGTATTGTTGAAGAATAAGGGATAGTCCTCTGGAGGTTCCTGACGGGTAGTAAGATGGATAAATTGAGTTTTGGAAGCATTCAATGCAACAAGGTTTTCTCTACCCCAATTGGAAATAGTAGCTAGACCAGAAGATAAGTATTCAATGGCTTCATTACGTTTACTTTTGAGGGACTGCTGGCTGGGGCATTCTGGAAAACTAATTGAGTGGTGTAAGGTAGAGTCGTCTGCATATGAATGGATGGGACTGGATGTACAGTTGAGAAGATCATTTATGAAAATTAGAAAGAGAATAGGAGATAGGACAGAACCCTGAGGAACACCGGAGTTGATAGGATGAGCGATGGCCATCCACAACCGCAGCTATGGAACGGCCGGAAAGGAAATTAGAGACAAAGGCACAGATGGAGGGACAGAAACCGAAGGAGGGCAGTTTGAAAATTAAAGATTTGTGCCAGACTCTATCGAAGGCTTTCGATATGTTTAGTGCAACAGAAAAAGTCTCACTGAAGTCCCGAAAGTTGGATGACCAAGAATTAGTAAGATATGAAAGAAGATCACCAGTAGAGCGAACCTAAAGGAAACCATACTGGCGATCTGAGAGCAGATTATGAGAAGAGAAATGCTTAAGAAATTTGGAAGCAAGAATAGTTTCAAAAACTTTAAATATACAAGAGATGAGAGCAATTGGACGATAGTTGGAGGGTTGAGAGCGGTCACTCTTCTTTGGGACAGGTTGAATGAGAGCAAACTTCCATGCATTAAACTGCTTCAAGTTCTGTACATTCACAAAATTTATCTCTAACGTACTCTGAATTTGGGTCTCTATCACACTTTCAATTATTGGGGGACTTAGGAACAATTTAAAGGAGTGTAATACTCTCGTGGAAGCAGAATATAAAGTATACATTTCGAGCACACAGACCAGTAGAATATATTATAGATAACAATTAAACCAAAGTAATTATATATCTAATCACGTACTGTGTATCAAGGAGGCTATCACACATGAGATTGAGAATGGTTCCATGTTGCTAGTACTAAATATTGAGTACTTATACACCAATACTTTGACAGTTTAGATAGAAATATATTACAAGGTCTAATAAAACTTGTTGTCTAGGAGTTAGATAGAAGAATACTCAGGAGGACACATTTAGGCCAAGCCTGATTCCTCGAACTGCTTAAATGATGTTTTGAAATGCATGAACAAGGTTAAGATGTAATAAGTAGCGTTAAACCGTCTAATACACCGTCAACATTTACAGGCATATTTCATGATTAATACTTGAATCATCTTTTAGGATCTATTTATACTCCACAGCAATGCTCTGTGAGCAATGATCGTGCTCAAGCTGTATATGTTTTTATAACTAATTACCTGTACATAATTAGGTATTTTTCTCATGAATGTCAAAGTAAAGCAAATATTTTCACAAATCGCCAGACATCTATATAGCTGAGCTATATAAAAGATGGTTCAATGCTTCTCTGGAGATAATATGTGTTTCAATGTGTGTCTAATCTATATAGATAAGTAATTTTTTTTTATATCAGCATATAGGTATATTTGTATGTTTTTACATTTAATACATTTCTGCTGATGTAATTAATAAAGTATATAATATAACTGATCGTTTGTATAATTACATTTATGTCTTAAGAAGGCGAAATTCAAATCTACTTTCCCGATTATAATATTTATAAAATGCAAAGCAACGTGTTAAATCACATGTTCAAAATAATGATTAATGCATCACTTAGTTTAGCAACACATAAGGCTACATAAATTTAATATATATATATATATATATATATATATATATATATATATATATATATACCAACAGGAAGAAATGGGACAATATGAATTTTAATATGACAATTTAACTGAAAATTTAAATAGTGTGTATAATCAATTCATCTCTGCCTTACAGAGCGAACAAGATAAATATATACCAAAAAGAAAATTTAGATCACATACAAACCAACCAAAATGGATGACAAATAAATTAGTAGATCTTATAGGTAGAAAGAGAGGTGTATACAGAAAAATACAGAAAGGCGAAATCCACCTTATAGGATATCACCATAACTTGTCGAGGCAGGTAAAGAAGGAAATTAGGAAGGACAAAAGAAACTACGAAATCAAGGTAGCAAATGAATCCAAAAACAACCCTAAAGCATTTTATCAATTGTATAAATATAAGGTAAAGGATACAGTAGGGCCTCTTAAGAATCTGATAGGTGAGATTACAGATGATGAGTTAGAAATGTGCAATACTCTAAATAGTCATTTCCTTTCTGTTTTTACAAACGAAAATGTAGATCAAGTTCCAGTAGTCAACCAAGTCAACGGTAGTATAGACGAAATATTAAGCGCAGTTCAGGTCACCCGTGACGAAGTAATTAAGGAAATAGATAGACTAAAACCCCAGAAATCTCCAGGTCCAGATGAGGTATGCTAGAGTATTAAAAGAATGCAAGGACGAATTAAGTTACCCATTAACTCACCTATTTAATAGTTCACTAGCTTTAGGCTTAGTTCCTGATTCATGGAAGCTCGCAAATATAATTCCGATTTATAAAAAAGGTGATAAGTCCACAGCATCAAATTACCGTCCTATTAGTCTCACATCAATTATAGGGAAATTGCTAGAATCAATTATTGTCAGGAAAATTAGAAATCACTTAGATATGTTCAAGTTAATAAAACCCTCTCAACATGGTTTCACTCCAGGACGATCCTGTCTAACAAATTTACTCAGTTTTTTCTCCGAGGTTTATGAAGCGGTAGATAACGACAAGTCATATGATATACTGTAGTTTACTTAGACTTCAGTAAGGCCTTTAATAAAGTTCCACATGAAAGGCTGTTAAGGAAGATGGAAGGATATGGTATTGGGGGGATGCTACTCAAGTTGATTAAGTCATGGCTGACTGGTAGGAAACAGAGAGTTAGTATAAATGGTGTAAAATCGGACTGGGGATTAGTTAAAAGTGGGGTCCCCCAAGGGTCGGTTTTTGGGCCCCTTCTGTTCATTATCTACATAAATGATTTTGACTCAGGCATAAAGAGTAGGATCAGTAAATTTGCTGATGATACTAAAATAGGTAGGATAATAGAGTCGGCTAGCGACAGGGAATGTCTTCAAAATGATCTCAATCACTTGCACGAGTGGTCCATAAATTGGCAGATGAGTTTCAATGTAGACAAATGTAAGGTATTAAGGATTGGAACTTGTAATTTAGATGCAAAATACAAACTAGACAATGTAGAATTGGATAACTCAGAGTGTGAGAAGGATCTGGGGGTGCTCGTTAGTAATGATCTGAAACCCAGAAAACAGTGTATAAGTGTTAGGAATAGGGCAAATAGAATTCTAGGATTCATATCTAGGAGTGTTAGCAACAGGACTGCTGAAGTTTTCTTAAACTATACTTAGCTCTAGTAAGACCCCATTTAGACTATGCTGTTCAATTTTGGTGCTCTTATTATAGAATGGATATCGACCCTTTAGAGGCAGTCCAGAGAAGAATGACCAAAAAGATACATAATATTAGAAATTTATCGTATGAGGAGAGGTTGAAAGTCTTAGGCCTGCACTCACTAGAGAGATGAAGATGTAGGGGAGACATGATAGAGGTATTTAAATGGATACAAAGTTTAAATAAGGGCGATATAGATGAGGTATTAAAGCTAAAGAACGGCGACATAACCCGCTCAAATGGTTTCAAGTTAGATAAGTTTAGATTTAGGAAAGATATAGGAAAGCACTGGTTTGGAAATAGAGTTGTTAACATGTGGATTGCACTGCCCAGAACAGTAATTAGCTCAGAAACAGTTGAAAGCTTTAAGCATAAGTTGGATTCCCATATGGGTGATATTGGCTAGGTGTGAATGGGAGCTGCTTCATGTGGGCCGCATGGCCATATGCAGTTTCCCGCGATCTTATGACCTTATGATGTTATGTAATTGGGGTTGGGTGTGACAGGGATCTGCCTTGTGTGGGCCGATCGGCTTTTTGCAGACTCCCATTTTCTTATGTTCTTATGTTCTTATATGCTTGGTGCACAGCATTGGAAATAAAAATGGTGTGCATGTTTAGTTTAATGAAATTAATAGAAGGAGGGGGTGTTTGTGATAGTTAGCTCGAGTGATATGAAACGCTGGTACACTATTTTGAATGTAGCCCACATATCCAGAATCAGTATTTTCCATTAATCAATATTCACTGCTCCCTGTATACTATAAACCAGTGTGCCATATTATGTCCAGGCAATTGTACCAATGGTGGAGGATCTGCAAAACAATAGTAAACAACTGTTACTACCTACTGCTTAATGATGTACATAACTCACATTTTTCTTTTGCAGTTTGTGAATGAAAGATATACACAGCGTCAGTACAAATGTTTGCACGGGGAATCATCTTTGTCAACCTTCTTTTATTTTCCCTGGCAAACCTTTTTCTTGGTGGTAAGTAGAGTCAATAAGTTACTAATCTTATAATAATATTTAAATGAAACACAATATCTGGTTAATAATGATATGGTATGACCACAGATATATTTGTTCTCTATATACAGTATATACAGTATGTCTTTACGCATCTGTTTCATTATGTATAATAATGTCTGTGAATATTCCAAAAGTTGAAAATGATGGGGCTAGACCGCTCCTTGAGGCACTTAATGCTGTTCTGGAGGCACAACCACTACAACGGGACTTTATTATGTTCCTTAAAGAGGAGGGAACGATGGTAAGAATGCAATGGCATTATGTCAGATACAATTGAAATAATAATTAATGAAATGTATGATAAACATATAGCATACTAGCTAACCTAATATATAAAACCTGCTGTATACAATATATGCATAACGCAATATTTTATAGTGTTAGTATATACAGTATATATATATATATATTATATATATATATATATATATATATATATATATATATATATATATATATATATATATATTCTATCTATCTATCTATATGCTCAGGCCCAATCCCCATTTTGGGGGTAGCCGACTCAAGACAGAGCAAGAACAGGGAAAACACAAAAACAACATAAAACAAAAAATAAACACAGATAAAAAACATAAAACTCACACACATCCAGGTCACCCAGGAGAAGACCCAGAGACCAGGGTTACCAAGGTCGCTCCAGCACTCCCCCGGCCCCTGACCACCCGGAGAGGTTCCGATCTCGGCAGGCAGACATGCAGCGGAGCCAAAGCCACAAGCCCTCCCACCACACTTCCAGGCACACCCTTCATATTAATCGTCCCCCCGGGCCAGGCGCCTAATGGACTATTATCTAGTCGAACTTGCGCCCGACCTCTTACTCCAAATGACCACGTGTTCACTCAACTATTCACAAGCATTCTCCATTCACTCCTGTCCACCACCACTTCCCCTGCCTGATCTATAGTCATTCCTCTATCATCCAAAGCCTTTCTATATATACTGTATATATATATATATATATATATATATATATATATATATATATATATATATATTTATTGATTTATTTATATAGTTTGAGGATATGCGCGAGATACGAGCACCAGGGGGTATCGGAATGTTCGAGGTGAAGGTGGACGACCAAGACAACAACGTAACAGAAGCTCACCTCTCCTCAGTGGGGGAACAGGTTCGAAAGGTACAAAGGGCAAGTTCCAGATGACAATAATTGTTTAAATACCATTAATATTGTACGTAAACAACGAGTTCATGCTTAAAATGTTGTATTATGGAAGTGATTAGGGCGACACTAATGTCAGTGTAAGAAATGCAGATAAAGGAAAGGCCAAACATGGTTATGCATATTAAATAATATATATCATACCATATATATATTATGTTCTTAAGATAAAATTAGATAGGCATATGGACGAGATGGGATGGGTGTGAGGGGGATCTGCCGGGTGTCGGCCAATCGGTGCTCTGCAGACCCCCGTTTTCTGACCTCTGACCGTTTTGGTGAGGTCGGTCCTCATGGTATAGGTGAGCTGGGCCTATAATTAGGCCTTTTAATTGGGTTGGTGTGAGAGGGATCAGCCTTGTGTGAGCCAATCGGCTTTCTGCAGACTTCCATTTTCGTATGTTCTTATACCATTCTTTGATTCATATTTGGTGGTTGACGCCACAGCGGATCTTTCCATACACAGTTACGTGAAATATCTTGGTCGGTGACGGTGGTGGTGGTGAGCGACGACCCAGCCTTCCTCACCACCTTCACCGAGTGGTCCCTCAAGGGCCGCCTCCTGGTGCGGTCCACGAGGCTCCTCGTCCTCACCCGCCTCCCACTACACCGCCTCCACCACCTCCGCAACACCCTTGCCATGACCAACTCCATGCTAGTTCACGCTTCTCAAACCTCTTCATTCAGGTATGATAAACCCACACATCATCCACACATATTGTTCTGTCTGCCTGAAAACTCCACCTACGGCCCATTAAGAAAAAACTTGGGTTTTGCTAGTGCATATGGTTAGATGTCTCACTTGTCTGAAATATGACATCTAGTCGAACTTTTTATTCAAGCTTTTTGTTTTTGTTTTTTGTTAAGATTATAATTCCGCTTATTCAAATACGTATTCCATATGTTAATATCAACGGTAATGATAAAAGGAACCATACAAATGTATATATATTTATTCCTAAAGTGACGGTTTCATATTTGGTAACCATAAGCGTCAATGAAAAATACTCAAACTTTACTCGGCAATTTTAGTTTTCCCATGCCTTGTTTATCCTCCTAATGTACTGCACATCAACACATAACACTATTTCAGAGTGAAAGTGTATGTAGACATGCCTTATAGTCGACCAGGATCTGAGATGCTAACTCTTGCCTCTTGGTCTGCTGAAAGGGGTTTGCAAAAAGAATCCCATATCTCATACTACCCTGATAAGTTTTCGAAGTAAGTGTATATTTTACTTTTACAACCAATAATTCGCTGGAAAATCTTGATCAAAATGTGTGTGAAGTCTAGAGAAAGGGATACTATCCCCTTATTTTGTCTAAGCGAAATATGTATAACTATCACGGGATATTAGAAGTGTATGAACACTTTCAAGGGAAAGTAATAGAACTTTAAATCATATACCTTATGAACATGACTATCTTCGAGCTATTAATTCTGAATTTACCAAGCAAGCCACTACTATTACTTTAATATTGATATACATTGTAAAATCTAATTATCTGACAGTTTTAAAATTAAGATTTGCTGACAATTTTAGCTATTTACAGATTTTCCAATGGACCTCGATTGTCAGTAGCTAGAGTACTAATGGGTTCAGATACAACAATGACAGTGGACGATCCAGATGCGCCCGGAAAAAAGAAACTTCTCGTATTTAATGCTGATAACGCTCTCATTGAAAACGTCGCCAAGAAAATTAACTTCACGTGAGTACACATAACTTCCTAATGCAAGATCAATACAATAAAATAAAATATATGTAAAGTTTTGCATTATGGAAAATATTTGCATACTTCATCATCCAATCCATCATTTATGTGTTTTCTCATCCACGTATAGATTAGAGGCGTGAGTAGATTACTGCGAATAGGTAAATAGCGAACATGATTACCAACCTGTTAGAAATTACTTGTGGTGGAGTGGTCATGCCACTGGATTGGTAAGCCAATGGACCCGGGTTCAAATCCCGTTATGTCAATGGGAAGATATTATTGGGATTGAATTTGTGCTGTACCTAGTATCAGTGCATTACCACAAAGCCCACCGAAATGCCAAAAAAATACCCTCATTGTTCCCTGATTAAATAACACTGTATGAATATTCCCATATTCAAAATATGTTACAGGAGGACAATGCCTAGTGAGTTCACTGCTCAATAGGTGGCGTTCTGAGAGTGAGGGTCTGAGTCTGGAGGGTGAGACGGTGAAGCACTTGGGCGAAGCAACCGGCCACTTCAGAGATGGAGCTGCTTCGAGCCATGATGGATACTTCGCATGTCTCACTCCCCAGACTGGAACAAGACCTCACGGGCTTCACCGTGTTGAGCGGTGAAATGTACAGGCTCTCAGCCTATGCCCGAGAGGGTACTAGTAGTTGCCTAGGAAAAAAAAAAAAAAAAAAAAAAAAACTAGCTGAGCAAACTATACGGAGGTACTGTGGAAAACAAGCTACTCGTATTCCCTGATTTAGGTTTGCGTTCGCGGGCAGACTAGGACATAATGCTAAATACTCGCTCTCCAGTAACTATTAATTTTTCCTGTGAACTAGGAAGACCAAATCCATAGATATTATTCTTACAGCGTGTTCATATATATTTTGTAGTAATCATATATTAAAGAATTGAGTCTGAGGAATACCAACACCCTCTGGTTCCATACTTATTGTGTGTAAATATGTATGCTTATTATAATACTGTAGTACATACATACATGCATACATTTAAAAACCATCTGTGTAATTAGTATCTGTTCTCTATATTAGAGACATATACGGTATATATATTTATATAATTTACCTATTTGACCCAAAACGATTTAATAATAAATGACACCACAGGACCCGGCAATTCCACATTTTGTTTCTGGAAACTCGTTGAATAGGTTAGTAATGAAGGAAAACAACATGAACCCGCTCACCTAGGTCATTTGGGGGTCCGAGGGGGGGTCACCACCATCACTGGGTGCCGTACGCTTCTTCAAACCTCCCTCGCCTGCAGACGACAGCTGGGTGAGGCAGCGTGGCTGATGTACAATGCCTCCAGTTTTTTTAGTGACACTTATTTGCACCACCCGAGCATCATGTGTGCCTCCATAGTTTATTAAATGGCAATACATATCACAGAATGTCATTCTAAGTGAAGTTAGAGTGTGATATAATTTCTTGGAACACTTTGAAGAATGTATCACTATCACTATGATTGGTTCTGAAATGGAAGTGCTAATTCTTGGCGAATGGCGACATCAATATTTGTGTACATAAGAAATCAGGGTATATGTATAAGAACTATATGACAATGCAGGAGAGGTATGGTATGTCACAACTGACTAACGAAATAAATAGGGAAACAAGCACATCATCATCAATACTAGACCATGTTATATGTAGTAGAAAAGAAAGAATAAGTCAAAACGGTGTACTGCCTCTAGGAATTAGTGACCACTATGTTACATATTGTACTAGAAAAATTGTTAAAGAGTATGTAAACAAACATAATACCATTAAGATCAGGTCATTGAAAACTTACACTCCACAGGTTCTTATTGAAAATCTAGCCAATATAGACTGGAGTACGGTATATCACTCTGAAACTGTTAATCAGGCATGGAATAACTTCAAAGTAATATTAATCAAAGTACTAGATTTGGTGGCTCCCATTAAAGATATCTAAATAAAACAAAGAACGGAACCATGGATAGACTCGGACATTTTAGAAAGCTTATAGGAAAGGGATCAGCTCTTAGCAGATTTTAGAAGGGATAAGGAGAATAATTATATATAAAACAAGTTTTGTATAGCCAGAAACAAAATTCAACAGAAAATAAAAAAACAACAAAGTTAGACCACATTTCAATCAAAATACAAGAACACAAGGGAAATAGTAAGAAACTATGGCAACAGATAAAACACCTAGGATACTCAAACAAGACGAAGGAGGAATCAAAATTAGTTTTAAAGATTGACAATGAACTGTGTTTTGATGGAAACAGGATAGCATCATATTTTAACAATTTCTTTACCACGGTGGCTTCCAGTTGGTTAAAAACTTACCCAAGGCTTTCAATATTTTTAGCACGGACACTAACACTTTTAAGGATTTTTATAGGTCTAAAGGAGACACTGAAAACAATTTTAGTATCAACGAAGTAACAGAAGAGTATTTGTACAAACTAATAAAGGAGCTAGGAGTAAATAAGAGCACAGGGCCTGATGGATTATCAGCGAGATTTATCAAAGATGGAGCACCAATACTCAAAGGCCCTATTTCTCACAAATTTTATTAACCTATCAATACGCACTAGTGAGGTTCCAGCAGGACTAAAGGAAGCTAGAGTTAGACCCTTGTATAAAAAGAATAGTAGACTTGAAGTAGGTAATTACAGACCAGTAAGTATCTTGAATGTTATCTCAAAAATATTAGAAAAAACAGTTCATGATCACCTATCCAACTACTTGGTAAAAACAAATCTAATATATGAGTTTCAGTCAGGCTTTAGGGGAAATCATTCCACAGATACAACTTTAATTCATTTATCTGACCTACTAAAAGTAAATATATCTAAAGGCACTCTCACAGGGCTTCTACTTCTGGACTTGCAAAAAGCGTTTGACACTGTAGACCACACCATTTTGTGTGAAAAATTAAAAGTAATGGGGATCCAATCTGTGGAGTGGTTTTAATCATATCTGACTGGAAGGAGACTTCACTTTTGATGTGTTCGCCACTCTTCTAGCGGCACCAAGGAGCGCAGCGCCCCTCGTTATGGGTGGTGATTTTGGTGTAGTAGACTGTTTGAAGCGACAGCTCGCTCCCTCGCGAGGATGGGCTCGTCTGGCACTTTTTGCAGTTCGACATCGAGGGCTCTCTTGAATTTGTCTAACGAGACATCCCTCATGTCTCTTACTCGCCGTGGGAGTTTGTCGAAGAGACGTGGGCCTCTGTGTGATGACCAGCCCTCTCGCAGAGAGCCCATAGCACCCCTGTTATTCATCCGGGGGATTTCACATTCCCAGCCTCTCCTATCACTGAATTTCATGACTATCGGAGTATGTAGGTTTGGTACTAAACCCTCTGCGATTTTCCACGTGTATATTATTAGGTAACGTTCTCTTCTACATTCCAGCGAGTACAGATTCAGTGCTCTTAAACGCTCCCAGTAGTGTAGATGTTTTATCGAACTTATATGCGAAGTGAAATTTCTTTGTACACTCTCTAAGTCATTTATTTCACCTGCTTTGTATAGGGATGTTAATATGCTACAGTATTCAAGCCGCAGTAGCACTAGAGATTTGAAGAGCGTTATCATAGGTAATTCACCGCATGTTTTAAATGTACGTAGAATCCAGCCCGTTAGACGTTTCGCAGCCGCAACTTTGACCTGGTTATGTACTTTGAAACCCATATTTTCAGACATTAATACCCCAAGGTCTTTCACACTGTCTTTCCGTTCTATTATGTGGTTAGATTCTGTTAAGTAATTTGTAATTTCTTTATGTACCGTATTAATTGGAATTTTTCTTCATTGAATTGCATGTTGTTTTCCCTGGTCCACTGGAACACTACATTCATGTCTTCCTGCAGTCGGCCCGTGTCCTCTTGTGTGTTTACTATCTTGCTTAATTTTGTGTCATCAGCAAAAGACAACACCGTACTGTGTCTAGTGTTGGTATCTATGTCGCAAATTAGTATGAGGAACAGAAGGGGCGCTAGCAATGTTCCTTGAGGCACTGAGCTTTTGACATCCGAAGGCTCAGATGTTACTTGGTTTACTGCTACTGATTGTTTTCGGTTTACTAGGAAATTGTATATCCACCTTCCGATTTTCCCCGTTATACCTTTTGCTTTGAGTTTGTGGGCTATTATACCATGGTCACATTCATCAAATGCCTTAGCAAAATCGGTGTAAATGACATCTACATTTTTCTTTTCTTCTAGTGCTTTAAGAATTTTGTCATAGTGTTCCAAAAGTTGTGAGAGACATGATCTTCCCGCTCTGAATCCATGTTGACCGGTGTTGTGTAGTTCATTTGCCTCCATGAATGTTGAGATTTTGCTTCGCAGGACTCGCTCGAAAACTTTAATGATGTGGGAGGTTAGAGCTACCGGGCGGTAGTTTTTTGGTAGTGCTTTACTACCTCCTTTATGCAGTGGGGCAATTATTGCGTTTTTCAAGCTATCTGGTATTTCACCCGTGTCTAGACTCCTTCTCCACATTATAGCCAGGGATTTTGAGAGGTTTTCCTTACATTTCTTCATTAGGGTCGAGTTCCATGAGTCCGGGCCTGATGCCGAGTGGGATGGCATGTTGGAAATGGCCTCTTCTATGTCTTTTGGACCGAAAACAATATCCAGCATCTGGGGGGTTTCCGTGGGGGAGGTTTCCATGAAAAATATATTTTGGTCTCTGATGACTTTTGTTTCATAAGGCTCACTGAATGCCATTTCATACTGCCTGCGTAAGAGTTCGCTCATTTCCTTTTTGTCCCCTGTGAAAGAGCCGTCCCCTTTGCTTAGTGGGCTGATGTTTGATGCTGTTTTAGCCTTTTGCCTGGCGTATGAAAAGAAGTATTTGGAATTTTCCTTTATACCTGCAATAGCTTTCCTCTCCTCTTCCATATGTTGTAGTTCATATGATATTCTTAGCCTTTGTTCAATTTCCACAATTTCTCTATCTATTTCGGCCTTTTGCCTATCCTGTAGATTTTGATCTGTGTGTCTTTGTGCGAGTAATTTTCTTCTTCTGTACAGCCTCCTCCTTTCCCGATCTTGTTTGCTTCTTCGTTTTGTTTGTCTTGCAGGTATATGGTGGCTACAGATTTGGGTCATGGTTTCTGTTATTAAGACTAGACATTCTGCTGGTGTCAGGTTATTCATTAAATCTTCCCAGTCTATTTCCTCCATTTCTTGATTTACCTCTTCCCACCTAATGTTTTTGTTGTTGAAGTTAAATTTACTGAGGGGGCCGGTTTTTGTTCTCGATTCTGAGGTTGTCTGTACACTTTCTAAGGTTGTTTTGATCTCAATTAATTTATGATCTGAGTATGTTGTGTCCGATATGTTAATGCTGTGTACTAGAGAGTCGTTGTTAGTGAAGACCAGGTCTAAGATATTGTTTTCCGTGTGGGTTCAGCAATATGCTGGGTAAGACTAAAAAAATCGCAAAGTTCAAAAAGCTCTCTTGTGTTTGCTTCTCCGGTGTTATTTGCCACTAACTGGTTTTCTAGTTGTCTCCATTTAATGTTTGGTAGGTTAAAGTCTCCTAGCCATATAATATTTGGTGTTGGGTTCCCCAGGGTTTCCACTTCTGATTTTATTTTGTTGAGCTGGGTTTTGAATTCTTCTCGGGATGAGTCTGGAGGCCTGTATGTAACAATAACTGCTAAATTTAGGGATTCTATTTTAACTCCAAGCATTTCCACCACTTCATTACTGTTATTTAGGAATTCAGTACATATCAGTGAGTCATGGATGTACAAGGCTACACCTCCATATGATCTATGCGTTCTGTCCGCCCTATGTAGGTTGTAACAAGGAATCCATACCTCACTATCTTCCTGATCTTTAATGTGAGTTTCTGCGAGAGCCGCAAATATAGCGTTTCCTTCTTCTAGCAGGCCCCTAATAAATGGTACTTTGTTCATGGTTCTATTTTTTAGGCCTTGGATATTTGCAAACAAGATTGGGGAGGGATTGTTTGGAGTACTATGTGTACCTAATAGTCTTCGGGATGTATTTGCCACTCTTGGGAGGCCAGGAGGTGCTCGAGGTGTTCTATGTGCTCTTCCATCTCCCTCAGTCTCTTCATCTTCGTCTGCCCTTTCCCTCCTTGCCTTTTTCCTCTGTCTCGTCCTCGCATAGCTAGAGAGTTTTTTGGGCTACCATTCGTGTTAGGTCTAGCATATCTCCAAGTCCCTTTAATATGAAAAGCTGGGCATTTCATATTGTAGCAGGTCTTGTTCTCAAGTGATGTCTTGCAAAGGGATGGGTGGTGGTATTTGCAGGTTTCACCAAATCTACATTTTCCATGACTGGTTATGTTGTTGCAAATTTTGGGATGAGCAAATCTACACGTCTTCCCATTATATTCGCCCTTTTGACTAAGGTAGCACCTTCTTTCCAGATAATATCTGCACACTGGTGTAGACAACCCCAGTAGGTGTGGCTGGGGCTGCGAGGGGTTATGTCGTGAGCTAAGTGTGGTTGTGGGTGATAGCGGGCTTGGTGTATGGGTGGGTGAGGCCTGCAGGGGGTGGAGTTACGGGTCGGTTGTAGGTGGGCAGGTGGCAGTGGTGAGGGGGGAGGCGATGTGGAAGGGGAGCCTGATATGGGGGCTTGTTGCATCCTACGTTCATCCTGCAAATGTATTTGGTCAACAGCAGTAGGGTGGTCAATGGCCATAGATGGGATTAATGTGGGGGTTTTCTGGGTCTGGGGAGGTGTGGGGAGATGTGCGGCAGGGTTTGTGGATTTGTAGGGTGCGAAAGGTTGTTGTTCGGCAGGCGATGTGTGTTGATGTGCAGGAGGCAATGTGGGATTTTGCATGGGAAGTTGGGCGTGTGTGGGTTGTGATACTAGTATGGGCCCTGAGGCCCCAATAGTTCCCCATTTTCTGTGAAAAGTAGCTATGTCTTGGCTATATTTCAGTCTATCTTGTACTTCTGTATTTTCTACAGTCTGTATGACTTGCCATGTGATATCAAAACAACTATCGCAGAAATGGAGGTTCTTCCCTCTTGTATTGTACGCCTCATTTATTGGTATCAATCCTATGCAAATCCAGTGGTATGGTTGCTTGCATATCCGACATGCGGTGCCTTTATGCACGTGTATATTCATATTACACCTCGTACAGGTGTCTCTGGTAGACATTTTGTTTTTTGTTTTTGTTTTGTTTTTTCCACCCGCTCTTACATGGGGGAGAGAGAGAGAGGGGGGGGGGGGGCGTGGAGGACAAGGAGGTGTTTGTTACACGGTTTGTGGGAAGTGTGGGGGGGGCACTCGTTTACACTCGTTATGGTTTAAACTTTAAGTAACTTTAAGTAACACTTTCAATAATTATCTTATGAAACAGAATTCTCACTGCCCTAACCACTTTTCCCGTTTTTGGTCGGCTGTTTAGCGGAATATACGGCACTCTAGGAAAATAACGACTTTCCAGGCTACCTATATATAGTATCTATTTTAATTTTTATGTTTTACCTATCAACTTGATTCAACACTGCTCAGGTTCGAATTTTCACAACATTTGGTTGCGTGGGAGATCTTTCTTTCCAATAACGTCACTACTAACCTGCGATATGGTCGAGAAATAATCTGCACTGATTTAATTTGTTTACATATTGTTTTTCTCTGTTTGCTATTATTTACGATATTTGTTTTGTCGGTACCATTTCCTGTCGAGGTTAAGTTTCGCTTTTGGTAAAATCGTATAGGGGGAGGGGACGTGTCCAAGAGAGCGAGGGGATATATGTGTTTATGGTCTTTGCGGACACCGAGGGTATTTTGTTTACAGCATACGTCCTGTTCCCAAGCTAAAAGTAAAAAGTTCCCCTGACTTTAATTCTCTGTATTATACTTTCCTAGTTTATTTACGTGATATACGATGTTCACTATCACTTTTAACTTAGGCTTCCTATTTTCCCATAGCCCTGTTTGATTTCATAGGACTATAGAGCTAACACTTTGCTTTGGGACGTAACGGTTTTATCTTTCCCTTCTTCTTTCCACCCGCTTGTCTATGCCTCATGGGCCTGCCTTAGTCCAGTGCCGTGGCACTGCTGTAGGAGTTAACAGATTTTTTTCTCCAAAACGCGTATATCTCCCCAGATATTTTATCAATCGGTTCGATTTTGCACTTCACAGGACCGCGACACTACGTTTGTTTTTGTGTGTGATTTTTTGAAAGTTTAATCACCAGTATCCCGCGGGATAGTCGAAAAATCCCGGACCACGACGGACGTGACCCTCCTCTCTCACATGCTACATACAGACAAGTGGTAGAAGTAAATGGCCATGTTTCAGAGCCCTGTAACATCACCTGTGGAGTACCTCAAGGAAGTATCTTAGGACTACTATTGTTCTTATGCTATATAAATGATATGTCTATCAGTGTCTCATGCCAGCTACTACTATATGCAGATGACAGCATTTTAATTGTTTTGCACAAATATGCAGGGGTAATTTCTCGTAAACTGGAAAGGAGCTTGAATCTTGTAGTAAATGGATGATAGATAATAAGTTGTCTCTTCACTTAGGAAAGACTGAAACCATGATAGTAGGCTCGAAGTCAAAGGTAAAGAAAGTAAAAGACTTTACAATTCCATGTAATAAACATTTGATAAAAGGGGTAAAAACAGTTAAATATTTAGGAACACATTTGGATCAATATGCCACAGGTGAGTGCTCATTTCAAGCAATCATAAAAAAGATAAACACAATATTAAGATTCTTATATAGGCAAGCAAATTCCTTAAATTAGGATATAAAAAAAACCCCGCTATGTTCCGCTCTAATCCAACCACACTTTGATTATGCCTGCTCTTCATGGTTTTCAGGCCTGACCAGTAAAGCTAAAAAACAATTACAGACATCACAAAATAGAGTAGTCCGATTTATCATGGGTCTAAGTCAAAGAATGCACATTGGGAGGGCAGAACTAGAAAATAATAACATGCTGAAAGTAGATGACAGAGTCAAACAACTTAAACTAAATCATGCACACAATATCTATAATAATGTAGGACCATCATATCTCACTGAAAATTTTCACAGGACTTCGAATGTGTACATTCAGTCAGGACGAGACACAGTGAGCATAATTTCTCTGTACCAGCAATACAAGGGATAGCCGCCCACTCCTTATTTTATACAGCTATTAAGACATGGAATGCACTGCCTAACAATATTCAAGGTATCCATTCAAGCTCAAAGTTAAAAAAAGCAGTGAAGAGACCCTTGTTGAACAGGATAGGGGTCTAGAAAGGAATGATTTTGTATAATATTAATTAACATATCAGTACCATACAGTACTGGTACCGGTGTTTCAGATGTTGTGCTGTATTGTTGACTACTGTACCGTACCAATTTGGAGATGCCGATACTGGTTTTCAAATTGTTGTAAATATTTGTAGTATTAGTATTTTTATATTTTTAAGCTTTTAGCAATTAAATTTAGGAGGATAGAGATATACAATGTGGTGAACTTTACTCTTTACTGTAGCATGCTTTACTCCCTCACAGACTGTCAGTCTTGCCCCACAAACTTGGACCCTACTGGAAATAAGTGTATTAAACTTTAATAGGTTATCCTTGTGGGAGTGTTATGCGAAACTGGGGTGCTTTTTGCAATCTTGTATATGCTCTGCCTCTTGTTATGTATGTAACTCTTACTAAATAAAATCAGTCAATCAATCAATAAGTGCATAAAATCAAGTTTAATAAGTGCTGACGAGTGGCGAGCCTCAAGTGCGTCGTGGTTGCCATGGTGACCGTCGGCTCCCGGATGTATACACATATGTATATATTGTCTAGTGTTTACAATACAATACTTGGAGCATCCTGGTTGTCATGGGGATGGCCGGCCATCATAGCACACATACTAACAGATGCGACACCACAACAACACAATTCTTGGTTAAGCTCCTGTTCCAATTTTACTGCATAATATTTCTGTTACGATTATCGTATTGTGAGTGTCACTGTCACTTATATTATGCAATAATATATATGCAGCTTGTAAGTGTTCAAGGGTGTGATAGTCCCTGAAACACTGTGTGAAACACAGGGCTACATCAGTCGAGAGGGGGAAGAGGTTGAGAAACAAGTCTACGAGAACACACATATCTACGCACGCTAATCCTGCCACCACCACAATAAGGCTTTGTGTGGTTAGCTTACCTCTTTTGCATTCTTCCACTGTTACTGCATAATATTTTGATTAGATTATTGTATTGCTATCTTCCAGTATTGCAAGTGCCTCCTCAATACTTACACCCCTGCTTGGGTGGAGGTTGGGTGGTCAGAAGTGGTGTGCACCACTTGCGAGTCGCTACGGTAGGGATATACTGGTGTCACACTCCTGCGTGTCCCCACATACACACAGCTGGACTTGGGTAGTTGCCAAGCATTGGTATTGTTCCGCAGTATCCTAAAGTAGTTCCCATACAAATCTAACCCCTCTAGGTGCCATAGAACAGGATTAAATATGGGCGAAAGTGCGGACGCAGGTGCTGCGGTGCTGCGGTGCTGGGAATTTGCATTACATACATAGGGGACGAATCATGCGCGGCGCTGGGGTTTTGTGGGTTAAGTGTATACATATACCTTTCTACTGTCTATGGTAGAAAGGTATTGTCTATGGTGGTGGGTGCCCAACCCCGAAAGGGGATGAAATAGGGGAGCTATCCCCCCGCCAAAGGCGTCTTTCTAGGGCCTTTCCTAGCTGATGCTGAGAGGATTTGGTTCTAGTCATGTGGTGATGGGCTGGCCTATCAGAGTGAGAACTGAGCGATATCTGCCATACCCATAGCTTACTCTGACTATTCCTTTTACTTATATATTTTCTAGATCTCAAGTGACGGCGTCTCTTCCGTGGATCGACCTCCCAATCTACCAAGATTGGAAGCCAAAGCGTCACATTTTTCCTTTGCCCTCAACTTTCTCTTCATAATTGCTGAGGGGCACAGGGCCCTGGGTGGGGCTTTGGTTTCCCGGGTATTTCCGCTCCCTCCTCAGCTCCCCGCCATGGAGTGGCTTCGGTCACCCAGGCTTTATTGTGGTCGCCAGGGAGGGTACTGTGAGGGTGCTCGGTTATGGCCTTGGCCTTGCTCGTGGCCTTGGGGCTGTTCGGCTAGGCAGCTTGGGGAACGACAAGAACAACAACAACAACTGTCTATGGTTATATAAATTGCCTTGTTCTTGTATTGGTCATATATATTGATATCTTGTTATTTTTCCCATTTAGTGAATCCACACATACTATGTCTAACGTAACAAAGACACTTCAAAAAACAGAAGAAAGGAGGCAGCAGGGAGGAATATGTAATAGCTTAAAGAAATGCAGAAAAGAAGATATATATGGTAGAAGGTAGTAATGTAAACAGGTATGTTTGGTTTGTCTAATTATTATTATTATTATTATTATTACTATTTTTTTTTTCTTTTTTCCCCAGAATCAAGTACGTCACCCCACCTGATGGCCATTGGGGTGTACTGCTGCCTGATGGGTCATGGACTGGCATGATTGGCATGGTTAAACGACATGTGAGTAACAACGTATTATATAAATGAGTATATATATATATATATATATATATATATATATATATATATATATATATATATATATATATCGAAAGTTCTTCAGTTCGAAATCAAAGTCGTTTCAAGGAGAACTGACAGTTTATGCACAGTTATTCAATAATATTTAACATTGATTCTATCAAAGATGCCCTTCACTTATGAGCAATGATCACGTTTTTTTGTTTATTCATTGTAAAAGTATGATCGCAGCATCGCCTCCGAACACCAATTTACAATCTCCAACCAACTCTCCTAGAAGAAACTAATATTTCCAAAGAAAATATAAGAATTCTTTGAGGAAACTTATTCTTTCTTTATATTAGCTTTTCCAAATCCCCTTTAAAATTAAGAGGTAACCACAATTCCCATTGATTAAAACGTGTATACATATTAAATGAAATATTACAATCAATGCCAATAATAACCTATTGTGTCATCCACTTTTCATAATAGATTCACATATTTGATATCTTAGGAAGCAGATATAGGACTTGGATTATTCACAATAACTCCCAGCCGATATGGAGCAGTCGACTTTTCCTACCCAGTAGACATTTCCTACTCGAGTTTCTTTGGTGGTCGAGGCCTCCCCGAGGTGGACCCTTGGAGCTTCCTGCTGCCCGTGACGCCCTTAGTCTGGGTAGTTTTACTGACGGTGCTGTTGGGGGTGGTTGCTGTAGCCACACTCCTACTCTCCTTCAGCCACTTCCGGACAAATCCATGGCAGAGACTACAGAATACTTCAGCAACCTATATTCGTATACTACTGCAGCAAGGTATTGATGGACATTCTAATACTGAGCATATAGCAGAGCTTATGAAATATATAAACATCAAATTACTAGTGATTAAATACAATCGGGACAATTAGTCGAGAAAGTCAGGGTGAGCAGACAAGAACATCAGGGCTATGAATTCAGATAATTAGGACAGGTTGAGAAAAGTTGTTGAGGAGAGTTGTCCCGAAAATCAGATCTAGTGAATATAAAAAATATAATAAAAGAATAGTCCAAACTCTTATGACATCATCTTGGTGTTTGGGTGAAAGAATTGAGGCAATCAGTCAAAGAAATCGAACCTAGTGAATGTAATAATAGTGGCATATATCGGTACAATTATAGCTATTGGTTGAACAAAAAAGGCGGCAATCGGTCAAGAAATATCGAAATAACAATCACCACTGGACAATCGGGCAAACTTGTTACAAAAATCAGTCGAGAGGCTTTCCGCGAACAAAGTCGGGCATGCGAGAAACCCCCTTAACCCCTTCTGTACCGGTGCCGTTCTTTTAACTTTATGCTGGCTACTATTAGACGATTATATTCAGTTATAAAGGGCATCCACCAAATAACAGGCTTCTAATTATCTCGCTTAACCCCTTTTACTACCACAGATCCTTCTTAATCTGCATAAAATCGCCTAAATATAGCTAGAAGAAAACCAACAAGACGATCCAGTACAGAAGGGGTTAAGATAGTCGAAAAAAATCGGGCGGACTGGTAGAGATGAAGGTAGGGTCTCCCGAGATGGGTTAATCATGCACCTAAAGCATAGAACACCGTCTCTTAGGCTAGCCAAACAAATTAGAATGTGATACACAAAACAAAATTATGTTTTTTTGGTAATACTAAAAACGCACCTGTACTTAGATCTATGTGTTACTTATTATTTTGACCGTACCCTAGATACTCTTAAGGCCGCGGGCTGGTGGTGGTGGGAGCGTGTGGCGGCGGGTGTGTGGATGTTGATGATGTTGGTGATGACGAAGAGCTATGCCGGCAACCTTATATCACAACTGGCCGTCAGATATGTTCCTGAACCGTTACATACAATGGAGGACTTTCTGGGCACGAACGCCACCCTCATTCTGTACAAAGGAACATCTGATGAACATGCCTTAAGGGTAAGTTAAGCATAGTAAGAGAAACGTCATGCAGGAATGGGTCTTTATTTTCATATATTTTCGCATTACACATTTATCAGGCCAAACTAGTATAAGACCGTTGTAGTGTTTAACTGTTTCTATAACCCTCACACAACAGTCAGTGTATATGTGGGCATGTGTCTGCTTGGGACTGGTGAGTGCGTCTGTAAAATTGTTTGTGTATGCATGTGTGTATATGTTAAGTTGTTTGATTACACATTGAAAACCCTTTTCACCGTAGCCTAAACAAATGTTACGTAATGAATATACAGGATAAATCCTGGTTATTAGTTGTGCCCATCCTATTGGGCTATTATATAATAAAGCAGATGTGCAGTTTTCGCATTACCTATAAAAAAAAAAAAAAAAAAATGCATACCCAACTCTGCAACCTAGAATTCTGCAAGTAGTGTTTACTGTTTTCGGTAAAACGGTATATACTGTATATATATATATATATATATATTAGGATGGTCGTCGCATTGACCAATTGAATTTGCCTGCACAATTTGGTGACAATACATTAAACAGGGAAAAATACGAACACTTGCTTTGACCTTTGACCTTGACCTTTGACCTTATGTATTATAATATTTACATAAATTTTGATGTATATGTTATGTAAGTACTAAGTAACTAACACAACCAGTTTCTTTGATTGCATTGGCGTTGCCCTGGAAAATATAATAAGCATGCCTAATTTCATTACGACCCATCAGCTAGTTTCATACTGTATACACGTATGTAATATAATAGTTGACCTTGACCTTTTACCTTTATATGTATTTCAAAATGTAATACTTCCTGATGATTTAAAGTGCAACTATCTAACCAAATATTGTGAAGTTTGCAAGAAAAGAAAAAATATAGCATTTTGACCTTCTATATGGCCTTGACCTGTGACCTTTACCTTTCATATGGAATTATATAGTTTCTTGTATGACCTTGGCCTAGGTATTCCGAATTTACATGGCAAGCCTAGTGAGAATCTTAGGTAGTATAAGAAATACTAGTAAAAAACTTACTTCGACAATTGACCTTGACCTTTGACTTTTATTTTGACCGTTATGATGTCTCAAAATTAAAAAGAAAAAATCCTTTTGATTTAAAGTGCAACTATCACTATTTGCTGTGAAGTTTGTATGAAAAGTAAAGAAATTAGCATATTGACCTTTTAATTAACCTTGACATGTGACCTTGACCTTTCATATGGAATTGTATAGTTTGTTGTATGGCCTTGGCCTAGGTATTCCGAATATACATGGTAAGCCTAATCAGAATATAACAGTTAGTATAAGAAATACTAGTAACACACTTATTTTCAATTTTAACTTTGACCTTACCCTTTAGAATATATATTTATCTAAGATTTGGTCAATAAGATATTAAGGTTACCAGTAACTTGTATAGTGAAAATGAAGAAATTTGAGTAAAAACAACAATATGAAATATTGACCTCATTTTAAACCTTGACCTTTGACCTTAAAGTTTAAGTTAAATTGAACATTTCTTTTTGACTGCCCTTCGCATTGACCAACTGGATATACCTGTGAGATTTGGTGAAAATCCATCGAACGGTCTAGGAGGAGCTTCCGGACAGACAGACAGACGAACGACGACGACAGACAAGCTGGCTGATGGTGCACAGTATACGGGCAGGATCTGTGTGCCCAAGACCATCCTGTTTCGAAGATTTGATGATATCAATATAGTTACACAGCTCTCTATATACCATTTCTGACCAGACAGCTGCAAGTGGCATCTACCGTGATGTGTGGGAGGTGAAAAAGGAGGGGCGCATCAGACTTCTGCTATTATCACAACACGAGGAGGTTTTAGAGGCCCTAAGGGAAGGTGACGCATATACGAATCTTGATTTGGCTTTATCTTCCATGAAAATGATGTCTCATCAGTTTTCAGTGACAGGTACCTAGTTTACTTATTTAGATAGACAAGCATATACGTTTTTATTTATTGCACCAATTAATGTTTTTGTAACATAGCCTACTCATGCACTTTGCCTTTTGATGGGGGGGGGGGGGATGTCAATCAAATTGTGATACATAATAATAGAAACGATAAAATCACGAATATCATTTTATGGCCACACTATAATTATGGTTAACTATTTGTACATCGTATAACTGTATTCATTATATTTAAGCTAGCATCATTTTAAGCCACTTGGCTACTAAAGATATTTTCGTGTTAGAGGGTTCAATGATATGATGTACCTTACCGATTTTTAAAAAGCCTTCTCTGATCTGAACAAAATTGACTTCTGTAAGCCATAATTTAAGGACATAATTCGTCATCGTCTGAAAGTGATAATGTTGTTATAGGTAAATGCGAGTTCTACATTGGACGAGGCCAGTATCTTACTTCCTTAGAATCCCTGGCAGTTGCTAAAGGAAGTCTTCTACTTCCTTCGTTAAGTCGCAGGTAAACCATTTATATATATTACCATTGATGTTATTATTGTAGATATTAATATCATTAATCAAATACCACATACCGATGTAGGATGTATGTATATGTAGCATTTTCAATAATTGGTAAAAATATATTAAAAACAATATATATATATATATATATATAAGCAAGTGACTCTCCGGTAGGGAATCGTAGGCGTACAAGGAAGAGCAATACCAACGTTTTGGTATTGCTCTTCCTTATATATATATATATATATATATATATATATATATATATATATATATATATATATATATATGGGAAAGGACTTTCAGTATAATCAGTTCTAACATTATAAAGGCCAAAAAGAAGTTTGATGGATACACATTATCTTGATTTTACTCACGGCATTTACCTGATAACCGAAATAAAGACACATTTTACAAAATACCACTATTGCTTTACGAATATACACTATTAATTATATCTATCCACTCATCGTTTTAGCCAATATATGTTGAACCAAATTCAAAGTATTATTTCGAAAATTTCAAGCATATTCTAAGTAAAGCCTTGCTCACACACTTAACAGCTCAGCAACTAATATTAACGCATTTGTTTACTCTGCCAGTTTCTCTCATATGCAAAGACATTACTAAAAATGGACTCTTAATTTAAATAGTTAATTTACTTAATTTCTCCAATATAGTGTTTACGCTTTGTTATTTATTCCGCTTAACATTGGACGAGTTTGCATTGCTTAAGTAGGACCTTGATATATAGAAAGGGAGAAAGATAATGGGAAGATATATTGACAGTGCCGTGAATACCTGAATGGAGAAATTATATCCACATGACGGAAATACCTATTGCCATATTGACTCAAATGTCCATGGTAATCTGAGTAAAATCGTATAATGATAGCCAGAATACAATGAAATTAGTCATTATACTCAGAGTGTTAGCATAATAATACTAACATCACTATAATCAATTCATATTACCTAGCCAAAATTCTTGACCCCTCTCACCTCGTAACCACAAAAAATGGGTCTGGAACAAATGAGCTGCATATATCCACATGTATTATCTGGTGAACTCCTTCTAAATGGATCAAAATGTCACCTTGATTGCTGCAGTCCTTATTGTATTATATGAGGTTAGGTAGCAAGAATTCTGGCGTATTTTACTTGTTACAATCTTCTGCTTTAACAGTAAAGTAGGCAACGGTCGCTCTTCTGTAAATCTGAAATTATTTAATTACGAACGGGAATTTGTTATTATTTCGGGAAATGGAGTGGGATCTACCGTTTAATATAGAATTCTGGTATAGTTGTTGTGAACTTATTATATTTTGACAGGGTGATGCAGGCGTTAGAAGGCGGTCTGTACTGGTACTGGATGAGACATAATTACCATAACATGACCAGTTGTCTCAACGCACCAAGGAAGTTCGCCATCAAATCTCCATTGGCCATCCGGAATATTTGGGTAATTATCTACTCAGCACTGCAAAGGTATATGTATTATTGTCATTGTTAGATCGTATATTACCACAATCAAAGATCATATTCCAGATTAAGGCACATTAGCTGTATTTTACTATTAAAGTATAACAAATTAAGACCGTAGATAACTAGTATTGTCGATGAATTATTAGGTATCACCATTGAAACTACGGTCTTATGTTGCCAATAGTTGTGTCAGTCCTGTAGCCAAAAATACGATGAAGTATTTGTTTACTGTTTGGTCGACTATTTAACTTAACCTCTTCAATATACGACCGTATTCTTATTTGTTATAATTCTGGCCAACACCAAAAGATAGTTTCACATAGGAAGAACTCGCTAGCAGTCAAAGGGGTACCGGTACACAATATTTCATTTATCACTTACACTCCCCAGATTGTTTTTGAGCCAAAATAAAGTAAATGCATATTTTATATTTAATATTAATGAAATTGTACTGCATACATTGATATGAGTATATAAGACACCCATGTTTAAGGTGTGTTATACCAAAGCTTTTGTCGTGATTTTCAGGGATATCTTGGTATTGATAACTCTTCAACATGTGTAGGCTATATACTGCACTAATAAACTGCTGTAACGGAGTTGCTGATAAATGTTGGACGAAGAAAGCACCCGTGTGATATGGAATTTACCTGCAGCGTGACATAGTATTGAATTTGCTGGCCCCTTTGAACTAATTTAATTATTTGTTCTGCCAAGTTGCAGGCAAAAGTAGCTAGTATATCAAAACGTCTTGTTCAATCAAGGGCACCGAATTTACATCGAAAACGTATCAAATACTGTTATAGTTGATGCATTATAGTGTATTCATAAAGCATCGCTTAACAGTGTTAAAATATTCAACTTATTATAATATTAATCTAAAAATGCATCACCTTTCCCTGCCCAGGGTATGTTTGTGGTGCTGGCTGGTGGAGGGGTGGCCAGTCTCCTAGTGTTCTTCATGGAGCTCCTCTACTCTAGCATTATAACTATATACACTAAATAATCGTCGTTTCTGTTGTATACATCTTAGCCGACTGTAATAAAACCTACCAAACTTCACTCATAATTCTTCGAACTAAACTATAATGTGTAGCTTAGCACAATTATTGTAACTTAACCACACTCTTGTCTTGACGGATAATGTCCTGTATATTTTACAGCTGACTCCATTTACTGTAAATGATACACATATACTGTATATTATGTCAGGTGTTAAGATATTGGGCCTACTAATCGTGAATATATTATAGGCTGATTCGCATTCAGTTGGCCTGGTTTTAACTAGTGGCTATATGAACACACATACACACAATTTTGATATATACTGTATATATATATATATATATATATATATATATATATATATATATATATATATATATAATATTATATATATATATAATATTATATATATATATATATATATATATATATATATTAACTTACACTACCACATTTACTCGAGAAAATATAATATTGACATTAAACCTTCGAAGGTTCCTAATAAACTATTTTCGCAATGCTGTGAGTAATTCACGATTGCAAGTTATGTTTGTTGTTCATGTATCTCATGTTGTACAAATACTTCCTTGTACATGGCTAATATATTAATGGACAAACTGCGCTGTACGATACTTTATCTGAAAACCTCACCCGACATGGTGTATAAAAAAAGGCCTCCTACTGTCTGAGTCAGTGTTCATCTACACTTGCCCGACTGATTGCCCTTCCCACGGCTGACAAGATCTCCGGTAAGTTTGGAGCAAATACTCGCTTTCTTCTTAGCTGACGAATAATTGTCATGTCGTCTTCTGAATTAAACACTTTGCGTGCGCCTTGTGATCTCAACCCATCATTTGCTACATCCACAACTGGCGAAATAATGAAATTTGTGTGTGTGATAGGATATAGTTCTTCGTCTGTGACTGGGACGTATATTAAGACAATTTTAGCCGTGTCTGGTTGTCATCTTTAGTCTACGACTGAGACTGGGATATCTCTCTCGTTTGCAACTGGGATATCCTGTTGAATATCTTTGTACACTCGGTCAAAGAAGTATCTGCATCCCTATGCTGATCGTCTGGTGTGTACAGCTCGGCATCGTCTCTGACACATGGATATAGTTGCAGGCAGAGGTGCCAACCTATCAAGCAATGCACACCAAATAATCAGCGTAGGGGTGCAGAACCTTTTTTTTTACCGACTGTACACTACGTGTCTGGTTATCGTTATCGTCGTTTATCTAGTCAAACAATTGTTTGCGCCTGTTTATGCATTATGATGATGCTGAGACGGAAGATGTGGGTTGGCTACCTTGTTGACTTCATTGTGTTTGCGACTAATATAAACCAACAATAATCCTACCACTATTATATTACTAATAATAATAATAATAATAATAATAATAATAATATAAATAATACAAATATTAACAATGTTCATATTACATAATAAACGCCATTTATCTTGAGCCCTCGTTCCGAGATTCAACAACATTCATAATCAGACACTATTACCCATTTCCTTGCTCAAGGGAAAGGGTACCAGCTACCAGTTCATGCCTGAGCATGGGAATGAACTCGGATCTTCCCTGGTTGGAGGCCTAGACGTTCTCCACTACACAGCCGGGCAAAGCCTGTGCATTTCCTTGCCTATTGTTCTATTACAACCGGTTTGTCAAACATTTTCCAACCGTTCAGAAGACCTTCATAGAGCTGACGATATACCACCTTTACTAGTCGCCATCGTGCCAGTCTATATTGTCTATTAGATCATCGTACATGTCAATTAAATCATTACCGGGCATCATATTTTTCATTCGGCCGTTATAGCTATGGACGGAAACTCCAGAACAAGTTATGTTGATACAATTATGATGCATTGGCGAACTAATATTATAAAATGATTGATTCGCAAAGACAAAGTACTAATATTCACTAGTTAATGCCTAACGTTTTATTTACCATTAGGTATTTAGCTATTCATATCACAACTGAATATGAAAGTCAGAACTCGGTTCCGGAAAACCTTGATGGCCGAGCGGAGACTGTTCGTGTTACTGTGGTTGGAAGGGCTCTCTCTGAGGGCCATAGCCAAGAAGATGAACTCCAGCACGACCACGGTGGGTCGCTGGGTCAGACGCTGGAGGAATGAGGGACACCTACAGGCCAAGAAAAGGATGCTGCATTATTTCTTATCTGGATCGTATTCTCACCCCAGTTCTGTCCAACTCTCTAAACAAAGAGTGAACCGATGTTACCATTCTTTCTTCCACTCAACGAGTAAACTGTGGAAACCTTATATTTTTTGTGTTTTTTTTGTTTTTTTCTTTGTGAATGAGGGAGACAAAAGGCATAACTGCCTGCAGCGAGTGCCTCCCCCATATTTCAAAGAGTGACAGGGCCGAAATCAAGGGACGTTCGAGCTAAAATGCCAGGACACACGGAATTTGAAGCAATTTAAGTCATAAGAAGCGGAAAAGACTGATTCTGGGAGAGAGTTCCAGAGCTCAGCAGTTGAATAGAAGAAAGTCTGAGAATAACGTTTCACTCTTGGGTTGGAGAGTTGCACAGAGTAGGGGTGGGACTATGTTGCAAGGCAGGTACTACGCAGTCTACATAGAGGAGGTGATATACACTGGGAAAGCTCCGAGGAACACTGATTATTGTAGTAGCGATAGAATAGCGAGAGAGATGCAACATTGCGGCGAAGAGAGAGAGATTGCAGAGAGTTGGTGAGTGGATGGGAGTTAATGATACTAAAGGCTTTCCTTTCTACTTTATCTAGGAGTGCAGTGTGAGAGGATCCTCCCCACACATGTGAACAATACTCAATACAAGGACGCACTGTGCCCCTGTACAGAGCAAGAAGCTGCGCAGGGGTAAAGAACCCCTTGAAGCGGTTGAGCACACCCAGCTTCTGGGAGGCTGCCTTAGCGAAATTGGTAATATGGTCTTTCCAAGTGAGAGCAGAAGAAAAAGAGACACCGAGTACATTGAGAGAAGATGAATGGTTGATTTTTGTATTGTTGAAGAATAAGGGATAGTCCTCTCGAGGTTCCTGATGGGTAGTAAGATGGATAAATTGAGTTTTGGAAGCATTCAATGCAACAAGGTTTTATCTACCCCAATTGGAAATAGTAGCTAGATCAGAAGATAAGTATTCAATGGCTTCATTACGTTTACTTTTGAGGGACTGCTGGCTGGGGCGTTCTGGAAAACTAATTGAGTAGTGTAAGGTAGAGTCGTCTGCATATGAATGGATGGGACTGGATGTACAGTTGAGAAGATCATTTATGAAAATCAGAAAGAGAATAGGAGATAGGACAGAACCCTGAGGAACACCGGAGTTGATAGGATGAGGAAGTGAGCGATGGCCGTCCACAACCGCAGCTATGGAACGGCCGGAAAGGAAATTAGAGACAAAGGCACAGATGGAGGGACAGAAACCGAAGGAGGGCAGTTTGGAAATTAAAGATTTGTGCCAGACTCTATCGAAGGCTTTCGATATGTTTAGTGCAACAGAAAAAGTCTCACTGAAGTCCCGAAAGTTGGATGACCAAGAGTTAGTAAGATATGAAAGAAGATCACCAGTAGAGCGAACCTTAAGGAAGCCATACTGGCGATCTGAGAGCAGATTATGAGAAGAGAAATGCTTAAGAAATTTGGAAGCAAGAATAGTTTCAAAAACTTTAAATATACAAGAGATGCGAGCAATTGGACGATAGTTGGAGGGTTGAGAGCGGTCACCCTTCTTTGGGTCAGGTTGAATGAGAGCAAACTTCCATGCATTAAACTGCTTCAAGTTCTGTACATTCACAAAATTTATCTCTAACGTATTCTGAATTTGGGTCTCTATCACACTTTCAATTATTGGGGGACTTAGGAACAATTTAAAGGAGTGTAATACTCTCGTGGAAGCAGAATATAAAGTATACATTTCGAGCACACAGACCGGTAGAATATATTATAGATAACAATTAAACCAAAGTAATTATATATCTAATCACGTACTGTGTATCAAGGAGGCTATCACACATGAGATTGAGAATGGTTCCATGTTGCTAGTACTAAATATTGAGTACTTATACACCAATACTTCGACAGTTTAGATAGAAATATATTACAAGGTCTAATAAAACTTTTTGTCTAGGAGTTAGATAGAAGAATACTCAGGACACATTTAGGCCAAGCCTGATTCCTCGAACTGCTTAAATTATGTTTTGAAATGCATGAACAAGGTTAAGATGTAATAAGTAGTGTTAAGCCGTCTGATACACCGTCAATATTTACAGGCATATTTCATGATTAATACTTGAATCATCTTTTAGGATCTATTTATACTCCACAGCAATGCTCTGTGAGCAATGATCGTGCTCAAGATGTATATGTTTTTATAACTAATTACCTGTACATAATTAGGTATTTTTCTCATGAATGTCAAAGTTAAGCAAATATTTTCACAAATCGCCAGACATCTATATAGCTGAGCTATATAAAAGATGGTTCAATGCTTCTCTGGAGATAATATGTGTTTCAATGTGTGTCTAATCTATATAGATAAGTAATTTTGTTTATATCAGCATATAGGTATATTTGTATGTTTTTTACATTTAATAAATTTCTGCTGATGTAACTAATAAAGTATATAATATAACTGGTCGTTTGTATAATTACATTTATGTTTTAAGAAGGCGAAATTCAAATCTATTTTCCCGATTATAATATTTATAAAATGCAAAGCAACGTGTTAAATCACATGTTCAAAATAATGATTAATGCATCACTTAGTTTAGCAACACATAAGGCTACATAAATTTAATATATATATATATATATATATATACCAACAGGAAGAAAAGGGACAATATGCTTGGTGCACAGCATTGGCAATACAAATGGTGTGCTTGTTTAGTGTAATGAAATTAATAGAAGGAGGGGGTGTTTGTGATAGTTAGCTGGATTACTGTCTGTAGGTGAGACACCAACAAACAGAGAGGAAAGCCAAACAAATAAACAGAAGTTCCAGCAATTCCTTATCACATGCCTATGAGGCCTCCCTTTGGGTATTGCCCTGCTCGACTGATATGAAACGCTGGTACACTATTTTGAATGTAGCCCACATATCCCGAATCAGTATTTTCCATTAATCAATATTCACTGCTCCCTGTATACTATAAACCAGTGTGCCATATTATGTCCAGGCAATTGTACCAATGGTGGCGTATCTGCAAAACAACAGTAAACAACTGTTACTACCTACTGCTTAATGAAGTACATAACTCACATTTTTCTTTGCAGTTTGTGAATGAAAGATATACACAGCGTCAGTACAAATGTTTGCGCGGGGAATCATCTTTGTCAACCTTCTTTTATTTTCCCTGGCAAACCTTTTTCTTGGTGGTAAGTAGAGTCAATAAGTTACTAATCTTATAATAACATTTAAATGAAACACAATATCTGGTTAATAATGATATGGCATGACCACAGATATATTTTTTCTCTCTGTATATATATACAGTATGTCTTTACGCATCTGTTTCATTATGTATAATAATGTCTGTGAATATTCCAAAAGTTGAAAATGATGGAGCTAGACCACTCCTTGAGGCACTTAATGCTGTTCTGGAGGCACAACCACTACAACGGGACTTTATTATGTTCCTTAAAGAGGAGGGAACGATGGTAAGAATGCAATGGCATTATGTCAGATACAATTGAAATAATAATTAATGAAATGTATGATAAACATATAGCATACTAGCTAACCTAATACAGTATATAAAACCTGATGTATACAATATATGCATAACGCAATATTTTATAGTGTTAGTATATACAGTATATATATATATATATATTTATTGATTTATTTATATAGTTTGAGGATATGCGCGAGATACGAGCACCAGGGGGTATCGGAATGTTCGAGGTGAAGGTGGACGACCAAGACAACAACGTGACAGAAGCTCACTTCTCCTCAGTGGGGGAACAGGCTCGCAAGGTACAAAGGGCAAGTTCCAGATGACAATAATTGTTTAAATACCATTAATATTGTACGTAAACAACGAGTTCATGCTTAAAATGTTGTATTATGGAAGTGATTAGGGCGACACTAATGTCAGTGTAAGAAATGTAGATAAAGGAAAGGCCAAACATGGTTATGCATATTAAATCATTTATATCATACCGTATATATATATTATGTTCTTAAGATAAAATTAGATAGGCATATGGACGAGATGGGTTGGGTGTGAGGGGGATCTGCCGGGTGTCGGCCAATCGGTGCTCTGCAGACCCCCGTTTTCTGACCTCTGACCGTTTTGGTGAGGTCGGTCCTCATGGTATAAGTGAGCTGGGCCTATAATTAGGCCTTTTAATTGGGTTGGTGTGAGAGGGATCAGCCTGGTGTGAGAGGGATCAGCCTTGTGTGAGCCAATCGGCTTTCTGCAGACTTCCATTTTCGTATGTTCTTATACCATTCTTTGATTCATATTTGGTGGTTGACGCCACAGCGAATCTTTCCATACACAGTTACGTGAAATATCTTGGTCGGTGACGGTGGTGGTGGTGAGCGACGACCCAGCCTTCCTCACCACCTTCACCGAGTGGTCCCTCAAGGGCCGCCTCCTGGTGTGGTCCACGAGGCTCCTCGTCCTCACCGGCCTCCCACTCCACCGCCTCCACCACCTCCGCAACACCCTCGCCATCACTAACTCCATGCTAATTCACGTTTCTCAAACCTCTTCATTCAGGTACGATAAACCCACACATTAGGGGAGGTGTGGTGGAGTGGTCTTGCCACTGGCCTGGTAAACCAAAGGTCCCGGGTTCAAATCCCGATGTATCAATGGGAAGATATTATTGGGATAGAATTTGTGCTGTACCTAGTATCAGTGCATTACCACAAGCCCACCGAAACGTCAATAAAATACCCTCATTGTTCCCTGATTAAATAGCACTGTATGAATATTCCCATATTCAAAATATGCTATAGGGGTGCAATGCCTGGTGAGTTATCTGCTCAACAGGTGGCGTTGTGTGTGTGTGTAAGTGTGAGAGTCCGAGTGTAGGGGGTGAGACAGTGAAGCACGGGAACGAGGTGGCTTCAGAGATGGGGTCGTTTCGGGCCATGAGTGAGCACCGTGCCTCATGTGAAGGCAAGATGGCAGGTGCTCGTTGTACTCTACGTGCTTCACATGGCTCACTCCCTAGACTGGAACAAGACCTCACGGGCTTCACTGTTCATTGTAAAGCGGTGAATGTTAAGGCTCTCAGCCTATGCCCGAGAGGAAGTAAGTTGGAATATAGAAAAAAAAAAAAAAACAAAAAAAACATATTGTTTTGTTTGCCCGAAAACTCCACCTACGGCGCATTATGAAAAACCTGGGTTTTGCTAGTGTTTATGGTTAGATTTCTAACTGGTCTGTAATATGACGTTTAGTCGAACTTTGTATTCAATGTTTTTTTGTTTTTTTGAAAAATAAAATTCCGCCTATTCAAATAAGTATCCCATATGTAAATATCAATGGTAATGATAAAAAGTAAACACACAAATGTATACATATTTATTCCTGAAGTTACGGTTTCATATTTGGTAACCATAAACGTCAATGAAAAATAATCAAACTTTACTCGGAAATTTTAGTTTTCCCATGCCCTGTTTATCCTCCTAAAGTAATTGCTAAGATGTCACAAAATTAATCATTGGCCTATAATAATATAATTACAATTACCACCGCCACTCATCATGGCTCCACCACAATGTTCGACCTTCGTATCTTTCATCTTACCTTCTTTGTATGTCTGTAATTGCATCTTCTTGAGCTTTTCTCTGTATATTAATTTTTCTTTGCGCATCCCATACACGTAAATAACTCTAATTCATTCGACATTCCCGTAGAATTACAAGTATCAAATGTAACCTACACATCTTCTGTAAGAACACCGAGATCATAAAAAAAAAAAAACAAAAAAAAAAAAAAAAAAAAAAAAAATGCTAGCTATTCAAAGTTCTTCGTACCAGAAAAAATTATATATGATTATCTATTTATTTGAATAGGAGATGTTGTAGACAAATTATATATATTATTTGTTTTAGTATGGATTTAAGAAATAACTACACGTGTTACGTCCTCCACTCATCCCTGGCCAAATGCCAGTCCCAATTAGTCCATTAGTTCATATAAGGTATTTGTATTACCGGTATGTCGTTCTGATATATATATATAACTAAAATCAGTGCCATAAGAAAATTGACCGCAAAAAGAAAACATCAGGGAGTGCCGCTATAAAGGCAATATTTCCGCCATCCAACTGAACTGAACTGATATAATGGGCTAGAATGCCGCTAGATTGTATGCAACATAGGTACTGCACATCAACATAAAACTATTTCAGAGTGAAGGTGTATGTTGACCTGCCTTATAGCCGACCAGGATCTGAGATGCTAACTCTTGCCTCTTGGTCTGCTGAAAGGGGTTTGCAAAAAGTATCCCACATCTCATACTACCCTGATAAGTTTTCGAAGTAAGTGTATATTTTACTTTTACAAACAATACTTCGCCAAAAATCTTGATGAAAAATTGTGTGGAGTCTAGAGAAAGGGATATTATCCCCACATTTGTTCTAAGCGAAGTGTGTGCAGTATTCCTATCACGGGATATTAGAAGTGTATGAACACTTTCAAGGGAAAAGTAATAGAACTTAAAATTATAACACTTATGAACATGACTATCTTCGAGCTTTTCATTCTGAATTTACCAAGCAAGCCACTACCATTACTTTAATATTGATATACAATGCAAAATCTTATTATCTAATGTGACCGTTTTTTTAAATTAAGATTTGCTGAAAATTACAACTATTTACAGATTTTCCAATGGACCTCGATTGACAGTAGCTAGAGTGATATTGGGATCAGATCCAACAATGACAGTGGACGATCCAGATGCGCCCGGAGAAAAGAAACTTCTCGTGTTTAATGGTAATACCGCTCTCATTGAAAACGTCGCCAAAAAAATGAACTTCACGTGAGTACACATAACTTCCTAATGCAAGATCAATACAATAAAATAAAATATATGTAAAGTTTTGCATTATGGAAAATATTTGCATACTTCATCATCCAATCCATCATTCTTGTGTTTTCTCATCCACGTATAGAGTAGAGGCGTGAGTAGATTTCTGCGAATAGGTAAATAGCGAACATGATTACCAACATGATTACCAACCTGTTAGAAATTACTTGTAACCTAGCTGAGCAAACTATACGCAGGTACTGTAGAAAACAAGCTACTCGTATTCCCTGATTTAGGTTTGCGTTCGCGGGCAGACTAGGACATAATGCTAAATACTCGCTCTCCAGTAACTATTAATTTTTCCTGTGAACTAGGAAGACCAAATCCATAGATATTATTCTTACAGCGTGTTCATATATATTTTGTAGTAATCATATATTAAAGAATTGAGAGTCTGAGGAATACCAACACCCTCTGGTTCCATACTTATTGTGTGTAAATATGTATGCTTATTATAATACTGTAGTACATACATACATACATTTAAAAAACATCTGTGTAATTAGTATCTGTTCTCTATATTAGAGACATATACGGTATATATAATTATATAAATTACCTATTTGACCAAAAACGATTTAATAATAAATGACACCACAGGACCCGGCAAAATTCCACTTTTTGTTTCCGGAAACTCGTTGAATAGGTTAGTAATGAATGAAAACAACATGAAACCGCTCACCTAGGTCATTTGGGGGTCCGAGGGGTGGGGGGGTGGGAGTCACCACCATCACTGGTTGCCGTACGCTTCTTCAAAACTCCCTCGCCTGCAGGCGACAGCCGGGTGAGGCAGCGTGGCTGATGTACAATGCCTCCAGTTTTTTTAGAGACACTTATTTGCACCACCCGAGCATCATGTGTGCCTCCATAGTTTATTAAATGGCAATACATAATTATCACAGAATGTCATTCTAAGTGAAGTTAGAGTGTGATATAATTTCTTGGAACACTTTGAAGAATGTATCACTATGATTGGTTCTGAAATGGAAGTGCTAATTCTTGGCGAATGGCGACATCAATATTTGTGTACATAAGAAATCAGGGTATATGTATAAGAATTATATGAAAATGCAGGAGAGGTATGGTATGTCACAACTGACTAACGAAATAACTAGGGAAACAAGCACATCATCATCAATACTAGACCATGTTATCTGTAGTAGAAAAGAAAGAATAAGTCAAAACGGTGTACTGCCTCTAGGAATTAGTGACCACTATGTTACATATTGTACTAGAAAAATTGTTAAAGAGTATGTAAACAAACATAATACCATTAAGATCAGGTCATTGAAAACTTACACTCCACAGGTTCTTATTGAAAATCTAGCCAATATAAACTGGAGTACGGTATATCACTCTGAAACTGTTAATGAGGCATGGAATAACTTCAAGGTAATATTAATCAAAGTACTAGATTTGGTGGCTCCCATTAAAGATATCTAAATAAAACAAAGAACGGAACCATGGATAGACTCGGACATTTTAGAAAGCTTAAAGGAAAGGGATCAGCTCTTAGCAGATTTTAGAAGGGATAAGGAGAATAATGATATATAAAACAAGTTTTGTATAGCCAGAAACAAAATTCAACAGCAAATAAAAACAAAAAAAAGTTAGACCACATTTTAATCAAAATACAAGAACACAAGGGAAATAGTAAGAAACTATGGCAATAGCTAAAACACCTAGGATACTCAAACAAGACGAAGGAGGAATCAAAATTAGTTTTAAAGATTGACAATGAACTATGTTTTGATGGAAACAGGATAGCATCATATTTTAACAATTTCTTTACCACGGTGGCTTCCAGTTGGTTAAAAACTTACCCAAGGCTTCCAATATTTTTAGCACGGACACTAACACTTTTAAGGATTTTTATAGGTGTAAAGGAGTCACTGAAAACAATTTTAGTATCAACGAAGTAACAGAAGAGTATGTGTACAAACTAATAAAGGAACTAGGAGTAAATAAGAGCACAGGGCCTGATGGATTATCAGCGAGATTTATCAAAGATGGAGCACCAATACTCAAAGGCCCTATTTCTCACATAATTAACCTATCAATACGCACTAGTGAGGTTCCAGCAGGACTAAAGGAAGCTAGAGATAGACCCTTGTATAAAAAGAATAGTAGACTTGAAGTAGGTAATTACAGACCAGTAAGTATCTTGAATGTTATCTCAAAAATATTAGAAAAAACAGTTCATGATCAGCTATCCAACTACTTGGTAAAAACAAATCTAATATATGAGTTTCAGTCAGGATTTAGGGGAAATCATTCCACAAATACAAGTTTAATTCATTTATCTGACCTACTAAAAGTAAATATATCTAAAGGCAATCTCACAGGGCTTCTCCTTCTGGACTTGCAAAAAGCGTTTGACACTGTAGACCACACCATTTTGTGTGAAAAATTAAAAGTAATGGGGATCAAATCTGTGGAGTGGTTTTAATCATATCTGACTGGAAGGAGACAAGTGGTAGAAGTAAATGGCCATGTTTCAGAGCCCTGTAACATCACCTGTGGAGTACCTCAAGGAAGTATCTTAGGACCACTATTGTTCTTATGCTATATAAATATGTCTATCAGTGTCTCATGCCAGCTACTACTATATGCAGATGACAGCATTTTAATTGTTTTGCACAAAGATGCAGGGGTAATTTCTCGTAAACTGGAAAGGAGCTTGAATCTTGTAGTAAATGGATGATAGAAAATAAGTTGTCTCTTCACTTAGGAAAGACTTAAACCATGATAGTAGGCTCGAAATCAAAGGTAAAGAAAGTATAAGACTTTACAATTACATGTAATAAACAATTGATAAAAGGGGTAACAACAGTTAAGTATTTAGGAACACATTTGGATCAATATGCCACAGGTGAGTGCTCATTTCAAGCAATCATAACAAAAATAAACACAATATTAAGATTCTTATATAGGCAAGCAAATTCCTTAAATTAGGATATAAAAAAACCCCGCTATGTTCCGCTCTAATCCAACCACACTTTGATTATGCCTGCTCTTCATGGTTTTCAGGACTGACCAGTAAAGCTAAAAAACAATTACAGACATCACAAAATAGACTAGTCCGATTTATCATGGGTCTAGGTCAAAGTATGCACATTGGGAGGGCAGAACTAGAAAAGAATAACATACTGAAAGTAGATGACAGAGTCAAACAACTTAAACTAAATCATGCACACAATATCTATAATAATGTAGGACCATCATATCTCACTGAACATTTTCACAGGACTTAGAATGTACATTCAGTCAGGACGAGACACAGTGAGCATAATTTCTCTGTACCATCAATACAAGGGATAGCCGCCCACTCCTTCTTTTACACAGCTATAAAGACATAGAATGCACTGCCTAACAATATTCATGGTATCCATTCAAGCTCAAAGTAAAAAGCAGTGAAGAGACACCTTGTTGAACAGGATAGGGGTCTAGAAAGGAATGATTTTGTATAATATTAATTAACATATCAGTACCATACAGTACTGATACCGGTGTTTCAGATGTTGTGCTGCATTGTTGACTACCGTACCGTACCAATTTGGAGATGCCGATACTGGTTTTCAAATTGTTGTAAATATTTGTAGTATTAGTATTTTTATTTTTTTTAGCTTTTAGCAAGTAAATTTAAGAGGATAGAGATATACAATTTGGTGAACTTTACTCTTTACTGTAGCATGCTTTACTCCCTCACAGACTGTCAGTCAGTCTTGCCCCACAAACTTGGACCCTACTGGAAATAAGTTTATTAAACTTTAATAGGTTATCCTTGTGGGAGTGTTATGCGAAACTGGGGTGCTTTTTGCAATCTTGTAAATGCTCTGCCTCTTGTTATGTATGTAACTCTTACTAAATAAAATCAGTCAATCAATCAATAAGTGCATAAAATCAAGTTTAATAAGTGCTGACGAGTGGCAAGCCTCAAGTGCGTCGTGGTTGCCATGGTGACCGTCGGCTCCCGGATGTATACACATATGTATATATTGTCTAGTGTTTACAATACAATACTTGGAGCGTCCTGGTTATGGCCGGCCATCATAGCACACATACTAACAGACGAGACACCACAACAACACAATTCTTGGTTAAGCTCCTGTTCCAATTTTACTGCATAATATTTCTGTTACGATTATCGTATTGTGAGTGTCACTGTCACTTATATTATGCAATAATATATATGCAGCTTGTTCAAGGGTGTGATAGTCCGTGAAACACTGTGTGAAACACTGTGTGAAACACAGGGCTACATCAGTCGAGAGGGGGAAGAGGTTGAGAAAAAAGTCTACGAGAACACACATATCTACGCACGCTAATCCTGCCACCGCCACAATAAGGCTTTGTGTGGTTAGCTTACCTGTTGTGCATTCTTCCACTGTTACTGCATAATATTTTGGTTAGATTATTGTATTACTATCTTCCAGTATTGCAAGTGCCTCCTCAATACTTACACCCCTGCTTGGGTGGAGGTGGGGCGGTCAGAAGTGGTGTGCACCACTTGCGAGTCGCTACGGTAGGGGTATACTGGCGTCACACTCCTGCGTGTCCCCACATACACGCAGCTAGACTTGGGGAGTTGCCAAGCATTGGTATTGTTCCGCAGTATCCTAAAGTAGTTCCCATACAAATCTAACCCCTCTAGGTGCCATAGAACAGGATTAAATATGGGCGAAAGTGCGGACGCAGGTGCTGCGGTGCTGGGAATTTGCATTACATACATAGGGGACGAATCATGCGCGGCGCTGGGGTTTTGTGGGTTAAGTGTATACATATACCTTTGTACTGTCTATGGTTGTATAAATTGCCTTGTTCTTGTATTGGTCATATATATTGATATTGTTACGATCCAGGTTCTCAAAGACACAGGGCTCTTCAACATTGGACTAGATAATGGCAAAAATGCAACAACGGTAACACTAGATCCAACCCCTGCCTTAAACACTGGAAAACAAAACACCATTACCGCCCTGAGTCGTGCCTGGACAACGAGGTATCCTATGACTCGGTAACTGGTGCACACACACTAGGCTGACGCTCGATGAAACAGCCTATTCTCAAACAGTAAAAGATTACTCGATTAGGTTACACAAAGAAAAGATAGTTAACGTGATTAATTAACGTTACGGTAGATACTCAAATAACTGGCACTCCTGTATTAAAGAAAGTGCACTGCTAGTCCTGCAACATCAACTGGAAACTTCTGAAATAAGTCTGATGCTGGGAAGATGTTCGTAAAGAATCTTGAACAATTATAATGCACAATACGGGTCACAATAAATGCTAGGACATATAGTAATAATAGGCAGGCGAATAATAAAGACTGCGCAAAGGTAGTAATGCTCGACAACTAAAGAAATGCTTCGTGATACAACGCAATAGCCTACTAGGGTTGTGCAACTCAACAACAACCTCGGCTCAAAAGTGCAGTGAATAATAATGTTGCATACATATAATAATGGGGGCTTATCTCTAACCAGTGTCTGCTCAGTTAATGTCTAGCTGGGGTATCAAGGCAGGGCAACAATGGGTGAGCATGCGGCTCGTAGCCTAACGTTGTCCGAAGGTGGTATAATGAAGATTACGTTATATGACGGGGATGCTCTCTTGATAAATCTAGGTCTCTAGTACCTAGTTCTATCCTGGCGATCCCTCAGAAGTCAACACAAAGAGGCAGCACTATGTTGTGAGGGATAGGCTATGGCCCTCTCACACCACAGCGCTGTGCTCGCAAAGTAAACCCACCCGAAGACAACTTAGGCTCCCACAGTACCTGTCGATGTCGTGCAGGGCTTAGCTAACACTGCACACATCGGAGACAACGACACAGTAACTTTACCCCTAGTCTAGCTTTAAATAACCAAGCAGAATCACTCCACACCTTGCCAGGGAGACATATACCGGTCTACAACCTTCCCGAGAGAGGACACATACGGAAAAGTCCGTCTCTCCAAACCCTCAATAAAGCATAATACCTCCTTAATCTAATACATGGAAATATCTGAGAGCTTCGCGTACAATACGACTGGCCGACAGTGAACGTCTATGCTGAAACCAGAAGGGATGTTGAGTTTAATAAAGATTAGAGAATGAGAAAGGAGAAGTCGAGAGAGAGAAATAGTATGCAAAGTGGCGAGTAGGGGGGACAGAATTGCAAAGGATGTAGACGATACGCGTGTCAGGCAAGCTCTGAGCTGGTAAAGAACACGCGGCCGCGATGGGCAGGGACTAGTTGACCACCCGGCCGCCAACGCCGTCAGCGCCCAAGCGAGCCGGGCCACAGCTCACCCCGCTGCCAGGTGTACTCCCTCACCTTCTCTCGCTCGCCTCCCACACAAGCAACATTTATATTATAGCGAATATAAAATATAAGGCGCGGTCACAGACCAAAACAAAGACCATTTCTAGACTGTCTGTGGCCACACGACACCAATCACACAAAGCAGATCATTCTAGGACAACTGTAGCCCATCCCCCCATCCTGGCGAGCGCTAGCGAGCTGCAATGCCCCACGCAACCATTCTGCCCACGCCGGGCGGCGTCACAATATCTTGTTATTTTTCCCATTTAGTGAATCCACACATACTATGTCTAACGTAACAAAGACACTTCAAAAAATAGAAGAAAGGAGGCAGCAGGCAGGAATATGTAAAAGCTTAAAGAAATGCAGAAAAGAAGATATATATGGTAGAAGGTAGTAATGTAAACAGTTATGTATGGTTTGTCTAATTATTATTATTATTATTACTATTTATTTTTTATTTTTTCCCCAGAATCAAGTACGTCACCCCACCTGATGGCCATTGGGGTGTACTGCTGCCTGATGGGTCATGGACTGGCATGATTGGCATGGTTAAACGACATGTTAGTAACAACGTATTTATATAAATGAGTATATATATATATATATATATATATATATATATCGAAAGTTCTTCAGTTCCAAATCAAAGTCGTTTCAAGGAGAACTGATAGTTTATGCACAGGTATTCAATAATATTTAACATTGATTCTATCAAAGATACCCTTCACTTATGAGAAATGATCACGTTTCATTGTAAAAGTATGATCGCAGCATCGCCTCCGAACACCAATTTACAATCTCCAACCAACTCTCCTAGAAGAAACTAATATTTCCAAAGAAAATATAAGAATTCTTTGAAGAAACTTATTCTTTCTTTATATTATCTTTTCCAAATCCCCTTTAAAATTAAGAGGTAACCACAATTCCCATTGACTAAAACGTGTATACATATTGAATGAAATATTACAATCAATGCCAATAGTAACCTATTGTGTCATCCACTTTTCATAATAGACTCACATATTTGATATCTTAGGAAGCAGATATAGGACTTGGATTATTTACAATAACTCCCAGCCGATATGGAGCAGTCGACTTTTCCTACCCGGTAGACATTTCCTACTCGAGTTTCTTTGGTGGTCGAGGCCTCCCCGAGGTGGACCCTTGGAGCTTCCTGCTGCCCGTGACGCCCTTAGTCTGGGTCGTTTTACTGACGGTGCTGTTGGGGGTGGTTGCTGTAGCCACACTCTTACTCTCCTTCAGCCACTTCCGGACAAATCCATGGCAGAAAATACAGCATACTTCAGCAACCTATATTCGTATACTACTGCAGCAAGGTATTGATGGACATTCTAATACTGAGCATATAGCAGAACTTATGAAATATATAAACATCAAATTACTAGTGATTAAATACAATCGGGACAATTAGTCGAGAAAGTCAGGGTGAGCAGACAAGAACATCAGGGCTATGAATTCAAATAATTAGGACAAGTTGAGAAAAGTTGTTGAGGAGAGTTGTCCCGAAAATCAGATCTAGTGAATATAAAAAATATAATAAAAGAATAGTCCAAAATCGTATGACAACATCTTGGTGTTTGGGTGAAAGAATTGAGGCAATCAGTCAAATAAATCGGACCTAGTGAATGTAATAATAGTGGCATATATCGGTACAATTATAGCTATTGGTTGAACAAAAAAGGTGGCAATCGGTCAAGTAATAACGAAATAACAATCACCACTGGACAATCGGGCAAACTTGTTACAAAAATCAGTCGAGAGGCTTTCCGCGAACAAAATCGGCCAAAGTCGGGCATGCGAGAAAGCCCCTTAAGATAGTCGAAAAAAATCGGGCGGACTGGTAGAGATGAAGGTAGGGTCTTGCGAGATGGGTTACTCATGCAGCTAAAGTATAGAACACCGTCTCTGTAGGCGGGTGCCCAACCCCGAAAGGGGTTGAAATAGGGGAGCTATCCCCCTGCTAAAGGCGGCTTTCTAGGGCCTTTCCTAGCTGATGCTGAGAGGATTGGGTTCTAGTCATGTGGTGATGGGCTGGTCTATCAGAGTGAGAGCTGAGCAATCTCTGCCGTACCCATAGCTTACTCTGACTGTTCCTTTTACTTGTATATTTCCTTGATCTCAAGTGACGGCTTCTCTTCCGTGGATTGACCTCCCAATCTACCAAGATTGGAAGCCAAAGCGTCACATTTTTCCCTTGCCCCTCAACTTTCTCTTCATAAATGCTGAGGGGCACAGGGCCCTGGGTGGGGTTTCCTGGGCATTTCCGCACCCTCCTCAGCTCCCCGCCATGGAGTGGCTTCGGTCACCCAGGCTTTATTGTGGTCGGCAGGGAAGGTTCTGTGGGGGCGCTCGGTTATGGCCTTGGAATTGCTCGGGGCCTTGGGGCTGTTCGGCCAGGCAGCTTGGGGAACAACAACAACACCGTCTCTTAGGCTAGCCCAAAAAATTAGAATGTGATACACAAAACAAAATTATGTTTTTTTTGGTAATACTAAAAACGCACCTGTACTTAGATCTATGTGTTACTTATTATTTTGACCGTACCCTAGATACTCTTAAGGCCGCGGGCTGGTGGTGGTGGGAGCGTGTGGCGGCGGGTGTGTGGATGTTGATGATGTTGGTGATGACGAAGAGCTATGCCGGCAACCTTATATCACAACTGGCTGTCAGATATGTTCCTGAACCATTACATACAATGGAGGACTTTCTGGGCACGAACGCCACCCTCATTCTGTACAAAGGAACATCTGATGAACACGCTTTAAGGGTAAGTTAAGCATAGTAAGAGAAACGTCATGCAGGGATGGGTCTTTATTTTCATATATTTTCGCATTACACTTTTATCAGGCCAAACTAATATAAGACAGTTGTAGTGTTTATCTGTTTCTATAACCCTCACACAACAGTCAGTGTATATGTGGGCATGTGTCTGCTTGGGACTGGTGAGTGCGTCTGTAAAATTGTTTGTGCATGCATGTGTGTATATGTTAAGTTGTTTGATTACACATTGAAAACCCTTTTCACCGTAGCCTAAACAAATGTTACTTAATGAATATACAGGATATATCCTGGTTATTATTTGTGCCCATCCTATTGTGCTATCTATATAATATTTTCGATTGTCTGTGTGTGTGTCTGTTCTTAATAGGCGGCCGCAGTTTTGGACCTTGAGAGCTGAAACTTTGCATGTGGGTGTCAATTGACCTGGGTCAGGTCATAGAGGGGTCGTGGCCACGATCGGAGGTTGTTTCGAGGCCAAATTTTTTTTTTTTTTTTGAAGAAAATTGCCGTTTGGGGCAGAAGGAGGCCTCCGATCGAAAAGATGTATGGAACAAAAGTTGTTCGCAGCCCCCCAAAATGGGGATGCGGATGAGGTCAGATCCAAAATCTGAGGTCATTTAGCGGCCGAAATCGAGGTCGCCGTTTAATGAGGCACAGGGAGGTCGAGGCCGGTGATTATGGTAGTAGTAGTATTGTGATGATTGTGGTAGTAGTGATTGATGATGGTGATTATGGTAGTAGTAGTGATGGTGATTATGGTGATTACCCGGGCAATGCCGGGTACCCCTGCTAGTTATATAATAAAGCAGATGTGCAGTTTTCGCATTACCTATTAAAAAAAAAAAAAAAAATGCATACCCAACTCCGCGACCTAGAATTCTGAAAGTAGTGTCTACTGTTTTCGGTAAAACGGTATATATATATATATATATTAGGATGGTCGTCGCATTGACCAATTGAATTTGTCTGCACAATTTGGTGACAATACATTAAACAGTCTAGGAGGAGTTTAGGGAAAATTACGAACACTTGCTTTGACCTTTGCCCCTATGTACTACAATATTTATATGAAGTTTGACGTATGTTATTTAAGTAATAAGTAACTAACACAACCAGTTTTCGGAAAATTAAGTAATCGTTTTTAATTAATTACAAAATTGCCCTTTGCCCTTGACCTTGACCTTTATGTAAAAGGTAATTTTTTGATTGCATTGACGTTGCCCAGGAAAATATAATAAGCATGCCTAATTTCATTACGACCCATAAGCTAGTTTCATTTATATAATATAATAGTTGACCTTGACCTTTTACCTTTATGGTATGTATTTCAAAATGTAATACTTCCTGATGATTTAAAGTGCAACTATCTAACCAAATATTGTGAAGTTGGCAAGATTTGGTCAATAAGATATTATGGTTACCAGTAACTTGTATAGTGAAAATGAAGACATTTGAGTAAAAACTGAACAATATGAAATATTGACCTCATTTTAAACCTTGACCTTTGACCTTAACATTTAAGTTAAATTGCAAATTTCTTTTTGACTGACCTTCGCATTGACCAAATGGATATACCTGTGAGATTTGGTGAAAATCCATCGAACGGTCTAGGAAGAGTTTCCGGACAGACAGACAGACAGACGAACGACGACGACAGACAAGCTGGCTGATGGTGCACAGTATATGGGCGGGATCTGTGTGCGCAAGACCATCCTGTTTCGAAGAGTTAATAATATCAATATAGTTACACATCTCTCTATATACCATTTCTGACCAGACAGCTACAAGTGGCATCTACCGTGATGTGTGGGAGGTGAACAAGGAGGGGCGCATCAGACTTCTGCTATTATCACAATACGAGGAGGTTTTAGAGGCCCTAAGGGAAGGTGACGCATATACGAATCTTGATCTGGCTTTCTCTTCCATGAAGATGATGTCTCATCAGTTTTCAATGACAGGTACCTAGTTTACTTATTTAGATAGACAAGCATATACGTATTTATTTATTGCACCAATTCATGTTTTTATAACATAGCCTACTCATGCACTTTACCTTTTGATGGGGGGGGGGATGTCAATCAAATTGTGATACATAATAATAGAAACGATAAAATCACGAATATTCTTTTATGGCCACACTATAATTATGGTTAACTATTTGTACATCGTATAACTGTATTCATTATATTTAAGCTAGCATAATTTTAAGCCACTTGGCTACCTACTAAAGATATGTTAAGTGTTAGAGGGTTCAATGATACGATGTACCTTACCGATTTAAAAAAAAAAATCTCTGATCTGAATAAAATTGGCTTGTGTAAGCCATAATTTAAGGAAATCATTCGTCATCGTCTGAAAGTGATAATGTTTTTATAGGTAAATGTGAGTTTCACATTGGACGAGGCCAGTATCTTACTTCCTTAGAATCCCTGGCAGTTGCTAAAGGGAGTCTTCTACTTCCGTCGTTAAGTCGCAGGTAAACCATTTATATAATTATTACCATTGATGTTTTTATTGTAGATATTTATATCATTAATCAAATACCATATACCGATGTAGGATGTATGTATATATAGCATTTACAAGAAATTGTAAAAATATATAAAAAAAAAAAAAAAAAAAAATACAAAAAATATATACAGTATATACTGTATATAATATATATATATATATATATATATATATATATATATATATATATATGGGAAAGGACTTTCAGTATAATCAGTTCTAACATTGATAAAGGCCAAAAAGAAGTTTGATGGATACACATTATCTTGATTTTACTCACGGCATTTACCTGATAACCGAAATAAAGAGACACACTTTACAAAATACCAAGATTGCTTTACGAATATACACAACTATTAATTATATCTATCCACTCATTGTTTTAGCCAATATATGTTGAACCAAATTCACAGTATTATTTCGAAAATTTCAAGCATGTTCTAAGTAAAGCCTTGCTCACACATTTAACAGCTCAGCAACTAATATCAACGCATTTGTTTACTCTGCCAGTTTCTCTCATATGCAAAGACATTACTAAAAATGGACTCTTAATTTAAATTGTTAATTTACTTAATTTCTCCAATATAGTGTTTACGCTTTGTTATTTATTCCCGTTAACATTGGACGAGTTTGCATTGCTTAAGTAGGACCTCGATATATAGAAGGGGAGAAAGATAATGGGAAGATGTATTGACAGTGCCGTGAATACCTGAATGGAGAAATTATATCCACATGACGGAAATACCTATTGCCATATTGACTCAAATGTCCTTGGTAATCTGAGTAAAATCGTATAATGATAGCCAGAATACAATGAAATTAGTCATTATACTCAGAGGGTTAGCATAATAATACTAACATCACTATAATCAATTCATACTACCTAGCCAACATTCTTGACCCCTCTCACCTCGTAACCACAAAAAATGGGTCTGGAACAAATGAGCTGCATATATCCACATGTATTATCTGGTGAACTCCTTCTAAATGGATCGAAATATAAACTTGATTGCTGCAGTCCTTATTGTATTATATGAGGTTAGGTAGCAATAATTCTGTCGTATTTTACTTGTTACAATCTTCTGCTTTAACAGTAAAGTAGGCAACGGTCGTTCTTCTGTAAATCTGAAATTATTTATTTACAAACGGGAAATGGAGTGAGATCTACCGTTTAATATAGAATTCTGGTATAGTTGTTGTGAACTTATTATATTTTGACAGGGTGATGCAGGCGTTAGAAGGCGGTCTGTACTGGTACTGGATGAGACTAAATTTCGGTAACTTGACCAGCTGTCTCAACGCACCGAGGAAGTTTGCCATCAAATCTTCATTGGCCATCCGAAATATTTGGGTAATTACCTACTTAACACTGCAAAGGTATATGTATTAATGTCATTGTTAGATCGTATATTACCACAATCAAAGATCCTATTCCAGATTAAGGCTCATTAGCTGTATTTTATTATTAAAGTATAATAAATTAAGACCGTAGATAACTAGTATTGTCGATGAATTATTAGGTATCACCATTGCAACTACGGTCTTATGTTGCCAATAGTTGTGTCAGTCCTGTAGCCAAAAATACGATGAAGTATTTGTTTACTGTGTGGTAGACTATTTAACTTAACCTCTTCAATATACGATCGCATTCTTATTGTTTTAATTCTGGCCAACACCAAAAGATAGTTTCACATAGGAAGAACTCGCTAGCAGTCAAAGGGATACACAATATATAATTTATGACTTACACTTCCCTTATTGTTTTTGAGCCAAAATAAAGTATATGCATATTTTATATTTAATATTAAAATGTAAAACTTGCAAACAAAGCAAACCAAAACTGGGACAAAGACAATATAAAGTCAAAACAACTTATCAAAATCGCTATGTGGAAACAACGCTTACTAAAATAAAATTTATGAAATGAAAGAACACAATCCACCACATAGGGTGTACATTACTAGATGAGCAAGTTAATATGTTTCCCAAGCAAACTAATTGCACACATAACAACGCACTATCGTCACGTTCAAGGAATTAGTCAATTTGGGAAGTCCGGGACGTTCTGGCAAATTTTACTAAACTGAAATTGTACTGCATACATTGATAATAGGAGTATATAAGTCACCCATGTTTATGGTGTGTTATACCAAAGCTTTTGTCGTGATTTTCCATGCCCAATAATTATATCTTGTAAAATATTTCAGGGATATCTTGGTATTGATAACTCTTCAACATGTGTATATACTGCAATAATAAACTGCCGTAACGGAGTTGCTGATAAATATTGGACGAAGAAAGCACTCGTGTGATGGAATTTACCTGCAGCGTGACATAGTATTGAATTTGCTGGCCTATTTGAACTAATTTAATTACTTTGTCTCCCAAGTTGCAGGCAACAGTAGCAAGTATATCAAAACGTCTTGTTCAATCAAGGGCGCCTAATTTACATCGAAAACGTATTAAATACTGTTATAGTTGATGCATTATAGTGTATTCATAAAGCATCGCATAACAATGTTAACATATTTAATTTATTAAAATGTTAATCTAAAAATGCATCAACTTTCCCTGCCCAGGGTATGTTTGTGGTGCTGGCTGGTGGAGGGGTGGCCAGTCTCCTCGTGTTCTTCATGGAGCTCCTCTACTCTAGCATTATAACTATATACACTAAATAATCGTCGTTTCTGTTGTATACATCTTAGCCGACTGTAAGCACTTAATAAAACCTACCAAACTTCACTCATAATCCTTCGAACTAAACTATAATGTGTAGCTTAGCACAATTATTGTAACTTAACCACACTCTTGTCTTGACGGATAATGTCCTGTATATTTTACAGCTGACTCCATCTACTGTAAATGATACACATATACTGTATATTATGTCAGGTGTTAAGATATTGGGCCTACTAATCGTGAATATATTATAGGCTGATCCACATTCAGTGGGCCTAGTTTTAACTAGTGGCTATATGAACACACACACACACACACTTATATATATATATATATATATATATATATATATATATATATATATATATATATATATATATATATATATATATATATATATATACTAACTTACACTAACACATTTACTCGAGAAAATATAATATTGACATTAAACCTCCGTAGGTTCCTAATAAACTATTTTAGCAATGCTGTGATTAATTCACGATTGTAAGTAATGTTTGTTGTTCATGTATCTCATGTTGTACAAATACGTCCTTGTACATGGTGAATATATTAATGGACAAACTGCGCTGTACGATACTTTATCTGAAAACCGCACCGGACATGGTATATAAAAAAAGGCCTCCTACTGTCTGAGTCAGTGTTCATCTACACTTGCCCGACTGATTGCCCTTCCCACGGCTGACAAGATCTCCGGTAAGTTTAGAGCACATACTTGCTTTCTTCTTAGCTGACGATTAATTGTCATGTCCTCTTTTGACTTAAACACTTTGCGTGTGCCTTGTGATCTCAACCCATCATTTGCTACATCTACAACTGGCGAATTAATGATATATTTGTGTGTGATAGGATATAGTTCTTCGTCTGTGACCGAGACGTATATTAAGATTTGTTTAGCTGTGTCTGGCTGTCATCCTTAGTCTACGACTGAGACTGGGATATCTCCCTCGTCTGCAACTGGGATATCCTGTTGAATATCTTTGTACGTGTCTGGTTATTGTCGTTTATTTTGTCAAACAATTGTTTGTGCTTGTTTATGCATTATGATGATGCTGAGATGGGAGACATGCTTTGACTACCTTGATGACTTCATTGTGTTTCCGACTAATTTAGACCACCAATTATACCACTATTATTATAATAATAATAATAATAATAATAATAATAATAATAATAATATTAACAATGTTCATATTACATAATACACACCCTACATCTGTAGTCCTCGTTCTGAGATTCAATTGCTATCGAACAAAGTTTATAATCAGACACTATTACCCATTTCCTGGCTCAAGGGAAAGGGTACCAGGTAATAGTTCATGCCTGAGCATGGGAATGAACTCTGATCTTCCCGGGTTGGAGGCCTAGACGTTCTCCACTACGCAACCGGGCAAAGCCTGTGCATTTCCTTGCCTATTGTTCTATTACAACAGGTTTGTCACACATTTTCCAACCGTTCAGAAGACCTTCACAAAGCTGACGATATACCACCTTTACTGGTCGCCATCGTTCCAGTCTATATTGTCTATTAGGTCATCGTATATTTCAATTAAATCATTACCGGGTATCATATTTTTCATTCGGTTATTATAGCCGTGGACGGAAACTTCAGAACAAGCGATGTTGATACAATTATGATGCATTGGCGAACTAATATTATAAAATTATTGATTCGCAAAGACAAAGTACTAATATTCACTAGTTAATGCCTAACGTTTTATTTACCTTTAGGTGTTCAGCTATTCATATCACAACTGAATATGAAAGTCAGAACTCGGTTCCGGAAAACCTTGATGGCCGAGCGGAGACTGTTCGTGTTACTGTGGTTGGAAGGGCTCTCTCTGAGGGCCATAGCCAAGAAGTTGAACTCCAGCACGACCACGGTGGGCCGCTGGGTCAGACGCTGGAGGAATGAGGGACACCTACAGGCCAACAGGCCAAGAAAAAGGATGCTGCATTATATCTTACCTGGGTCGTATTCTCACCCCTGTTCTGTCCAACTCTCTAAGCAAAGAGTGAACCGATTTTACCATTCTTTCTTCCACTCAACTAGTATACTGTGGAAACCTTATAGTATTTTTTTGGTCTATGTGAATGAGGGAGACAAAAGGCATAACTGCCTGCAACGAGTGCCTCCCCCAGATTTCAAAGAGTGACAGGGCCGAAATCAAGGGACGTTCGAGCTAAAATGCCTGGACACACGGAGTTTGAAGCAATTTAAGTCATAGGAAGAGGGAAAGACTGATTCTGGGAGAGAGTTCCAGAGCTCAGCAGTTGAATAGAAGAAAGTCTGAGAATAGTGTTTCACGCTTGGGTTGGAGAGTTGCACAGAGTAGGGGTGGGACTGTGTTGCAAGGCGGGTACTACGCACCCTAAGTAGAGGAGGTGGTGTACACTGGGAAAGCTCCGAGGAACACTGATTATTGTAGTAGCGATAGAATAGCGAGAGAGATGCAACATTGCGGCGAAGAGAGAGAGATTGCAGAGAGTCGGTGAGTGGACGGGAGTTAATGATACGAAAGTCTTTCCTTTCTACTTTATCTAGGAGTGCAGTGTGAGAGGATTTTCCCCACATATGTGAACAATACTCAATACAAGGACGCACTGTGCCCCTGTACAGAGCAAGAAGCTGCATTCTGGAGGCTGCCTTAGCGAGATTGGTAATATGGTCTTTCCAAGTGAGAGCAGAAGAAAAAGAGACACCGAGAGCATTGAGAGAAGATGAATGGTTGATTTTTGTATTGTTGAAGAATAAGGGATAGTCCTCTGGAGGTTCCTGACGGGTAGTAAGATTGATAAATTGAGTTTTGGAAGCATTAAATGCAACAAGGTTTTCTCTACCCCAATGGGAAATAGTAGCTAGATCAGAAGATGAGTATTTTATGGCTTCATTACGTTTACTTTTGAGGGACTGCTGGCTGGGGCGTTCTGGAAAACTAATTGAGTGGTGTAAGGTAGAGTCGTCTGCATATGAATGGATGGGACTGGATGTACAGTTGAGAAGATCATTTATGAAAATTAGAAAGAGAATAGGACATAGGACAGAACCCTGAGGAACACCAGAGTTGATAGGATGAGGAAGTGAGGGATGGCCGTCCACAACCACAGCTATGGAACGGCCGGAAAGGAAATTAGAGACAAAGGGACAGATGGAGGGACAGAAACCGAAGGAGGGCAGTTTGGAAATTAAAGATTTGTGCCAGACTGTATCGAAGGCTTTCGATATGTCTAGTGCAAAAGAAAAAGTCTCACCGAAGTCCCGAAAGTTGGATGGCCAAGAGTTAGTAAGATATGAAAGAAGATCACCAGTAGAGCGACCCTTAAGGAAGCCATACTGGCATTCTGAGAGCAGATTATGAAAAGAGAAATGCTTAAGAAATTTGGAAGCAAGAATAGTTTCAAAAACTTTAGAGATACAAGAGATGAGAGATGGAGGGTTGAGAGCGGTCACCCTTCTTTTGGACAGGTTAAATGAGAGCAAACTTCCATGCATTAAACTGCTTCAAGTTCTGTACATTCACAAATTTTATCTCTAACGTACTCTGAATTTGGGTCTCTATCACACTTTCAATTATTGGGGGACTTAGGAACATTTTAAAGGAGTGTAATACTCTCGTGGAAGCAGAATATAAAGTATACATTTCGAGCACACAGACCGGTAAAATATATTATAGATAACAATTAAACCAAAGTAATTATATATATTATCACGTACTGTGTATCAAGGAGGCTATCACACATGAGATTGAGAATGGTTCCATGTTGCTAGTACTAAATATTGAGTACTTATACACCAATACTTTGACAGTTTAGATAGAAATATATTACAAGGTCTAATAAAACTTGTTGTCTAGGAGTTAGATAGAAGAATACTCAGGACACATTTAGGCCAAGCCTGATTCCTCGAACTGCTTAGATGATGTTTTGAAATGCATGAACAAAGTTAAGATTTAATAAGTAGTGTTAAGCCGTCTGATGCACCGTCGAAATGTACAGGCATATTTCATGATTAATACTTGAATCATCTTTTAGGATCTATTTATACTCCACAGCAATGTTCTGTAAGCAATGATCGTGCTCAAGATGTATATGTTTTTATAACAAATTACCTGTACATAATTAGGTATCTTTCTCATGAATGTCAAAGTTAAGCAAATATTTTCACAAATCGCCAGACATCTATATAGCTGAGCTATATAATTGAATTGAATGCTTCTCTGGAGATAATATGTGTTTCAATGTGTGTCTAAGCTATATAGATAAGTAATTTTGTTTATGTCAGCATATACTGTAGGTATATTTGAATGTTTTTTACATTTAATAAATTTCTGCTAATGTAACTAATAAACTATGTAATATAACTGGTCGTTTGTATAATTAAATTTATGTTTTAAGAAGGCGAAATTCAAATCTATTTTCCCGATTATAATATTAATAAAATGCAAAACGTGTTAAATCACATGTTCAAAATAATGATTAATGTATCACTTAGTTTAGCAACACATAAGGCTACACAAATTTAATATATATATATATATATATATATATATATATATATATATATATATTTATATATACCAGCAGGAAGAAAAAGGGACAATATGCTTGGTGCACAGCATTGGAAATAACAATGGTGTGCTTGTTTAGTGTAGTGAAATTAATAGGAGGGGGGGGTGTTTGTGATAGTTAGCTGGATTACTGTCTGTAGGTGAGACACCAACAAACGGAGAGGAAAGCCAAACAAATAAACAGAAGTTCCAGCAATTCCTTATCACATGCCTATGAGGCCTCCCTTTGGGTATTGCCCTGCTCGACTGATATGAAACGCTGGTACACTATTTTGAATGTAGCCCACATATCCCGAATCAGTATTTTCCATTAATCAATATTCACTGCTCCCTGTATACTATAAACCAGTGTGCCATATTATGTCCAGGCAATTGTACCAATGGTGGCGTATCTGCAAAACAACAGTAAACAACTGTTACTACCTACTGCTTAATGATGTACATAACTTACATTTTCCTTTTGCAGTTTGTGAATGAAAGATATACACAGCGTCAGTACAAATGTTTGCACGAGGAAGCATCTTTGCCAACCTCCTTTTATTTTCCCTGGCAAACCTTTTTATTGGTGGTAAGTAGAGTCAATAAGTTACTAATCTTATAATAACATTTAAATGAAACGCAATATCTGGTTAATAATTATATTGTATGACCACAAATATATTTTTTCTCTCTATATATATATATATATATATATATATATATATATATATATACAGTATATCTTTACGCATCTGTTTCATTATGTATAATAATGTCTGTGAATATGAGTGTGCGTCAGTATAGGTTTTCTAAAGACTGTATATGTTTGTATAATTCCAAAAGGTGAAAATGATGGGGCTAGACCGCTCCTTGAAGCACTTAAAGCTGTTCTGGAGGCACAACCACTACAACGGGACTTTATTATGTTCCTTAAAGAGGAGGGAACGATGGTAAGAATGCAATGGCATTACGTCAGATACAATTGAAATAATAAATAATGAAATGTACGATAAAAATATAGCATACTACCTAACCTAATATATAAAAACTGCAGTATACAATATAATATGCATAAACGCAATATTTTATAGTGTTAGTATATACAGTATACATATACCGTATATATATATATATATATATATATATATATATATATATATATATATATATATATATATTTATTTATATTGTTTGAGGATATGCGCGAGATACGAGCACCATGGGGTATCGGAATGTTCGAGGTGAAGGTGGACAACCAAGACAACAACGTGACAGAAGCTCACCTCTCCTCAGTGGGGGAACAGGCTTGCAAGGTACAAAGGGCAAGTTCCAGATGACAATAATTGTTTAAATACCATTAATATTGTACGTAAACAACGAGTTCATGCTTAAAATGTTGTATTATGGAAGTGATTAGGGCGACACTAATGTCAGTGTAAGAAATGTAGATAAAGGAAAGGCCAAACATGGTTATGCATATTATATAATTTATATCATACCGTATATATATATTATGTTCTTAAGATAAAATTAGATAGGCATATGGAGGAGATGGGTTGGGTGTGAGGGGGATCTGCCGGGTGTCGGCCAATCGGTGCTCTGCAGACCCCTGTTTTCTGACCTCTGACCGTTTTGGTGAGGTCGGTCCTCATGGTATAAGTGAGCTGGGCCTCTAATTAGGCCTTTTAATTGGGGTTGGTCTGAGAGGGATCAGCCTTATGTGAGCCAATCGGCTTTCTGCAGACTTCCATTTTCTTATGTTCTTATACCATTCTTTGATTCATATTTGGTGTTTGAGTAATGTCCAGTAGTATCATAGCAGGCCATGGTCAACCTTTTCACCCGCCATGACGCCACAGCGGATTTTTCCATACACAGTTACGTGAAATATCCTGGTCGGTGACAGTGGTGGTGGTGAGCGACGACCCAGCCTTCCTCACCACCTTCACCGAGTGGTCCCTCAAGGGCCGCCTCCTGGTGTGGTCCACGAGGCTCCTCGTCCTCACCCGCCTCCCACTACACCGCCTCCACCACCTCCGCAACACCCTCGCCATGACCAACTCTATGCTAATTCACGTTTCTCAAACCTCTTCATTCAGGTATGATAAACCCACACATCATCCACATATTGTTTTGTTTGCCCGAAAACTCCACCTACGGCGCATTATGAAAAACCTGGGTTTTGCTAGTGTTTATGGTTAGATTTCTAACTGGTTTGTAATATGACATTTAGTCGAACTTTGTATTAAAGTTTTTTGGTTTTGTTAAGAATAAAATTCCGTCTATTCAAATAAATATCCCATATGTAAATATCAAAGGTAATGATAAAAGGAAACACAAATATATACATATTTATTCCTGAAGTTACGGTTTCATATTTGGTAACCATAAACGTCAATGAAAAATAATCAAACTTTACTCGGCAATTTTAGTTTTCCCATGCCCTGTTTATCCTCCTAAAGTAATTGCTAAGATGTCACAAAATGAATCATTGGCCTATAATATAATTGCAATTACCACCGCCACCCATCATGGCTCCACCACAATGTTCGACCTTCGTATCTTTCATCTTACCTTCTTTGTATGTCTGTAATTGCATCTTCTTGAGCTTTTCTCTGTACATTCATTTTTCTTTGCGCATCCCATACACGTAAATAACTCTGATTGATTCGACATTCCCGAAGAATTACAAGTATCAAATGTAACCTACATATCTTCTGTAAGAACACCGAGATCATAAAATATGCATAAAAAAAGAAACGGCTAGCTATTCAAAGTTCTTTGTACCAGACAAAATTATATTTGATAATCTATTCATTTGAATAGGAGATGTTGTCGACAAATTATATACATTATTTGTTTTAGTATGGGTTTAAGAAATAACTACACGTGTTACATCCTCCACTTACCCCTGGCCAAATACCAGTCCCAATTAGTCCATTAGTTCATATAAGGTATTTGTATTATGTCGTTCTGATATATATATATATATATATATATATATATATATATATATATATATATATATATATATATATATATGTATAAAATCAGTGCCAAAAGAAAATTGACCGCAAATAGAAAACATCAGGGAGTGCCGCTATAAAGGCAATATTTCCGCCATCCAACTGAACTGAACTGATATAATGGGCTAGAATGCCGCTAGATTGTATGCAACATAATTATGTACTGCACATCAACATAAAACTATTTCAGAGTGAAGGTGTATGTTGACCTGCCTTATAGCCAACCAGGATCTGAGATGCTAACTCTTGCCTCTTGGTCTGCTGAAAGGGGTTTGCAAAAAGTATCCCACATCTCATACTACCCTGATAAGTTTTCGAAGTAAGTGTATATTTTACTTTTACAAACAATAATTCGCCAAAAATCTTAATGAAAAATTGTGTGGAGTCTAGAGAAAGGGATATTATCCCCACATTTGTTCTAAGCGAAGTGTGTGCAGTATTCCTATCACGGGATATTAGAAGTGTATGAACACTTTCAAGGGAAAGTAATAGAACTTAAAATTATAACACTTATGAACATGACTATTTTCGAGCTATTCATTCTGAATTTACCAAGCAAGCCACTACCATTACTTTAATATTGATATAGCCTACAATGCAAAATATTATTATCTAATGTGACCGTTTTTTTAAATTACGATTTGCTGAAAATGATAACTATTTTCAGATTTTCCAATGGACCTCGATTGACAGTAGCTAGCGTGACATTGGGATCAGATACAACAATGACAGTGGACGATCCAGATGCGCCTGGAGAAAAGAAACTTATCGTGATTAATGGTAATACCGCTCTCATTGAAAACGTCGGCCAAAAAATGAACTTCACGTGAGTACACATAACTTTCTAATGCAAGATCAATACAATAAAATAAAATATATGTAAAGTTTTACATTATGGAAAATATTTGCATACTTATCATCCAATCCATCATTATGTGTTTTCTCATCCACGTATAGAGTAGAGACGTGAGTAGATTACTGCGAATAGGTAAATAGCGAACATGATTACCAACATGATTACCAACCTGTTAGAAATTACTTGTAACCTAGCTGAGCAAACTATACGCAGGTACTGTAGAAAACAAGCTACTCGTATTCCCTGATTTAGGTTTGCGTTCGGGGGCAGACTAGGACATAATGCTAAATACTCGCTCTTCAGTAACTATTAATTTTTCCTGTGAACTAGGAAGACCAAATCCATAGATATTATTCTTACAGCGTGTTCATATATATTTTGTAGTAATCATATACTAAAGAATTGAGAGTCTGAGGAATACCAACACCCTCTGGTTCCATAATTATTGTGTGTACATATTTATGTTTATTATAATACTGTAGTACATACATACATACATTTAACCCTTCTTTAGCGGGGCCCGACTTAAGTCCATATCTAAAAACCTGGAGTATGTGGCGGGGCCCGCCTTTAGTCTGTGTGCAATTTTGGTGCAATATTGGCTCTGAGAGAGAGCCGAGCGGTGGGAGGAGCGTAGGTTGCCTCATGACCGCTCGCCACGACCGTCGTGGGCCCACTGACATGTACTCCACACTACTCCACCCTCTCTCACTCGCTACACACGCAATTATGTAACGAAATGACCGTATTTTAGCGATTTTTCCCTTCGGTTGCACGATCGTTGCAAGACGACCAGTGATTTTACGCCCTTTCAGGGTTACATACTTGTATTACGCTCTGGCTCTTGTTTATGCATGAAAAAGAGCACGGAAACAACCCCATTTATGGTAAAAACCCCCGCTGGGCGGCACATTGAATATACTCCACCATCCGCTCTTTGAGTGTTAAAAAACATCTGTGTAATTCGTATCTGTTCTCTATATTAGAGACATATACGGTATATATATATATATATATATATATATATATATATATATAATATATATACATGTATATAATATGTATATATAATTTACCCATTTGACCCAAAACGATTTAATAATAAATGACACCACAGGACCCGGCAAAATTCCACTTTTTGCTTCCGGAAACTCGTTGAATAGGTTAGTAATGAAGGAAATACAACATGAAACCGGTCACGTAGGTCATTTGGTGGTCCTGGGGTCACCACCATCACTGGGTGCCGTACGCTTCTTCAAAACTCCCTGGCCTTCAGACGACAGCCGGGTGAGGCAGCGTGGCTGATGTACAGTCACGAGCATAAATACTGCAACACCAACCAAATAATGTTCGCCCCTTTGTCTCCAAAGGTATTGCAAAACTTTGTATTCAAACTCACAATTATATCTGTATTTCATTCTAGCTACCGTCAAACGATTATATTCAGCTTAGTATAAACCCCTAGTGATGAAGGAGTTGACATTATCTGGTTGATGGCGCAGCATTTATGCTCGTGACTGTACAATGCCTCCAGTCTTTTGAGTGACACTTATTTGCACCACCCGAGCATCATGTGTGCCTCCATAGTTTATTAAATGGAAATACATATCACAGAATGTCATTCTAAGTGAAGTTAAGAGTGACATAATTTCTTGTAACACTTTGAAGAATGTATCACTATGATTGGTTCTGAAATGGAAGTGCTAATTCTTGGCGACATCAATATTTGTGTACATAAGAAATCAGGGTATATGTATAAGAATTATATGAAAATGCAGGAGAGGTATGGTATGTCACAACTGACTAACGAAATAACTAGGGAAACAAGCACATCATCATCAATACTAGACCATGTTATCTGTAGTAGAAAAGAAAGAATAAGTCAAAACGGTGTACTGCCTCTAGGAATTAGTGACCACTATGTTACATATTGTACTAGAAAAATTGTTAAAGAGTATGTAAACAAACATAATACCATTAAGATCAGGTCATTGAAAACTTACACTCCACAGGTTCTTATTGAAAATCTAGCCAATATAGACTGGAGTACGGTATATCACTCTGAAACTGTTGATGAGGCATGGAATAACTTCAAGGAAATATTAATCAAAGTATTAGATTTGGTGGCTCCCATTAAAGAAATCAGAATAAAACAAAGAACGGAACCATGGATAGACTCGGACATTTTAGAAAGCTTAAAGGAAAGGGATCAGCTCTTAGCAGATTTTAGAAGGGAAAAGGAGAATAATGATAAATATAAAAAGTTTTGTATAGCTAGAAACAAAATTCAACAGCAAATAAAAAAAGAAAAGTCAGACCACATTTCAAATAAAATACAAGAACACAAGGGAAATAGTAAGAAACTATGGCAAGCTAAAACGCCTAGGATACTCAAACAAGACGAAGGAGGAATCAAAATCAATTTTAAAGATTGACAATGAACTATGTTTTGATGGAAATAGGATAGCTTCATATTTTAACAATTTCTTTACCACGGTGGCTTCCAGTTTGGTTAAAAACTTACCCAAGGCTTCCAATATTTTTTAGCACGGACACTAACACTTTTAAGGATTTTTATAGGTCTAAAAGTCACTGAAAACAATTTTAGTATCAACGAAGTAACAGAAGAGTATGTGTACAAACTAATAAAGGAACTAGGAGTAAATAAGACAACAGGGCCTGATGGATTATCAGCGAGATTTATCAAAGAAGGAGCACCAATACTCAAAGGCCCTATTTCTCACATAATTAACCTATCAATACGCACTAGTGAGGTTCCAGCAGGACTCAAGGAAGCTAGAGATAGACCCTTGTATAAAATGAATAGTAGACTTGAAGTAGGTAATTACAGACCAGTAAGTATCTTGAATGTTATCTCAAAAATATTAAAAATAGCAGTTCATGATCAGCTATCCAACTACTTGGTAAAAACAAATCTAATATATGAGTTTCAGTCAGGCTTTAGGGGAAATCGTTCCACAGATACAAGTTTAATTCATTTATCTGACTTACTAAAAGTAAATATATCTAAAGGCAATCTCACAGGGCTTCTACTTCTGGACTTGCAAAAAGCGTTTGACACTGTAGACCACACCATTGTGTGTGAAAAATTAAAAGAAATGGGGATCAAATCTGTGGAGTGGTTTTACTCATATCTGACTGGAAGGAGACAAGTGGTAGAAGTAAAATTAATGGCCATGTTTCAGAGCCCTGTAACATCACCTGTGGAGTACCTCAAGGAAGTATCTTACGACCACTATTGTTCTTATGCTATATAAATGATATGTCTATCAGTGTCTCATGCCAGTGTTACGATCCAGGTTCTCAAAGACACAGGGCTCTTCAACATTGGACTAGATAATGGCAAAAAGCAACAACGGTAACACTAGATCCAACCCCTGCCTTAAACACTGGAAAACAAAACACCATTACCGCCCTGAGTCGTGCCTGGACAACGAGGTATCCTATGACTCGGTAACTGGTGCACACACACTAGGCTGACGCTCAATGAAACAGCCTATTCTCAAACAGTAAAAGATTACTCGATTATGTTACACAAAGAAAAGATAGTTAACGTGATTAATTAACGTTACGGTAGATACTCAAATAACTGGCACTCCTGTATTAAAGAAAGTGCAATGCTAGTCCTGCAACATCAACTGGAAACTTCTGAAATAAGTCTGATGCTGGGAAGATGTTCGTAAAGAATCTTGAACAATTATAATGCAGAATACGGGTCACAATAAATGCTAGGACATATAGTAATAATAGGCAGGCGAAAAATAGACTGCGCAAAGGTAGTAATGCTCGACAACTAAAGAAATGCTTCGTGACACAACACAACAGCCTACTCGGGTTGTGCAACTCAACAACAACCTCGGCTCAAAAGTGCAGTGAATAATAATGCTGCATACATATAATAATGGGACTTATCTCTAACCAGTGTCTGCTCAGTTAATAAAGTCTAGCTGGGGTATCAAGGCAGGGCAACAATGGACGAGCATGCGGCTCGTAGCCTAACGTTGTCCGAGGGTGGTATAATGAAGATTACGTTATATGACGGGGATGCTCTCTTGATAAATCTAGGTCTCTAGTACCTAGCTCTATCCTGGCGATCCCTCAGAAGTCAACACAAAGAGGCAGCACTATGTTGTGAGGGATAGGCTATGGCCCTCTCACACCACAGCGCTGTGCTCGCAAAGTAAACCAACCCGAAGACAACTTAGGCTCCCACAGTACCTGTCGATGTCGTGCAGGGCTTAGCTAACACTGCACACATCGGAGACAACGACACAGTAACCTTACCCCTAGTCTAGCTTTAGATAACCAAGCAGAATCACTCAACACCTTGCAAGGGAGACATATACCGGTCTACAACCTTCCCGAGAGAGGACACATACGGAAAAGTCCGTCTCTCTAAACCTCAATAAAGCATAATACCTCCTTAACCTAATACATGGAAATATCTGAGACCTTCGCGTACAATACGACTGGTCGACGGTGAACGTCTATGCTGAAACCAGAAGGGATGTTGAGTTTAATAAAGATTAGAGAATGAGAAAGGAGAAGTCGAGAGAGAGAGATAGTATGCAAAGTCGCGAGTATGGGGGACAGAATTGCAATGGATGTAGGCGATACGCGTGTCAGGCAAGCTGTGAGCTGGTAAAAAACACAAGGCCGCGACGGGAAGGGACTAGTTGACCACCCGGCCGCCAACGCCGTCAGCGCCCAAGCGAGCCGCGTCATAGCTCACCTCGCTGCCGGGTGTACTCCCTCGCTCGCCTCCCACACAAGCAACATTTATATTATAGCGAATATAAAATATAAGGCGCGGTCACAGACCAAAACAAAGACCATTTCTAGACTGTCTGTGGCAACACGACACTAATGAAATAAAACAGATCATTCTAGGACAACTGTAGCCTATCCCCCCATCCTGGCGAGCGCTAGCGAGCTGCAATGCCCCACGCAACCATTCTGCTAACGCCGGGAGGCGTCACACCAGCTACTACTATATGCAGATAACAGCATTTTAATTGTTTCGCACAAAGATGCAGGGGTAATTTCTCGTAAACTAGGAAAGGAGCTTGAATCTTGTAATAAATGGATGATAGATAATAAGTTGTCTGTTCACTTGGGAAAGACTGAAACCATTATAGTAGGCTCGAAGTCAAAGATAAAGAAAGTAAAAGACTTTACAATTACATGTAATAAACAATTGATAAAAGGGGTAAAAACAGTTAAGTATTTAGGAACACATTTGGATCAATATGCCACAGGTGAGTGCTCATATCAAGCAATCATAAAACAGATAAACACAAGATAAAGATTCTTATATAGGCAAGCAAATTCCTTAAATCAGGATATACAAAAAAACGCTATGTTCCGCTCTAATCCAACCACACTTTGATTATGCCTGCTCTTCATAGTTTGCAGGACTGACCAGTAAAGCTAAAACACAATTACAGACATCACAAAATAGAGTAGTCCGATTTATCATGGGTCTAGGTCAAAGAATGCACATTGGGAGGGCAGAACTAGAAAAGAATAACTGCTGAAAGTAGAGGACAGAGTCAAACAACTTAAACTAAATCATGTACACAATATCTATAATAATGTAGGACCATCATATCTCACTGAAAATTTTCACAGGACTTCGAATGTACATTCAGTCAGGACGAGACACAGTGAGCATAATTTCTTTGTACCAGCAATACAAGGGATAGCCGCCCACTCCTTCTTTTACACAGCTATAAAGACATGGAATGCACTGCCTAACAATATTCAAGGTATCCATTCAAGCTCAAAGTTAAAAAAAGCAGTGAAGAGACACCTTGTTGAACAGGATAGGGATCTAGAAAGGAATGATTTTGTATAATATTAATTAACATATCAGTACCATACAGTACTGGTACCGGTGTTTCAGATGTTGTGCTGTATTGTTGACTACTGTACCGTACCAATTTGGAAATGCCGGTACTGGTTTTCAAATTGTTGTAATTTTTTTTAGTATTAATATTTTTAAATTTTTAAATTTTTAGCAAATAAATTTAAGAGGATAGAGATATACAATGTGGTGAACTTTACTCTTTACTGTAGCATGCTTTACTCCCTCACAGACTGTCAGTCTTGCCCCACAAACTTGGACCCTACTGGAAATAAATTTATTAAACTTTTATAGGTTATCCTTGTGGGAGTGTTATGCGAAACTGGGGTGCTTTTTGCAATCTTGTATAATTATGCTCTGCCTCTTGTTATGTTTGTAACTCTTACTAAATACAATCAATCAATCAATCAATAAGTGCATAACATCAAGTTTAATAAGTGCCGACGAGTGGCAAGCCTCATGTGCGTCGTGGATGCCATGGTGACCGTCGGCTCCCGGATGTATACACAGCCTGCCTCCACCGTATGACTCTCACACTCTCTGTGCCTCCACAATGCGTAAAATAACAAGAACTATCACTGAAAGTCATTGTGAGTGTTGGTAAAGTGTTATCAAGTGTATATTGTCTAGTCTTTACAATACAATACCTGGAGCGTCCTGGTTGTCATGGTGATGGCCGGCCATCATAACACACATACAAACAGACGTGATACTACCACAACACAACTCTTGGCTAAGCTCCGTGGCTAGTATACTTTGACTTTGCCCGTTCCACTGTTACTGCATAATATTTATGTTACGATTATCGATTATCGTATTGTGAGTGTCACTGTCATTTATATTATACAATAAATTATAGGCAGCTTCTAAGTGTTCAAGGGTGTGATAGTCCCTGAAACACTGTGTGACACACAGAGCTACATCAGTCGAGGGAGGGGAAGGTTGAGAAACGAGTCTAAGTGAACACACGTATGTACGCACGCTAATCCCGCCACCACCACAATAAGGCTTTGTGAGGTCAGCTTACTTATGTATTCTTCCACTGTTACTGCATAATATTTTGGTTACGATTATTGTATTGCTGTCTTTCAGTATTGCAAGTGCCTCCTCAACACTTACACCCCTGCTTGGGTGGCGTTGGATGGAGGTGGGGGCGTTCAGAAGCGATGTGTATCACTCGCGAGTCGCTATGGTAGGATATACTGCCGTCACACTCCCGCGTGTCCCCACATGCACGCGGCTAGACTTGGGAGATTGCCAAGCATCGGTATTGTTTCGCAGTATCCTAAAGTAGTTCCCATACAAATCTGAACCCTCTAGGTGCCATAGGACATGAATAAATATGGGTGAAAGTGCGGACGTAGGTGCTGCGGCGCTGGGGTTTTGTGGGTTAAGTGTATACTGTATATATATACCCTTGTACTGTCTATGGGTATATAAATTGCTTTGTTCTTGTATTGGGCATATACATTAATATCTTGATATTTTGGCAAGAATGTAGTTACCGGGTGTACCCCATTATGTTCCCGTCTATTTTGACTGCCTTTGGATACAAAAATACATTACCCTAACCAAACAACCTAACCTAACCTAACCTAGTATTATAGATTTATAAGTATTTATTTCATTATAAGTATTTATAGATGATTTATGTTGTATGTGGTAGTGGTACACCCGGTAACTACATCCTTCCCGATATTTTTCCCGTTTAGTAAATCCACACATACTATGTCTAACGTAACTGAGACACTTCAAAGAATAGATGAAAGGAGGCAGCAGAGAGGAGTATGTAATGACTTAAAGAAATGCCGAAAAGAAGATATATATGGTAGTAGGTAGTAATGTAAACTGTTTTGTTTAATTATTTTCATTATTATTAATTTATTTTTTTATTTCCTAGAATCAAGTACGTCTCCCCACCTGATGGCCATTGGGGTGTACTGCTGCCTGATGGGTCATGGACTGGCATGATTGGTATGGTTAAACGACATGTGAGTAACAATGTATTATATAAATGAGTATATAATGTATAAGGAGTTGTTCAATTCGAAATCAAAGTCATTTCAAGGAGAACTGACAGTTTATGCAGTTATTCAATAATATTTATACATTGATTCTATCAAAGATTCCCGCCCTTCACCTATGAGAAATGATAACATGTTTTTTTTTGTATTCATTGTAAAAGGATGATCGCAGCATCGCCTCACCAATTCACAATCACCAACCAACTCTCCTAGAAGAAACTAATATTGCCAAAGAACTATAAGATTTTGTTTAGTAAACTCATTCTTTCTTTATATTGGCTTTTCCAAATCCCCTTTAAATTTAACCCCCCCCCCCCCCCCCCCAGACATATTAACTTACGAAAGTTAGGGGTTGCCTGAGCACCCGGTATTTCCCCCACAACAGACTGAGGGACCGTTAGAAGTCGGTGGAATTTGGGGTTGCCACCTATCGACAGATTTCGATCTAACTTACCTAACTTAGTAAGCTCAATATGACGCAAATGTGTCATATAACTTACTTATTGAGCTATTTCACCAAGTTCATTTGACGTGATCGCGTCATATGATACCTCTGGGCAACATCGCCATGTGACGCGATCGCGTCATATGTGACGGAGAGGGTTAAGAGGTCACCAAAATTATAATTGACTAAAACGTTTATACATATTGAATGAAACATTACACTCAATGCCAATAAATGCCATTGTGTCATCCATTTTTCATAATAGACTCACCTATGTGATATCTTAGGAAGCTGATATAGGACTCGGATTATTCACAATGACTCCCAGCCGATATGGAGCAGTCGACTTTTCATACCCAGTAGTCATTTCCTACTCGAGTTTCTTTGGTGGTCGAGGCATCCCTGAGGTGGACCCCTGGAGCTTCCTACTGCCCCTGACGCCCTTAGTGTGGGTGGTTCTACTGACGGTATTGTTGGGGGTGGTCACTGTAGCCACACTCCTACTCTCCTTCAGCCACTTCCGGACAAATTCATGGCAGAGACTACAGCATACTTCAGCAACCTATATTCGTATACTACTGCAGCAAGGTATTGATGGATATTCTAAGACTGAGCATATAGCAGAGCTTATGAAACATATAAACATAAAATAACTAGTGATTAAATACAATCGGGACAATTATTAGTCGAGAAAGTCAGGGTGAGCAGACAAGAACATCAGGGCTATGAATACAGATAATTAGGACAAATTGTTGAGGAGAGTGGTCCCGAAAATCAGATCTACTGAATATAAAAAATATAATAAATGAATAGTCCAAACTCCTATGACAACATCTTGATGTTTGGGTGAAAGAATTGAGGCAATCAGTCAAAGAAATCGGACCGAGTGAATGTAATAATAGTGGCATATATCGGTACAATTATAGCTATTGGTTGAACAAAAAAGGCGGCAATCGGTCAAGAAATAACGAAATAACAATCACCACTGGACAATAGGGCAAACTTGTTACACAAATCAGTCGAGAGGCATTCCACAAACAAAATCGGTCAAAATCGGGCATGCGGGAAAGCCCCTTAAGATAGTCGAAAAGAATCGGGCGGACTGGTAGGGATGAAGGTAGGCTCTTGCGAGACGGGTTACTCATGTAGCTAAAGCATAGAACACCGTCTCATAGGCTAGCCAAAAAAATTAGAATGTGGTACACAAAACAATTTTTTTTTTTTTTGGTAATACTAAAAACGCACCTGTACTTAGATCTATGTGTTACTTATTATTTTAACTGTACCCTAGATACTCTTAAGGCCGCGGGCTGGCGGTGGTGGGAGCGTGTGGCGGCGGGTGTGTGGATGTTGATGATGTTGGTGATGACGAAGAGCTATGCCGGCAACCTTATATCACAACTGGCTGTCAGATATGTTCCTGAACCCTTACATACAATGGAGGACTTTCTGGGCACGAACGCCACCCTCATTCTGTACAAAGGAACATCTGATGAACACGCCTTAAGGGTAAGTTAAGCATAGTAAGAGAAACGTCATGCATATATTTCATATATTTTCGCATTACACTTTTATCAGGCCAAACTAGTATAAGACAGTTGTAGTATTTAACTTTCTATAACCCTCACACAACAGTCAGTGTATATGTGGGCATGTGTCTGCTTGGGACTGGTGAGTGCGTCTGTAAAAATTTGTGTGCATGCATGTGCGTATATGATAGGTTGTTTGATTACACATTGAAAACCCTATTCACCGTAGCCTAAACAAATGTTACGTAATGCATATACAGGATAAATCCTGGTTATTAGTTGTGCCCATCCTATTGGGCTATTATATAATAAAGCAGATGTGCAGTTTTCGCATTAACTATATAACAAATAAAAAAAAATGCATACCCAACTCTGCAACCTAGAATTCTGCAAGTAGTGTTTACTGTTTTCGGTAAAACGGTATATATATATATATATATATATATATATATATATATATATATATATATATATATATATATATATATATATATATATATTAGGATGGTCGTCGCATTGACCAATTGAATTTGCCTACACAATTTGGTGACAATACATTAAACAGGGAAAATTACGAACACTTGCTGTGACCTTTGACCTTATGTATTACAATATTTATATGAATTTTGATGTATATGTTATGTAAGTATTAAGTAACTAACACAATCAGTTTTCCGAAAATTAAGTAATCGTTTTTAATGAATTACAAAATTGCCCTTTGCCCTTGACCTGTGACTTTGACCTTTATGTAAGAGTTCAATCTTTGATTGCATTGACGTTGCCCTGGAAAATATAATAAGCATGCCTAATTTCATTACGACCCATCAGCTAGATTCATACTATATACACGTATATAATATAATAGTTGACCTTGACCTTTTACCTTTATGATATGTATTTCAAAATGTAATACTTCCTGATGATTTAAAGTGCAACTATCTAGCCAAATATTGTGAAGTTTGCAAGAAAAGAACAAAATATAGCATTTTGACCTTTTATATGGCCTTGACCTGTGACCTTTACCTTTCATATAGAATTATATAGTTTCTTGTATGGCCTTGGCCTAGGTATTCCGAATATACATGACAAGCCTAGTGAGAATCTTAGGTAGTATAAGAAATACTTGTAAAAAACTTACTTCGACAATTGACCTTGACCTTTGACTTTTATTTTGACCGTTATGATGTCTCAAAATTTAAAAACTTTCCTTTTGATTTAAAGTGCAACTATCTCACTATTTGCTGTGAAGTTTGTATGAAAAGTAAAGACATTAGCATATTGACCTTTTATTTGACCTTGACATGTGACCTTTACCTTTCATATGGAATTGTATAGTTTGTTGCATGGCCTTGGCCTAGGTATTCCGAATATACATGGTAAGCCTAATCAGAATCTAACAGTTAGTATAAGAAATACTAGTAAAACACTTATATTCAATTTTAACTTTGACCTTACCCTTTAGAATATTTATCTAAGATTTGGTCAATAAGATATTAAGGTTACCAGTAACTTGTATAGTGAAAATGAAGAAATTTGAGTAAAAACTGAACAATATGAAATATTGACCTCATTTTAAACCTTGACCTTTGACCTTAAAGTTTAAGTTAAATTGAACATTTCTTTTTGACTGCCCTTCGCATTGACCAAATGGATATACCTGTGAGATATGGCAAACATCCATCGAACGGTCTAGGAGGAGTTTCCGGACAGACAGACGGACGAACGACGACGACAGACAAGCTGGCTGATAGTGCACAGTATACGGGCAGGATCTGTGTGCCCAAGACCATCCTGTTTAGAAGAGTTAATAATATCAATATAGTTACACAGCTCTCTATATACCATTTCTGACCAGACAGCTACAAGTGGCATCTACCGTGATGTGTGGGAGGTGAACAAAGAGGGGCGCATCAGACTTCTGCTATTATCACAACACAAGGAGGTTTTAGAGGCCCTAAGGGAAGGTGACGCATATACGAATCTTGATTTGGCTTTATCTTCCATGAAAATGATGTCTCATCAGTTTTCAGTGACAGGTACCTAGTTTACTTATTTAGATAGACAAGCATATACGTTTTTATTTATTGCACCAATTAATGTTTTTGTAACATAGCCTACTCATGCACTTTGCCTTTTGATGGGGGGGATGTCAATCAAATTGTGATACATAATAATAGAAACAATAAAATCACGAATATTCTTTTATGGCCACACTATAATTATGGTTAACTATTTGTACATCGTATAACTGTATTAATTATATTTAAGCTAGCATCATTTTAAGCCACTTGGCTACTAAAGATATGTTCGTGTTAGAGGGTTCAATGATAATTATGATGTACCTTACCGATTTTTAAAAAGCCTTCTCTGATCTCAAAAAAATAGACTTCTGTAAGCCATAATTTAAGGAAATAATTCGTCATCGTCTGAAAGTGATAATGTTGTTATAGGTAAATGCGAGTTCTACATTGGACGAGGCCAGTATCTTACTTCCTTAGAATCCCTGGCAGTTGCTAAAGGGAGTCTTCTACTTCCTTCGTTAAGTCGCAGGTAAATAATTTATATATATTACCATTGATGTTATTATTGTAGATATTGATATCATTAATCAACTACCACATACCGATGTAGGATGTATGTATATATAGCATTTACAATAATTGGTAAAAATATATTAAAAACAAAATATATATATAAGCAATTGACTCTCCGGCAGGGAATCGTAGGCGTACAAGGAAGAGCAATACCAACGCTTTGGTATTGCTCTTCCTTATATATATATGGGAAAGGACTTTCAGTATAATCAGTTCTAACATTATAAAGGCCAAAACGAAGTTTGATGGATACACATTATCTTGATTTTACTCACGGCATTTACCTGTTAACCGAAATAAAGACACATTTTACAAAATACCACTATTGCTTTACGAATATACACAACTATTAATTATATCTATCCATTCAATGTTTTAGCCAATATATGTTGAAACAAATTCAAAGTATTATTTCGAAAATTTCAACCATATTCTAAGTAAAGCCTTGCTCACACACTTAACAGCTCAGCAACTAATATTAACGCATTTGTTTACTCTGCCAGTTTCTCTCATATGCAAAGACATTACTAAAAATGGACTCTTAATTTAAATAGTTAATTTACTTAACTTCTCCAATATAGTGTTTACGCTTTGTTATTTATTCCGCTTAACATTGGACGAGTTTGCATTGCTTAAGTAGGAACTCGATATATAGAAGGGGAGAAAGATATGGGAAGATGTATTGACAGTGCCGTGAATACCTGAATGGAGAAATTATATCCACATGACGGAAATACCTATTGCCATATTGACTCAAATGTCTTTGGTAATCTGAGTAAAATCGTATAATGATAGCCAGAATACAATGAAATTAGTCATTATACTCAGAGTGTTAGCATAATAATACTAACATCACTATAATCAATTCATACTACCTAGCGAACATTCTTGACCCCTCTCACCTCGTAACCACAAAAAATGGGTCTGGAACAAATGAGCTGAACATGTATTACATAAGAACATAAGAAAATGGGAGTCTGCAAAAAGCCGATCGGCCCACACAAGGCACACCCAACCCCAATTACATAACAACATAAGGTCATAAGATCGCGGGAAACTGCATATGGCCATGCGGCCCATTCACACCCAGCCAATATCACCCATATGGGAATCCAACTTATGCTTAAAGCTTTCAAGTGTTTCTGAGCTAATTACCGTTCTGGGCAGTGCATTCCACATATTAACAACTCTATTTCCAAACCAGTGCTTCCCTAAATCTAAACTTATCTAACTTGAAACCATTTGAGTTGGTTACGTCGCCGTTCTTTAGCTTTAATACCTCATCTATATCGCCCTTATTTAAACCTTTTATCCATTTAAATACCTCTATCATGTCTCCCCTACATCTTCGTCTCTCTAGTGAGTGCAGGCCTAAGACTTTCAACCTCTCCTCATACGATAAATTTCTAATATTATGTATCTTTTTGGTCATTATTCTTTGGACTGCCTCTAAAGGGTCGATATCCATTCTATAATAAGGGCACCAAAATTGAACAGCATAGTCTAAATGGGGTCTTACTAGAGCTAAGTATAGTTTTAAGAAAACTTCAGCAGTCCTGTTGCTAACACTCCTAGATATGAATCCTAGAATTCTATTTGCCCTATTCCTAACACTTACACACTGTTTTCTGGGTTTCAGATCATTACTAACGAGCACCCCCAAATCCTTCTCACACTCTGAGTTATCCAATTCTACATTGTCTAGTTTGTATTTAGCATCTAAATTACGATTGCCAATCCTTAATACCTTACATTTGTCTACATTGAAACTCATCTGCCAATTTATGGACCACTCGTGCAAGTGATCGAGATCATTTTGAAGACATTCCCTGTCGCTAGCTGACTCTATTATCTTACCTATTTTAGTATCATCAGCAAATTTACTGATCCTACTCTTTATGCCTGAGTCAAGATCATTTATGTAGATAATGAACAGAAGGGGCCCCAAAACCGACCCTTGGGGGACCCCACTTGTAACTAATCCCCAGTCCGATTTTACACCATTTATACTAACTCTCTGTTTCCTACCAATCAGCCATGACTTAATCCACTTGAGTAGCATCCCTCCAATACCATGTCCTTCTATCTTCCTTAACAGCCTATCATGTGGAACTTTATCAAAGGCCTTACTGAAGTCTAAGTAAACTATATCATATGACTTGTCGTTATCTACCGCTTCATAAACCTCGGAGAAAAAAATGAGTACATTTGTTAGGCAGGTGAACTCCTTCTAAATGGATCGAAATGTCACCTTGATTGCTATAGTCCTTACTGTATTATATGAGGTTAGGTAGCAAGAATTCTGTCATATTTTACTTGTTACAATCTTCTGTTTTAACAGTAATGTAGGCAACGGTCGCCCTTCTGTAAATCTGAAACGAGAAATGAAGTGAGATCTACCGTTTAATAATGAATTCTGGTAGAGTTGTTGTGAACTTATTATATTTTGACAGGGTGATGCAGGCGTTAGAAGGCGGTCTGTACTGGTACTGGATGAGACATAATTACCGTAACATGACCAGCTGTCTCAACGCACCAAGGAAGTTCGCCATCAAATCAAAATTGGCCATCCGGAATATTTGGGTAATTATCTACTCAGCACTGTAAAGGTATATGTATTATTGTCATTGTTAGATCGTATATTACCACAATCAAAGATCCTATTCCAGATTAAGGCTCATTAGCTGTATTTTACTATTAAAGTATAACAAATTAAGACCGTAGATAACTAGTATTGTCGATTAATTATTAGGTATCACCATTGAAACTACGGTCTTATGTTGCCAATAGTTGTGTCAGTCCTGTAGCCAAAAATACGATGAAGTACTTGTTTACTGTGTGGTAGTCTATTTAACTTAACCTCTTCAATATACGATCGTATTCATATTTGTTTTAATTCTGGCCAACACCAAAAGATAGTTTCACATAGGAAGAACTCGCTAGCAGTCAAAGGGGTACACCATATTTCATTTATCACTTACACTCCCCAGATTGTTTTCGAGCCAAAATAAAGTAAATGCATATTTTATATTTAATATTAATGAAATTGTACTGCATACATTGATAATATGAGTATATAAGACACCCATGTTTAAGGTGTGTTATACTAAAGCTTTTGTCGTGATTTTCCATGTCCAATAATTATATCTTGTGAAACATTTCAGGGATATCTTGGTATTGATAACTCTTCAACATGTGTAGGCTATATACTGCAATAATAAACTGCCGTAACGGAGTTTCTGATAAATATTGGACAAAGAAAGCACTCGTGTGATATGGAATTTACCTGCAGCATTACATAGTATTGAATTTGCTGGCCTATTTGAACTAATTTAATTACTTTGTCTCCCAAGTTGCAGGCAACAGTAGCAAGTATATCAAAACGTCTTGTTCAATCAAGGGCGCCGAATTTACATCGAAAACGTATCAAATACTGTTATAGTTGATGCATTATAGTGTATTCATATAGCATCGTTTAATAATGTTAACATATTTAACTTATTAAAATGTTAATCTAAAAATGCATCACCTTTCCCTGCCCAGGGTATGTTTGTGGTGCTGGCTGGTGGAGGGGTGGCCAGTCTCCTCGTGTTCTTCATGGAGCTCCTCTACTCTAGCATTATAACTATATACACTAAATAATCGTCGTTTCTGTTGTATACATCTTAGCCGACTGTAAGCACTTAATAAAACCTACCAAACTTCACTCATAATTCTTCGAACTAAACTATAATGTGTAGCTTAGCGCAATTATTGTAACTTAACCACACTCTGTCTTAACGGATAATGTCCTGTATATTTTACAGCTGACTCAATCTACTGTAAATTATACACATATACTGTATATTATGTCAGGTGTTAAGATATTGGGCCTACTAATCGTGAATATATTATAGGCTGATCCACATTCAGTGGGCCTGGTTTGAACTAGTGGCTATATGAACACACACACACACTTATATATATATATATACAGTATATAATTATATACTAACTAACACTAACACATTTACTCGAGCAAATATAATATTGACATTAAACGTCCGTAGGTTCCTAATAAACTATTTTAGCAATGCTGTGAGTAATTCACGATTGCAAGTAATGTTTGTTGTTCATGTATCTCATGTTGTACAAATACGTCCTTGTACATAGTGAATATATTAATGGACAAACTGCGCTGTACGATACTTTATCTGAAAACCGCACCGGACATGGTATATAATAAAAAGCCTCCTACTGTCTGAGTCAGTGTTCATCTACACTTGCCCGACTGACTGCCCTTCCCACGACTGACAAGATCTCCGGTAAGTTTAGTGCACATACTTGCTTTCTTCTTAGCTGACGATTAATTGTCATGTCCTCTTCTGACTTAAACACTTTGCGTGCGCCTTGTGATCTCAGCCCATCATTTGCTACATATACAACTGGCGAACTAATTATATATTTGTGTGTGATAAGGATATAGTTCTTCGTCTGTGACTGAGATGTATATTAAGAATCTTTTAGCTGTGTCTGGTTGTCCTCCTTAGTCTACGACTGAGACTGGGATATCTACCTCGTCTGCAACTGGGATATCCTGTTGAATATCTTTGTACGTGTCTGGTTATTGTCGTTTATTTAGTCAAACAATTGTTTGCGATTGTTTATGCATTATGATGATGCTGAGATGGGAGACATGCTTTGACTACCTTGATGACTTCATTGTGTTTGCGACTAGTTTAGACCACCAATTATACCACTATATTAATAATAATAATAATAATAATAATAATAATATTCATATTACTTAATAAACACCATACATCTGTAGTCCTCGTTCTGAGATTCAATTGCTATCGAACAAAGTTTATAATCAGACACTATTACCCATTTCCTGGCTCAAGGGAAAGGGTACCAGGTAATAGTTCATGCCTGAGCGTGGGAATGAACTCTGATCTTCCCGGGTTGGAGGCCTAGACGTTCTCCACTACGCAGCCGGGCAAAGCCTGTGCATTTCCTTGCCTATTGTTCTATTACAACAGGTTTGTCACACATTTTCCAACCGTTCAGAAGACCTTCACAAAGCTGACGACAGACCACCTTTACTGGTCGCCATCGTGCCAGTCTATATTGTCTATTAGGTCATCGTACATTTCAATTAAATCATTACCGGGTATCATATTTTTCATTCGGCCATAATAGCCGTGGACGGAAACTTCAGAACAAGCTATGTTGATACAATTTTGATGCATTGGCGAACTAATATTATAAAATGATTGATTCGCAAAGACAAAGTACTGATAATCACTAGATAATGCCTAACGTTTTATTTACCATTAGGTGTTCAGCTATTCATATCACAACTGAAAATGAAAATCAGAACTCGGTTCCGGAAAACCTTGATGGCCGAGCGGAGACTGTTCGTGATAATGTGGTCGGAAGGGCTCTCTCTGAGGGCCATAGCCAAGAAGATGAATTCCAGCACGACCACGGTGGGCCGCTGGGTCAGACGATGGAGGAATGAGGGACACATACAAGCCAAAAAAAGGATGCTACATTATTTCTTACCTGGATCGTATTCTCACCCCTGTTCTGTCCAACTCTCTAAGCAAAGAGTGAACCGATTTTACCATTCTTTCTTCCACTCAACGAGTAAACTGTGGAAACCTTATAGTATGCAATAAACTACTTCAAGTTCTGTGCATTCAATATTTGTATCTCTAACGTACTCTGAATTTGGGTCTCTATTACATTTCCAATTATTGGGAGACTTAGGAAATATTTAAAGGAGTGTAATACTCTCGTGGAAGCAGAATATAAAGTATAAATTTCGAACACACAGACCGGTAACATATATTATAGATAACAATTAAACCAAAGTAATTATATATCTAATCACGTACTGTGTATAAAGGAGGCTATCACACATGAGATTGAGAATGGTTCCATGTTGCTAGTACTAAATATTGAGTACGTATACACCAATACTTTGACAGTTTAGATAGAAATATATTAAAAGGTCTAATAAAACTTGTTGTCTAGAAGTAAGATAGAAGAATAATCAGGACACATTTAGGCCAAGCCTGATTCCTCGAACTGCTTAAATTATGTTTTGAAATGCATTAACAAGGTTGAGATTAAATAAGTAGTGTTAAGCCGTCTGATACACCGTCAAAATGTCGATCATATTTTATGATTAATACTTGAATCATCTTTTAGGATCTATTTATACTCCACAGCAATGCTCTGTAAGCAATTATCGTGCTCAAGATGTATATGTTTTTTTATAACTAATTACCTGCACATAATTAGGTATCTTTCTCATGAATGTCAAAGTTAAGCAAATATTTTCACAAATCGTCAAACATCTATATAGCTGAGCTATATAAAAGTATATAACTGAGCTTTATAAAAAATGGTTCAATGCTTCTCTGGAGATAATAGGTGTTTCAATGTGTGTCTAAGCTATATAGATAAGTAATTGTGTTTATATCAGCATATTGGTATATTTGTATGTTATTTTACATTTAATAAATTTCTGCTTATGTAACTAATAAAGTATACAATATAACTGGTCGTTTGTATAATTACATTTATGTTTTAAGAAGGCGAAATTCAAATATATTTTCCCGACTATAATATTTATAAAATGCACTTAGTTTAGAAACACATAAGGCTACATAAATTTAAGATATATATATATATATATGTATATATACCAACAGGAAGAAAAGGGCCAATATACTTGGAGCACAGCATTTGAAATAAAATTGGTGTGCTTATTTAGTGGAGTTAAATTATTAGGAGGGGATGTTTGTGATAGCTAGCTGGATTACTGTCTGTAGATGAGACACAAACAAACAGAGAAGAAAGCCAGACAAATAAACAGAAGTTCCAGCAATTCCATATCACATGCCTATGAGGCCTCCCTTTGGGTATTGCCCTGCTCGAGTGATATGAAACGCTGGTACACTATTTTGAATGTAGCCCACATACACCGAACCAGTATTTTCCATTAATCAATATTCACTGCTCCCTGTATACTATAAACCAGTGTGCCATATGTCCAGGCAATTGTACCAATGGTGGAGCATCTGCAAAACAATAGTAAACATCTGTTACTACCTACTGCTACTATGCTGTACATAACTTAAATTTTCTTCTGCAGTTTGTGAATGAAAGACATACACAGCGTCAGTACAAATGTTTGCACGGGGAATCATCTCTGTCAACCTTATTTTATTTTCCCTGGCAAATCTTTATATTGGTGGTAAGTAGTCAATAAATTACCAATCTTATAATTACATTTAAATTAAACACAATATCTGGTTAATAATTATATGGTATGACCACAGATATATTTTTCTATATATAAACAGTATATCTTTACGCATCTGTTTCATTACGTATAATAATGTCTGTGAATTTGAGTGTGCGGCAGTACAGGTTTTCTAAAGACTTTCAATGTCTGTATAATTCCAAAAGGTGAACATGATGGGGCTAGACCGCTCCTTGAGGCACTTAAAGCTGTTCTGGAGGCACAACTGCAACAGCGGGACTTTATTATGTTCCTTACAGCGGAGGGAACGATGGTAAGAATACAATTGCATTACTTCAGATACAAATGAAATAATAATTAATGAAATGTATGATAAAGATATAGCATACTAGCTAAGATAATATTTAAAACATGCTGTATATAATATAATATGCATAAACGCAATATGTCATAGTGTTAGTATACACAGTATATATATATATATATATATATATATATTTAAATAGTTTGAGGATGTGCGTGAGGTACGAGCACCGTGGGGTATCGGAGTGTTCGAGGTGAAGGTGGACGACCAAGACAACAACGTAACAGAAGCTCACCTATCCTTAGTGGGGGAACAGGCTCGCAAGGTACAGAGGGCAAGTTCCAGATGACAATAATTGTTACAATAACACTAATATTGTACGTAAAACAACGAGATCATGCTTAAAATGTAGTCGTATGGAGGTGCTTAGGGCCACAATATTACCAGTGTAAGAAATGTAGATAAAGGCAAAGGCCAAATATTGTTATGCATATCAAATCAATGATATCATTGATATACCATTCTTTGATTCATATTTGGTGGTTAAGTAATGTCCAGCAGTATTATAGCAGGCCATGGTCTACTATATCACCCGCCATGACGCCACAGCGGATCTTTCCATACACAGTTACGTGAAATATCATCGTCGCTGACGGTGGTGGTGGTGAGCGACGACCCAGCCTTCCTCACCACCTTCACCGAGTGGTCCCTCAAGGGCCGCCTCCTGGTGTGGTCCACAAGGCTCCTCGTCCTCACCCGCCTCCCACTCCACCGCCTCCACCACCTCCGCAACACCCTTGCCATGACCAACTCCATGCTACTTCACGTTTCTCAAACCTCTTCATTCAGGTATGATAAACCCACACATCATCCACACATATTGTTCTGTTTGCCTGAAAACTCCACCTACGGCGCATTATGAAAAACCTTGGTTTTGCTAGTGCTTATGGTTAGATTTCTAACTGGTCTGTAATATGACATTTAGTCGAACTTTGTATTAAAGTTTTTTGTTTTTGTGAAGAATAGAATTCCGTCTATTCAAATAAATATCCCATATGTAAATATCAAAGGTAATAATACAAGGAATCACACAAATGTATACATATTTATTCCTGAAGTTACGGTTTCATATTTGGTAACCATAAACGTCAATGAAAAATAATCAAACTTTACTCGGCAATTTTAGTTTTCCCATGCCCTGTTTATCCTCCTAAAGTAATTGCTAAGATGTCACAAAATTAATCGTAGGCCTATAATAATATAATTACAATTACCACCGCCACTCATCATTGCTCCTCCACAATGTTTGACCTTCGTATCTTCCATTTTACCTTCGTTATGTCTGTAATTGCATCTTCTTGAGCTTTTCTCTGTACATTCGTTTTTCTTTGCGCATCCAATACACGTAAATAATCATGATTGATTTCACATCCCCGTAGCATTACAAGTATCAAATGTAACCTACATTATCTTCTGTAAGAACACCGAGATCATAAAATATACATACAAAACCCGGCTAGGTATTCTAAGTTCTTCGTACCAGACATAATTATATTGTATTATCTATTCATTTGAATAGAAGATGTAGACAAATTATATAGCCTACATTTATTGTGTTAGTATGGATTTAAGAAATAACTACATGTTTTACATCCTGCTCTCACCCCTGCCCAAATGCCGCATGACAGTCCCAATTAGTCCATTAGTTCATATACGGTATTTGTATTATGTCGTTCTGATTAGATTGATATCCAAAATTCGAAATTGGATATTAATTGTGATCGTGTACTCAACCTTTAACTGTGTTGGTGGTGTAATGCTTTAGGTGGTTATGTTCAGGGTGTGGTGTCCCGAGTTCGAATCCCGGGAGGACCATATGCTTTCATTAGTTTATTCAGGCACATTGGGGTTGATGATTAATGTTAAGAACAGGGTGTTACTTATATAATGGGCTAGAATGCCGCTAGATTGTATGCAACATAGGTACTGCACATTAATACGTAAAACTATTTCAGAGTGAAAGTGTATGTAGACCTGCCTTATAGCCGACCAGGATCTGAGATGCTAACTCTTGCCTCTTGGTCTGCTGAAAGGGGTTTGCAAAAAGTATCCCACATCTCATACTACCCTGATAAGTTTTCGAAGTAAGTGTATATTTTACTTTTACAACCAATAATTCGGCAAAAATCTGAATGAAAAATTGTGTGGAGTCTAGAGAAAGGAATATTATCCCCACTATCACGGGATATTAGAAGTGTATGAACACTTCCAAGGGAAAGTAATATTACTTAAAATTATAACACTTATGAACGTGACTATCTTCGAGCTATTCATTCTGAATTTACCAAACAAGCCACTACTATTACTTTAATATTGATATACAATGCAAACAAATATTATCGATTATCTAATGTAACAGATTTTTTAAATCAATATTTGCTGAAATGATAATTATTTACAGATTTTCCAATAGACCTCGATTGTCAGTAGCTAGAGTGTTATTGGGATCAGCTACAACAATGACAGTGGATGATCCAGATGCGCCCGGAGAAAAGAAACTTATCGTGTTCAATGCTAATAACGCTCTCATCGAAAACGTCGCCACGAAAATGAACTTCACGTGAGTATACATAACTCAATAAAACAAAATATAAGAACAGTTTTGCATTATGGGAAATATTTGCATACATGATTACCAACCTGTTAGAAATTACTTGTAACCTAGCTGAGCAAACTATATGCAGGTACCATAGAAAACGAGCGCTATTCGTATTCCCTGATTTAGGTTTGCGTTCGGGGGCAGACTAGGACATAATGCTAAATACTCGCTCTCCAGTAACTATTAATTTTTCCTGTGAACTAGGAAGACCAAATCCATAGATATTATTCTTACAGCGTGTTCATATATATTTTGTAGTAATCATATAAAAATGAAATGAGAGTCTGAGGAATACCAACACCCTCTGGTTCCATACTTATTGTGTGTAAATATGTATGCTTATTATAATGCTGTAATACATACAAACATACATTTAAAGACCATCTCTATATTGGAGACATATACGGTATATATATATAATTTACCCATTTGACCCAGAGCGATTTAATAACAAATTACAACCCAGGACCAGGCAAAATTATATTTTTTTTTCTGGAAACACGTTGAATAGGTTAGTAATGAAGGAATGAAGGAAAACCAACATGAAACTGCTCACCTAGGTCATTTGGGGGTCCTGGCGGGAGTCACCACCATCACTGGGTGCCTTGTGCTTCTTCAAAACTCCCTCGCCTGCAGACGAAAGCCGGGTGAGGCAGCGTGGCTGATATACAATGCCTCCAGTTTTTGAGTGACACTTATTTGCACCACCCGAGCATCATGTGTGCCTCCATAGTTCATCAAATGGCAATCATATCACAGAATGTCATTCTAAGTGAGGTTAGAGTGTGCAAAGTGCATAAAATCAAGTGTAATAAGTACCGACGAGTGGCAAGCCTCAAGTGCGTTGTGGTTGCCAGGGTGACCGTCGGCTCCCGGATGTATACACAGCCTGCCTCCACCGCATAATAATAATAATAATAATATTAATTCAGTTAGCATTTTACAATGTTGGTACCACATAATATGTTACAAATATGACATGTACCAGCCTTGCATAATTCCAACTAAAGATAGCCCAATAAGGCCGTTAGGCGTATTTCCATTGGGGTCACACGGATTAGGTTAGCTGGGGAAAAAGGGGAGGATAAACAAAAGTAGATACTTTAGAGAAAGTATTTCTAGGGGGTTATTTTAACATACCTTACATCCTATAGTAATTATCAGTAATCAGCAATCGGTAATCATTTCAGTTTGTTTTGCCTATCTCTTATGTCGTATTTAGTAGTAGACATAAGTTTGGTGCTCCCTTCTCGCAGCTGTCCGGTTCAGGTGCTCCTTCAAGCTACGTCTGAAGGAATACAGCGTTCTCTTTTCACGGACTGACTGGGGAAGGTCGCTCCAGTCTTTGATGGCAGTGGAGAAGAATGTTACCTTACCCTGTCCTTGGATTTTCGGGACCGTATAATTAAACATCCTATTTCTTGTATAATTATGTCCACTCCTCTCATTTGCTTTAACAAAATTACTCTATAAATACTCTGGAGCTCTGTCATAGAATATGCGTAAAATAACAAGAACTATCACTGAAAGTCATTGTGGGTGTTGGTAGCGTTATAAAGTGTATATTGTTCAGTGTTTACAATACAATACCTGGAGCATCCTGGTATGGTGATGGCAGGCCATCATAACACACATACGAACAGATGCGATACCACCACAACACAACTCTTGGCTAAGCTCCGTGGTTAGTATACTTTGACTTTGCCTGTTCCACTGTTACTGTATAATATTTATGATACGATTATCGATTATCGTATTGTGAGTGACACTGTCACATATAATATACACAAATTTATAGACAGCTTGTAAGTCTTCAAGGGTGTGATAGTCCCTGAAACACTGTGTGACACACAGAGCTACATCAGTCGAGGGATGGGAAGGTTGAGAAACGAGTCTACGAGAACACACGTATGTAAACACGCTAATCCTGCCACCACCACAATAAGGCTGTGTGTGGTAAGCTTACTTCTTTTTCTTTCTTCCACTGTTACTGCGTAATACTTTTTTAAATTTTTAAAAGACCTCCGTCTACGTATTGTGAAAAACCTGTTATCCTCCGGCAAATTGTGGGGTTGAGTGAGTGAAGGGGGGGGACAGTGAATGAAGGAGGTTGCATGTTTTTCATAATACGTGTTGCTAGCCCCAAACGCGCGAGCAACTGTGGCTTTCAACCATCCGACACATCCCCTTTTATTAATGTGCATCACACATGTTACATACAAATAAGGTTTATGTTTTGTTTTACCCTACTGTGGAAAGACTACGGATACACCACTCCTGCCGGGGCCTCACGCAGTGGCATGACTCAGTCCTGTCGAACTGAGCTCATGACGCTGGTGGCATTACCCCGGAGGATAGCCATCCCTAGTCTTTGCTTGAGCCAGAGGGTTTCCCGGGGTTCTCCTGAAACTTCTCTGATTTTACGGCCTATTTCATTCACCATCTTAAGGGTGGTGGGGCCGAAGACTCCTGAAGTTTCGAATGCCAGGGGCTCGAACTGATGAATTCTGGCGATGGCTTGATATTTTTCTCGCTTTTTATTTTCTGCTATCCGGGCGGCTTCACCTGCTTCGTCGGCGTTTCTGGCGGCGTTGGTTGTGGAGAAAGTGTCAACACATGTGGCATCCCACACGAGGCACCGGCCATTCTTGTAAGAGAAAGTGGTCATCCCATCTGGCCGTTTGCCGTCTTCTCTGTGAAGTCCATGTGGTTCGAGGATTGATGCACAGTTAGCACTCTGCAGGGCCCGTTTTATGACATCATTTAGTGCAGAGTGTCTTGGCAGGCGGCCTGCGTTGTAATTACATGACAAGGCATGGTGACCTTGAGCATCCATCCTCCCATCACACTTGCAATTGTGTGGGTGACAAACTGCCGCACCCACTCTGAGCGCGATGGCGACCAGGAGCGCTTCAGCATCCAAGTGAGTTCCAAGAGGTGGGATGGGGATGGCGTGTAACCACAAGCCACTCTCCGAACGGGCGGCTGCCTGGAGGCGTGCTTTTGCAACCTGGTCTGCATTGGTTAGGAGATTTTCTTGAGTTTTCTTCGCCGAGATGGTATCCCACGCTTTCTGCTTGCTCCTGGAGGTACCCTGAGGCTCCTCCTCTACTCCTGTACTTCCCTTCCAGGTGTTAATCGCTGCTGTTACGTCCCCATTAAGTGTCATTCCGGGTTTAGAATAAAGGATGGACAATACGAGGTCGTTGGTCGCGATGAGGGAAGAGATAAAGGCTGGGGAGGCAATATCCGAGGCTCTCCGTATGCCCAAGCCCCCGAGGCGGACAGGAAGGGTGGCTTGTGTCCAGGCCCGTTCTTTAAATTCCACGTTGGTGATGCTGGTCACTGCTTCTCGGATTATGCTGTCTAATTCTTGGAGGCCGCCATTGTTCGTGTAAGTCATCGATGTGCGCAGGAGGTATTGGAGTTTTGGGATGGAGAAACAGTTCTTGAGCAGGGCCAGAGCTGAGTGGGCATCGATGTGTATCAGGCGACTCACGAGACGTTGAAGCTCCTCCTTTTTAACTTGAAGTGCTGGTGGGATTGCTGCCAGAGTTAGTGGGGAACCTAATAGGGTTTGCTGGTGCTCCTGAAGGATCTTTACATCTGGCAATATGTTTCGGAACAGGGCCTGAGTCTCTTCTCCTTGTTCACGTGTGTGGTTGAGGAGAACAAGTTCACATTTGGTGTCATTTATCACTAGCCCGGCCAGGCCGAGGTCAGTTATGATGTTATTTAGGTCGGTTAGAACGTTCTCTACTGACCCACCCAAGGTTGCATCGTCCAGGTACCATACATTCAGCTCTGACCTTACTTTGTTAGCTGCTGCATCCACCCCTATTGAGAAAAGAGCAGGACCACCTGGGTCTCCCTGCTGTAACCCGGTCTCTGATGGGATTACCGTCTCGCCAAAAATCAGGATTGAAGGTTTGGAATAAGCCTGCCAAAGTAGGGGGTACAGAGTGGGGATGTGTTCTTGAGCTGCACGGAGGAAGACATCCCTGCGAATGCTGTTGAATGCGTTCCGCATGTCAATCTTTAGAAGCACTCGTTTTTCTTGGGCTTGGCTGAGGTAGGTGCGGGTTGCGTGTACAGCAGCTTCACACCCCCCTGGAGTTCCGAAACCTAGTTGAACTGGTCTTAAGTGTTGACCTAGGCCATTCGAGAGTGGTTTCAAACCCACCTTTGTGGCAAGGCGGCGGAAGGTGTTCCCTACTGCTATTGGGCGCACGCCGCCATCTTTTTTTGCCAGTGCACAGAGTGATGCCCCAAAAAATAGGGGTGTGGCACAGTCGGGTACTTCCCCTCTTAAAACCATGTTGATGAATTTGGTGAGGGTTTCCAAGAGTGCCTCCCCAGCAGCTCCTGATCCCTGACCCAAGAGGCCTTTGAGGTGGGCGGGTCGGATACCATCTGGGCCCGCGGCTGAGCCTGCTGGGAATGAAGTCACTGCGGCGACCACCTGCTCCTTCGTGACAACTAAAGGTTGGCGCATCTGGTCATTTGGGGCAGGGGGGAGGTTTAGGTCCCTAGGTGTAGGTGAGTGCTTTTCTTGTAGGGCTTCAACAACTTCGGTGCCTTGACCAGCAAAACCTTCTGAAGAGGACAACAGTCTGACGGCCCCTTTGATGTCACTATCCGCCAGCTTCGCAGCGACCCTCTTACGTAGCTGTTCAGCCTCTTCCTCTTCCTTCTCCTGGTGCTTCTGGGCCCTGTTTGGTTGCTGTTCGGGGGGTTCCACCAGTTTGTTTCCATCCATATACTGTGCTACTTGACGTTTCACTCTGGTGGCTAGTGAAACCTGAAGATGGTCTTGTATGTTGGTTCTGGGTGGTTTTCGGAGGGCCCCATAGGAGAAACCCAGGAGCCGAGCCGCCGAACCCAGCCGAACCGAGACGAGCCGAACCCAGCCGAGCCGCGTAATACTTACACCCCTGCTTGGGTGGCATTGGGTGGAGGTGGGGTGTTCAGAAGTGATGTGTACCACTCGCGAGTCGCTACGGTAGGATATACTAGCGTCACACTCCCGCGCGTCCTCACATGCACACGGCTAGACTTGGGAGGTTGCCAAGCATTGGTATTATTTTGCAGTATCCTAAAGTAGTTCCCATACAAATCTGAACCCTCTAGGTGCCATAGGACAGGAGTAGATATGGGTGAAAGTGCGGACACAGGTGCTGCGGCGCTGGGAATTTGCATTTTTTTTTTTTTTTTTTTTTTTTTTACGAGACAATGAATGGAGGAAGGAAAAACACAGATAAAACAAAAAGGTCCATGTGCCTAAAGGCATCCTCCATTCACAAAATGTTTGTAACAACTGGATTTAAACTTTTGTAGATTGTAAGTTTGTGGAAAGCAACTCGAGGGAAGTGAATTCCAAAGAGTAGTAGTTCTAGGAATAAATGAATTTTTATAAGCAGAAGTTCTGCATTGTGGAGGAGAAAGTGTAAATTCATGGGCGCTCTCAGCTGCCCTAGTTCTACGGGGAAAGATGTGGAGAGGCGGCACAATTGAAGCAAGTTCCTCGGAACAATTGCTGTGAAAATATCTGTAGAATAATGCAAGGGATGCAACGTTTCTTCGTATGGATAATTTAGGAAGGTCCTATGTGATTGCAGGGTTATTGATTAATCTAATAGCTTTATTTTGAATTTTGTCCAACTGCCGCAATGCAACCACTCCACTTCCACTCCACAGAGGTGAACAGTAATCCATCTGAGAACGCACATGACTGTTATATATTACGGCCAACTGCTCGTCAGTGAAGAATTCTCGAACTCTGTACAGGAGTCCCAGTTTTTTAGAGGCATTCTTAGCAATGCTTCTAACATGTGTCCAGCTCAAGTTAGTAGTTAATGTTACACCGATAATGTCAATACTAGGGGAAGTGGGAATATTTACATCATTAAAAAATATATGGGAGTCAGTGAGATTCTGTCGGTTATAAAATTGAATGTACTTGGTTTTCTGTGCATTAAAGGAAACTAGATTCTTTTGTCCCCATTCATTAATTCTAGAAAGGTCCTGGTTCAGAGAAATTGCATTGTTTATTTTTGAATTTATAAGATCGGGTTGGGTGAAAGAATTGGTAAATGTGAAGGAACTGTGGAGTGTTGAGTCATCTGCGTAGGAATGTATTGGATTATGAGTGGTAGATATGAGATCATTGATATGAATGAGGAACAGATTTGGGGCTAAAACTGATCCCTGGGGAACACCAGCATTTATTGAGTGAAATTGAGAATAAAGGCCATCTACCATTACACATATTTTTCTGTTATGAAGATAAGAAGAAATTAGTGGAACTAATGATGCAAGGCCGTAGTGGGACATCTTCGACAATAAGGATTGATGCCAGACTCAAATGCCTTTGATATATCCAGTGCTATTGTATGTGTTTCACCATGTTGGTCTGTAGCTTGGTTGATTTGATGCGTAAGAAGGCAAAGCATGTCTGCAGTTGATCGACATCGTCTAACACCATATTGCCTATCACTGATTAATTTATTATTCTCAAGATGCTTAATTATGTGATTATTTAATATAATTTCAACGACTTTACCAAGAGTGGAAGTTATAACTATTGGTCTGTAGTTTGATGGATCTGAAGAGGCACCTTTTTTAGGAACTGGATGGATGTTTGCTTCTTTCCAGGGTACTGGGAAGCATGAGGTATGAGTACACAGACGGACAAAATTTGCCAATACAGGAGCGAGCACCAAGGAGCAATTCTTAAGTACTATTGGAGGAATTTCATCTGGACCAGGAGCCTTATCTACTGAGAGATTCTGCAAAATAGTTTTGACATGTCTGGTGTGGATCTTAAGTGAGGGAATTTCAGGCGAATTAAAATTAAGTACAGGGACATCTGATTTATTTCATCTAAGGTTGAGTTGGTGGAGAAAATATCCGCAAGAAGGTTAGCTTTACCTCGTGGGTCACTTACAAGATTGCCAGTCGGAGATTTTAATGGTGGAATGGATGAAGCAGTAGTGAACTTGGATTTGAATGAGTTAAGAGTAGACCAAAATATTTTGTTATCATTTGGATTATTTAGAAGTTTATTTGCCTGCTTGTGGAGAAAGTTTGATTTAGTTAGGTTTAATACAGTTTTGGCATGATTTCTGATGTTTCTAAAGTAATTAAAGGCTTCATGTGTTTTTGATCTTGTGTATGCATTGTAGGCTATTGCTTTTTGTTCAGTTACTCTAGCACAATTATGGTCAAACCATTTAGGTGAATTAGATCTTTTACTGTACTTTTGATGAGGAATAAAAGTTTCCATTCCAATTTTTACAAAATCTTGTATGTGGCTCAAGGTGGTGTGTGCATCATTAGAAAATAAAGAGGTCCAGGGAATATCAATACAGAAACCTTGAAGACCCTCCCATTCTGCCCTATCGTAATGCCATTTAGTCACCAAAACAGGTTCAGAGTGGGAAGGAGTGGTAGGTGATAGACAGGTGACCTGTATCAGACAGTGATCAGAAGATCCAAAATTATATACATAGGGGATGCTGTACGCGCGGCGCTGGGGTTTTGTGGGTTAAGTGTATAAATATACCCTAATACTGTCTATGGTTATATAATTTGTCTTGGTCTTGTATTGGGCATAAATATTAGTATGTTAATATTTTTCCCCGTTTAGTGAATCCACACATACTGTGTCTAACGTAACTAAGACACTTCAAAGAATAGATGAAAGGAGGCAGCAGGGAGGAATATGTAATGACTTAAAGAAGTGCCGAAAAGAAGATCTATTGTATATGGTAGTAGGTAGTAATGTAAACTGTTATGTTTGTTTTGTTTAATCATTATTATTATTATTTTTTTTTCTTTCCCAGAATCAAGTACGTCTCCCCACCTGATGGCCATTGGGGTGTACTGCTGCCTGATGGGTCATGGACTGGCATGATTGGCATGGTTAACCGACATGTGAGTAACAATGTATTATATATATATATCGAGTTGTTCAATTCGAAATCAAAGTCGTTTCAAGGAGAACTGACGGTGTATGCGCAGTTATTCAATAATATTTAACATTGATTCTATCAAAGATGCCCTTCACTTATGAGAAATTATAACATGTTTTTTGTATTCATTGTAAAAGGAAGATTGAAGCATCGCCTCAGAACACCAATTCATAATCACCAACCAACTCTCCTAGAAGACACTAATATTTCCAAAGAACTATAAGAATTCTTTGAGGAAACTTATTCTTTCTGTATATTGGCTTTTCCAAATCCCCTTTAAAATTAAGAGGTAACCAAAATTATCATTTGACTAAAACGTTTATACATATTGAATGAAATATTACACTCAATGCCAATAATAACCTATTATGTCATCCATTTTGTATGATCTTAGGAAGCAGATATAGGACTCGGATTATTCACAATAACTCCCAGCCGATATGGAGCAGTCGACTTTTCCTACCCAGTAGACATTTCCTACTCGAGTTTCTTTGGTGGTCGAGGTATCCCCGAGGTGGATCCCTGGAGCTTCCTACTGCCCCTGACGCCCTTAGTGTGGGTGGTTCTACTGACGGTGCTGTTGGGGGTGGTTGCTGTAGCCACACTCCTACTCTCCTTCAGCCACTTCCGGACAAATCCATGGCAGAGACTACAGAATACTTCAGCAACCTATATTCGTATACTACTGCAGCAAGGTATTGATGGACATTCTATGACTGAGCATTTAGCAGAGCTTATGAAATATATAAACATAACATTACTAGTGATTAAAAACAATCGGGACAATTAATCGAGAAAGTCGGGGCGAGCAAACAAGAAAATAAGGGCTATGAATTCAGATAATTAGGACGAGTTGCTGAGAAAAGTTGTTGAATAGTGTCAAACTCTTATGACAAAATCTTGGTGTTTGGGTGAAAGAATTGAGGCAATCAGGCAAAGAAATCGGACCTAGTGAATGTAATAATAGTGGCATATATCGGTATATTTATAGCTATTGGTTGAACAAAAAAAGGCGGCAATCGGCCAAGAAATAACGAAATAACAATCACCACTGGACAATCGGGCAAACTTATTACAAAAATCAGTTGACAGGCATTCCGCGAACAAACTCGGTCAAAGTCGGGCATGTGGGAAAGCCCCGGCTTAAGATAGTCGAACAAAATCGGGCGGACTGGTAGAGATGAAGGTAGGGTCTCGCGAGATGGGTTACTCATGCAGCTAACGTATAGAACACCGTCTCATAGGCTAGCCAAGAAAATGAGAATGTGATACACAAAACAAAATTATTGTTTTTTTATTAATACTAAAAACGCACCTGTACTTAGATCTATGTGTTACTTATTATTTTGACCGCACCCTAGATGCTCTTAAGGCCGCGGGCAGGTGGTGGTGGTGGGAGCGTGTGGCAGTGGGTGTGTGGATATTGATGATGTTGGTGATGACGAAGAGCTATGCCGGCAACCTTATATCACAACTGGCTGTCAGATATGTTCCTGAACCCTTACATACAATGGAGGATTTTCTGGACACGAAAGCCACCCTCATGCTGTACAAAGGAACATCTGATGAACAAGCCTTAAGGGTAAGTTAAGCCTAGTATAAGAGAAACGTCATGCAGGGATGGGTCTTTATTTTCATATATTTTCGCATTACACTTTTATCAGGTCAAACTAGTATAAGATAGTTGTAGTGTTTAACTGTTTCTATAACCCTCACACAACGGTCAGTTTATATGTGGGTATGTGTCTGCTTGGGACTGGTGAGTGCGTCTGTAAAATTGTTTGTGCAGGCATGTGTGTATACTGTATGATAAGTAGTTTGATTACACATTGAAAACCCTATTCACCATAGCCTAAACAAATGTTACGTAATGAATATACAGGATATATCCTGGTTATTAGTTGTGCCCATCCTATTGGGCTATTATATAATAAAGCAGATGTGCAGTTTTCGCATTACGTATACACACAATAACAAACTGCATACCCAACCCTGCGATCTAAAATTCTGCAAGTAATGATTACTGTTTTCGGTAAAACGGTATATGTATATATATATATGTATATATATATATTAGGATGGCCATCGTATTGACCAATTGAATTTGCCTGCACAATTTGGTGACAATACATTAAACAGTCTAGGAGGAGTTTTGGGAAAATTAAGAACACTATTGCTTTGACCTTTGACCTTAACCTTTGACCTTATGTATTATAATATTGATATGAAGTTTGATGTATATGTTATTTAAGTATTAAGTAACTAACACAACCAGTTTTCCGAAAATTGAGTAATCGTTTTTATTGAATTAAACAAATTACCTTTGACCTTGACATTTATGTAAGAGTTCAATTTTTGATTGCATTGACGTTGCCCAAGAAAATATAATAAGCATACCTAATTTCATTAAGACCAATAAGCTAGTTTCATATATAAAATATAATAGTTAACCTTGACCTTTGACCTTTATGATATGTATTTCAATAATTAATCCTTTCCTGATGATTTAAAGTGCAACTATATAACCAATTATTGTGAAGTTTGCAAGATTTTTTTTTTAGCATATTGACCTTTTATATGGCCTGGACCTGTGACCTTTACATTTCATATGGAATTATATAGTTTCTTGTATGACCTTGGCCTAGGTATTCCGAATATACATGGCAAGCTTAGTGAGAATCTAAGTTAGTATAAGAAATACTAGTACAAAATTTACTTCGACAATTGACCTTGACCTTTGACCTTTATGAGGTCTCAAAATTAAATACTTTCCTTTTGTTTTAAAGTGCAACTATCTCGCCATTTGTTGTGAAGTTTGCATGAAAAGTAAAGAAATTAGCATATTGACAATTTATTTGCCCTTGACCTTTCATATGGAATTGTATAGTTTGTTGTATGACCTTAACCTAGGTATTCCGAATATACATGGTAAGCCTAATGAGAATCTAACAGTTAGTATAAGAAATACTAGTAAAACACTTATTTTGACCATTAACTTTGAACTTTGACCTTACCCTTTAGAATATGTATCTAAGATTTAGTCAATAAGATATTAATGTTACCAGTAACTTGTATAGTGAACATGAAGACATTTGAGTAAAAACTGAATATGAAATATTGACCTTTGACCTTAACGTTCAAGTTAAATTGAACATTTCTATTTGACAAACCTTCGCATTGACCATATGGATATACCTGTGAAATTTGGTGAGCATCCATCAAACGGTCTAGGAGGAGTTTCCGGATAGACAAACGGACGACGACGACAACGGACAAGCTGGCTGATGGTGCACAGTATACGCGGGATCTGTGTGCGCCATACCACTCAGTTTCGCAGAGTTGATATCAATATAGTTACACGTCTCTCTATATACCATTTCTGACCAGACAGCTACAAGTGGCACCTACCGGGACGTGTGGGAGGTGAACAAGGAGGGGCGCATCAGACTCCTGCTATTATCACAACACGAGGAGGTTTTAGAGGCCCTAAGGGAAGGTGACGCATATACGAATCTTGATTTGGCTTCAGATTCCATGAAAATGATGTCGCATCTATTTTCAGTGGCAGGTACCTAATTTACTTATTTAGATAGACAAGCATATATACGTATTTATTTATTGCAGCAATTACAGTTTTTTTAACATAGCCTACTCATGCCTTTTGAGGGAGGGGGGAGGGGGGGTTGTCAATAAAATCGTGATAAATAATAATAGAAGCGATAAAATCACGAATATTCTTTTATGGACACAGTATAATAATTATGGTTAACTCTTTGTACATAGTATAACTGTATCAATTATATTTAAGCTAGCATAATTTTAATCCACTTGGCTACTAACAAATATGTTAGTGTTAGAGAGTTCAATGATATGATATACCTTATCGATTTTGAAAAAGCTCTCTGATCTGAACAAAATTGACTTGTGTAAGCCATAATTTAAAGAGATAATTCGTAATGTCTGAAAGTGTTAATGTATTTATAGGTAAATGTGAGTTCTACATTGGACGAGGCCAGTATCTTACTTCCTTAGAATCCCTGGCAGTTGCTAAAGGGAGTCTTCTACTTCCTTCGTTAAGTCGCAGGTAAACCATTTATATATGTTACCATTGATATCTTTATTGTAGTTATACAGACATGCTAATATCATTGATCAAATACCTACCAAGCTCTGAACACGGACATAAATCTGTTCACATAATGAAAGTACAACTGTATTGTATTTTCTTAATGAGATTACCATATACCGATGTAGGATATATGTATATACTGTATATAACATTTAAAATAATTGCTAAAAAAAAAATATATATATACCGGTATATATATATATATATATATATATATATATATATATATATATATATATATATATATATATTATTTACATATGGTAGTGGCCTTTCAGTGCAAACAGTTCTAACATTATAAAGGCCATGAGGAAGTGTGATGGATACAAATTATCTTAATTGAGATAGCTTTACTCACAGTATTTACTAGTTAACCGAAATAAAGAGACACATTTTACAAAATACCACTATTGATTTACGAATATGCACAACTATTTATTATATCTGTCCATTCCTTGTTTTAGCCAACGGGAAATGGAGTGGAGTCAACCGTTTAATATAGTAATTCTGGTATAGTTGTTGTGAACATATTATACTTTGACAGGGTGATGCAGGCGTTAGAAGGCGGTCTATATTGGTACTGGATGAGACTTAATTTCCGTAACATGACCAACTGTCTCAACGCACCGAGGAAGTTTGCCATCAAATCTCCATTGGCCATCCGGAATATTTGGGTAATTATCTACTTAGGACTGTAAAGGTATCTGTATTATTATCATCATTATTAGATCGTATATTACCACAATCAATGATCCTATTCTAGATCAAGGCTCATTATCTGTATTTTACCTTTAAAATCTAAGATATTAAGACCGTAGGTAACTAGACAGGGCTAAACCTAGAACAATTTGATAATCGTCACTACCAAACTTTTCTCAGTGGTTTCTAGGGTAATTTTTCCTGTAGAATCCATTTCTGCTTGGGGCATTTTTGTATCGTGCATATTTAATGAGATAATTTGCATATTTGAATAAATTAACGGAAATTATGAGAAATACCATAGTAGTTGTGTTTTGGTGAGGATTTGAGGCAAATAAATGAAACTTTTGTCCTTTTAAGGTGTAATGATATCTGCAGGGTAATATTTGGGCATATTTATGGCGATTAATTAGCATAAATTATGCATATTTAACAAAATTACTTATTACGACTGAAACCAAACACATTACCAGTAAAATTCTTTTCAATATTAGTTCATTTACCTTCCTATACACAAATTACATCATATTCTTTCACAATTGATCATTAAACAGGCCGATACACCAATAAACTGTTTTAGTTCATGTATAAATAACTAATATATACAGTAGCCATACGAATATTAAAATATAAGCATGCTTTGCAAGAGAGCGTAGTTGGTAACCATGTACTTTGCATAAACTAAGAAACATCAAATTACCCTTGAATCCACATACAAAAGTTGGGTAGTGGCAATTATTAATTATTTATTATTAATTATTTAATTATTTATTAATTATTTATTAATTATGATTTTTTTTTTTTTTTGCAGATGGTGTTTGATTGACAATGGCAGCGCAACCATTCCTGGCAGCTCATTCTACAGCAAGCACCAAGTGCTTGCTTTGTGCAAAAGTTATTGCTGATAAAGAGAAGAAGCAGACCATCGGAACATCTGGCTTGAGCACAATAGATGAAAAAGCAGTTCTCTGGGCCATGGTGCAAGTACCTGATGGTGATGAGCCTCATCAAGAATTTACCTGTGTACAAGAAAGAATCAAGAGTACAACCACAAGAAGTTTTCAGGCTCATTCGTCATGCAGATTGATGTTCAGAACACATTTAGAGAGGAAACAAAAGGAGTATGGAATCAAAGAGGACACTGGAGTCACAGATGCAGATACACCAGCATTAGAAGAGTATAACAAGCAGGAAGAAAAGAGAACGTCTGGACGAGTGGTCAAGGATACAAATCTTATATGTTTCATCTGCAACACCAAAACAAGTAAGGATACAAAGCCCTATGCTGAAGGTGGTGTTGGCCGGTGTTCTGAATACAGGTCCTTCAAGAAACTGCATGACCAAATGACTTTACGAAATGTACCTGGAGACAAGTATGAAGGGGCAGCAAAGAGACTTGAGCTTCTTTTGAGTGGGCAGTCATTTGATGTGTTTGCTGTGGACGTATACTACCATAAAAGCTGCTACCTTTCATTTGCTAGTCCTTACAAAAGTAAAGAAACTATATTGGATAAAGATGAAATGGCAAGGGTAAATTTGTTGAAGAATAAAGTCACTGAAGAATTTCTGACATTGGTTGAGAGGAAAGTTATCAAAGACAAGGAGGCTTACCTAATGACAGATTTGCTAGCAGATATTGAGAATATGAGTACTGAAAAATGTATAAAGTACACATATGAGTTGAAAAACAAATTACAAGGCCAGTTTGGAGAGCAAAATTCATTCTACAAAGCAGGGAGAAATTTGGTAGTCCATCCAACGTCCATAAATCCTTGCATGTATGTTGTTGCGACACTAAAAGGTTCTGGGCTTCGTGATGATGACCTGACAAAAGCATTTGCACACATGATAAGGCAAAAATTGAAAAAGCAACCGTGTGAAGAATGGCCAATAACAGCTGAAGAACTGGTTGCAAGGCTGGACTCCAGCGGACCCATGGTATGCCTTTATAATGCTATTGCTTGGACTGTGAACCCTCAATCTCCAAAGAATGACAAGGGCTATGTGCTTACTACCAGTACATCTTCGGCTCAGAAGATTTGGTCTGTTGCTAGTGACTGGGAGTCTTTGCTTACACATCAGAGGTCTGCAAAAAGCACTGCTTTGAGCCTGGCTGTGCATCGATTGAACGGCTCAAAGGAAGTAACCAAGCTTCTGAACAAATGTGGTCATGGAGTGTTCTATTCTGATGTGCGTTTGCTGAACAATACATGGGCACAGCAAGTGACTGAACAATCTACACGAAAGATTCCACCTGGATTTGTGAAAGGAAGAGCCGTGCACGTCACAATAGATAATTCAGATGGGAAACAGCAGACCGTGACAGGTTCACATACAACACACTACACAAACGGAACCTTGTTTCAGAATAAATTGCTGTTTGAAGATGACAATTGCTGTTTGAAGGTGACAATATGCCTACTGGTGAATATCGGCAGGAAGAGGAAAACCTTACACTCGTTCATGCCGAGTCAAAAGAACGTGATTATGGAACATACAGAATAGGGAAGAAGAAGGAGCCTCCTCCTGTTCCAGAGTATAATGATTCTAAAGAACATGACTTGTTGGACTGGTGTTTGAAGCGTGATATTGCATGGGTTATTGTTAGTGCACTCGGAGACCAAGTGGTCGGTCAAGATGGAGAAAGTACCATACCACCTGTAGGGTCTTGGACTGCATTCATGAAGGCAGTGACAACCTCAGATACAAGCAAATCTTTGATTGAATATATGGAAGTAGTACCGCTGCCACCAAGTGACACATTATGCAAATGGTACCTGGATCTCCTGATTGACATGGCTGAGGATTTTGGACTGCAGTGTATATTTTTGCATTCAGATGAAGCCATATATTGTAAGATGGCAGTCTTGCAATGGCTTAACGAAGGAAAGTATGAGAAAGTAGTTAATCTTCTTGGAGGCTTTCACACCATCATGGTGAAACTCAAAATAATGTACAAAAAGTATGGAGCACTTGGTTTCAGAGACTGGTGGGTAGATGCTGGAGCAATTGCAGAGGGATCAAGTATACAGGCTGTTGAAGGTCGTCATTACTTTCGAGCAATTCGACTGCACAAGCAGTCATTTCAGGCACTTTTTAGATACAGAATGAAGAAGATGGGAGATGTTTCACTGTTTGGACCAGATTTCAGGCATTTGCTGGGATTACTTAGATGTAGCCCCACTGCTCAGGAACTTGATCTCTTAATGTCAAACCCAGAATTCGAGAGATTGAATACCTGAAAGATGTTTCAACCATGCTTGCTTCGATTAGTTCAGTACGAGAAAAACACATTGAGAGACACCTACAAACAGAACAAGCATAATTACTTCCTCAACTGTTTGCCTTTGGACATTTCAATTATGCAAGGTACCTTACTTATCAACATGTGACTCTGGCAAATTTGCAGAAGACAAATCCTACAGCATAGAAAGAACTGAAAGAGAATGGGTTTGGAGGGAGTATCACAGGAGGTTCCTTCTCCACAGTTCATGGGGACTTCATAACTGAGGTAACTGTAAACAGAGAGGTCAAAGTCAGGGGCAGCCCTATGCAAGGAGGCTTCAGTACGTCACTCAAAGCAGAAGATGCTTTCATCAAAACAAGTCATCTGATGGCAAAAGTGAGGACAGCATTGAAAGATAAATTCAACCTAATGACAATTTCAACACACAAAGAAACAACCCAAGGTGCTAAAAAGGAACATGAGAAAACAGTGCAGGCCCTGGTTGACCAAATGACCAAGTACATGGATCCATTCGCACCAGGTGTGGCAAGGCACTTCAAGACTGGTGAGACCCTTGATGGAGAAGTTGTGAAAGGCTTGTTGCATTCCACTGAGACGGGACATTTTGCTGTTGAAGTTTGTACAGGAAAGGCTGAAGAGAGCAGGGGAAGATCGTGTCAGCTTCTTCAAACCCATACCGAAACCAAAGATAAAAACAGGATTAGAAAAACCCAAGAAAGCACCAAGAGCTGTTAACATACTGAAAGAGGAGAAGCAGGCCTTCGGCACTCTAGTAGGCAAAGCTACAAGTGCGAGGGAAGTTCATTCCTACCCATTGACCTCTGTACCACTAGCCCTTTCTACAGAAGATAAAGATTTGAGACAAGGATCAAAAGCAATGCTGCGGAACCACATGATCACAGAGGCTGCGGCAGTGGGTGAACAAGCCCCAATCAGAGCAGAATGGATAATTGATGGCATGGCTGCTGTTCAGTCTGTTTCCCCAAAGGACACATGGGGGGGAATATGCAGATAGTCTGCTTAGATTTTGCATGCCACCAAAGATGTTCAATCTTTCGAGACTAGAGATAATCATGGATACTTACGGGAAACACAGAATCAAGGGCATGACACAAAAGAGAAGAGGCCATGCAGGAAGAAAGGTTTTGATCACAGAAAAGGGACAATCGATGCCAAAGGGCAAAGACTGGAATACCTTTCTGCAGAGTGGCGAAAACAAAACAGAACTGATAAACTTTCTTGCTAATCACTACAAGAGTGACTCATTCAGATCAAAGCTTGACATCCCACTAGTATTCACAGAATCGAATAACACTTGGATGATCACTACTGAAGATGTACTTCTCATTGAACAATGCAATCACCATGAAGCAGATACAAGAGTTGTTCGGCATGCATCCTTATCTGAGAGACCTGTTGTGGTTGTTGCCACAGATACTGACATATTTGTTTTGCTTGTATATGCCTTCAGCAAAGTTGCCCCTGCTGAGAAATGGTACATGAAAATAGACAGAGCGATATGTGGAGATAGGCGATGTTTGCAGAACTTATGGGAAAGAAGTGTGTGATGTCTTGCCAGCTTATCACAGTGTGACAGGATGTGACACAACCTCATACCCATAGAAAGTAGGAAAGGTGAAGCCATTCAAGAAATTAGTGACACAGAACAAGTTTAACTTGCTGTCTTCAGCTGGAATGTTTCCGAGCTCACTTCAACAACGCAAAAACATACTTACCTTCATGCAGACAGTAATGTATCCAGGAAAAGAGAGTGAAGATTATATTGAAACCCGAATCAGAATGTACGATCAACAGAAGGTGAAATCAAGTTTGAGTCTTATCCCTGACAAACATAGTTCAGATGAACATCTGAAGAGGTCTAATTTACAAGCATATATCTGGAAGCAATGTCTCAAGCAGGATATTGATTATCCTCCACCCGAGGACAATGGATGGCAGCAGTCTGATGATGGTCTTATCCCTGTTTGGTTCTCCTGCTCACTGTTTCCACCAAGCTTGTGCAGGAAACCTCCCAGGAAATCAAAGTGTGGGGAGGAGGCTGATGATGAGAGCTCTGAAATTGAAAGAAGGAAACAAGGAACTAAACCTCCAAAGAAGAGACAGAAAAGGGGACATGCTACAGCATCACCTGACGAAAGTCATTCGGCATCTGCTAATGACGTTTCTTCTTCATCATCAGAGAGTGACAGTGATTTTCAATTAAGTAGTGTTTCAGAAACATCAGACAGAGACAGTGATGACTCAGATGACCTGGAATAAGACATGTCAGATGTTCAGAAATTGCATAATTTTAAACTTTTGTATTCTGTTTACTTATGTGTATGCTTTATTATCTTATATTCGTGTTAAGAATCATATGCATGGGGGTACCCCTTGCAAAGCATGTTTATATTTTTATATTCTTAGGGCTATATTAGTTAATTATACATGAACTAAAACAGTTTATTGGTGTATCGGCCTGTTTAATGATCAATTGTGAAAGAATATGATGTAATTTGTGTATAGGAAGGTAAATTAACTAATATTGAACAAAATTTTACTGGTAATGTGTTTGGTTTCAGTCGTAATAAGTAATTTTGTTAAATATGCATAATTTATGCTAATTAATCGCCATAAATATGCCCAAATATTACCCTGCAGATATCATTACACCTTAAAAGGACAACAGTTTCATTTATTTACCTCAAATGCTCACCAAAACACAACTACTATGGTATTTCTCATAATTTCCGTTAATTTATTCAAATATGCAAATTATCTCATTAAATATGCACGATACAAAAATGCCCCAAGCAGAAATGGATTCTACAGGAAAAATTACCCTAGAAACCACTGAGAAAAGTTTGGTAGTGACGATTATAAAATTGTTCTAGGTTTAGCCCTGTCTAAACTAGTATTGTCGATTAATTATTAGGTAGCACCATTGAAACTACGGTCTTATTTTGCCAATAGTTGTGTCAGTCCTGTAGCCAAAAACATGATGTAGAATTTGTTTACTGTGTGGCAGAATTGTTTACTTAACCCCTTCACTATACGATCTTGTATGGTGTAATGGTTAGAGCGTGTAAGTTCTGCATGAGATACCCTACGTTCGAATCCTGGGAGAATCACATGCTCTCATTAATTTCATTTGGGGGTTGTTGGCATTAAGACCGATATATATATATATACTGTATATATATTGTTTTATAATTATCTTGTTTTATTTAATAATAATTTGAAAATATGAACATATAATCGTGTGATACCGATTATACCTGCAGCGTGGGAAAGTATGGGATTTGTTGACCTATTTGTACCTATTTAAATACTGTGTCTGCCAAATTACAAGTCACAGTAGTTGGTATATCAAAACGTCTTTATTACATCAAGAGCACCGAATTAACTTTTATAGATTTATCAAATGCAGTTTTATATGGTTGATGCGCCATAGCTTATTTATATAGCATCGTCTAGCAGTATTAACATGTTCAGGTGTAATATCTTAATCTAAAAACACATCACCTTTCTCTTCCCAGGGTATGTTTGTGGTGCTGGCTGGTGGAGGAGTGGCCAGTCTCCTCGTGTTCTTCATGGAGCTCCTGTACTCAAGTTGTATTACTAAGTACACTAAATAATCGTCAATTTCAATTAAATATATATATATATACAGTATATATATATATATATATATATATATATATATATATATATATATATAACCTACCGTAATCATAATAGTGAATGCCCCCGCCGTTATCTTCTATCCTCCATCTCCGCCTATGTTAGGAGAGCCCTCACGCACTGCTCTACCTGGGCCGACACCCACCAGGAACTAGAAAGACTATCCCAAGTTTTAGTAAATAACGGATACTCCAACTCCGACATCTCCAGCACCATCAACCACCATCTTGAAAAATGGTACACCCAAAGCCCTCCCAACATTGACCCCCCCAATGAAATTAAGATCTTCTACCGCAATTACATGTCCTCTGAACACAAAAATGACGAGGCCGTCTTAAAAGAAATAATCTCCAAGCATGTCCACCCAACCAACCCGGAAAACAAAATCAAATTAATAATTTATTACAAATCCCCCAAGACCTCCAACCTCGTTCTCCGCAACAAACCAGCCTCCACCAAGATAAAGAGCCCGATGACCGACGATCACGTCATTTACCAACATACCTGTAATTATGAGGACTGTGGACCTCATTCCTATATTGGTATGACGCAGACTCGTCTTTCACGTCGGTTAACTCTTCACCTTCAGGCTGGAGCCATCAAAGACCACTATCTCACCCCTAACCACCCTCACCTCACACGCAACGAGTTAGAGAAACACACCACCATACTCGATAAAGAAAGTGACCCAAGGAGATTACCTATTCTCGAAGCTTTATATATCCAAGCCTTACATCCCAACATCAACAACCAAACTCTGGACCTTCAGATCCTTCCTTCTGCCAAAAGGCACTACCCTACAGGACCTAACACCCCTCCTCGCCCCCCGGTGCCCTTGACGCAGCCCCCCGCGCTACCTCCTTCAGCTTCGTGTTCTGCAGGCGCCACACAACTTAGGCCACGCCCCTCGACACGCAGCCAATCAGCTTCGACCCCACCTATCGACCACCATCCCGCATCCAGTGCGCATGCGTGAAGCGGTTACCCCCTTTTTCTCTCCTAGTTTTCCCTTCCACCAATAGCAGACTTTTGCCCCCTGTTTTCCGCCTCCTCTGATCCTCCACCCTCTATATATACCCTTCCTGTTTACCTTTTATATCATTCCTTCCTTACTTGATAATGCTGGTTGTCCAGTGAAACGCGTCGTATATCCTGTATCATCATGTACTTTAATGTAACCCTGTACCACCATGAATTTTGCTCATCTCCTTCATCTACTTCCTGCCACCCAGCGAAAACTCATCAGAGACCTGGAAACTTTGAATAATAAAATTTCCAACGCAGAAATTGCCATTTCTTTCAACCTCGTATGTATTAAAGAATATATATATATATATATATACCGGTATATATATATATACACACAGGGTAATTCAAATATCTACCGAAAAACTTTTTGAGGAATGAGTTAGTGGACTTGGTATGCATTCAAGCTCACAAATCGGGAAATAGGAGATTGAGGTCTTAACTAACTGTAATGGAAAATTGGATACAGTGGTTAAGTTGGAAATATTATGGAAGGCCTATTGATGTAACATATTGAGTATGACTGTTTCATCGGATAGAAGTAACAGTTTTATATTATTTTTAGCTCAACTTGGCATTGTGAAATGGTAACACTGATATTACAGGCACTGAAGTAGCCAAGACTTCCGTCAACTGTAATTTTTGATCTATTTGTGACTCTCGCTTCTTAATGTGTATCAATATAAATATAACTGAATATGTGCAATTGTTCATGAAATTTAAAATTCACCCGAGTAGTAATCTTAATTGAAGGGAAAGAAACATATTTATCAGTTATGTACACTCGGATGCCAAAGTCAGTAGCCCACTCCTAAGTTTTCGTGGACATTACCTATTTCTAAGTCTGGAAGTATTTCTTTGGAAACTAATTTATGAATATCATTTTCTATTCACTAAGTATAAAATCATATATATTATTCATTATTGGCACGCAAGTTCTATACAACAAATACATTTAGATGGTTATAATTGCATAACACATCATAAGGGCTTCCAAAATTCTTGAACCACCCTGTGTGTGTTTGTATATATATATATATATATATATATATATATATATATATATATATATATATATACTCATGAAAATATATTGTTGAATATACATTTATGTAGCATGACTTCTTCCTGACTTACATTATTCGCAAAGCTGTGAGTAATTTACAAACGCTTTTCATGTTGTTGTTCATGCATCTCATTTTGTACAATTAATTGTCTTGTACATGAATATAATATTGAACAAACTGCGCTGTACGCTGTACGATACTTCATCTGAAAACGGCACCCGTCATGTATAAAAACGGGCCGCCGCCTACTGTTTGAGTCAGTGTTCATCTACGCTTGCCCGACTGACTGTCCTTCCCACGGCAGACAAAAAGATCTTCGATAAGTTTACAGTTTCGTAGCTGACGATAAACTGTCATGTCCTCTTCTGATTTAAGGAGGTAGTGCTTGGTCATAGTTTTGAGTTTCCTAGCTAGAACCTCTTATCAGGCTTTAAAAAAACACCTCCTAGACCCACTTTCAAGATAAATTTGTACATTTTTCGGTAGAAAAATGTCCGGGCCGAAGGCCGGTTTCTTCTAAAATTACAGGCTCGCTATCACTTGCCAGGAAAATATCGACACCAAAATGGCACGAAAGGTCTTAATATTGACAACAAAATAGGGCGAAAGGTGTCAAAATCGTCAAATTATTGGAACGAACGTCTTAAAATCTCAAAACTAATATGCTAAACATGAAGGAGAAGGGGGTCCAGAAAAATCGAGTAGTACCCCCTTAAACACTTCGTCTGCGTCTTTTCCTTCATCTACTAAAACAACTTCGTGTGCGACTGATTATGTAGTATGATGATGATGAGCTGGGAGACATGCATTGATTACTTTATTGAGTTAATTGTGTTTGCGATTAACCCCTTCTGTACCGGTACCGTCTTTTTAACTTTACTCTGGCTATTATTAGACGGTATTATTCAGATAAAAAAATCCCTCCAGCAATTAACAGGGTTCCAAGTATCTCGGTTAACCCTTTTTTTTTTTAATACGAAATATCCCGCTTAACCTCCAAAATATCGTCTAAATATAGCTTGCATACAATTACAAAGACGTCGCTGGCACAGAAAGGGTTAATTAGGACTTACAACAACTCTACCATTATCCGCAAAGCTTGTGTATGTTTTGGCTTGGTGTTGTATTACGGTTTGTCACACCTTTTACAATCGTCATAAAGACCCTCACTAAGCTGACGAAAGATGACCTACTTGGCGCCATCGGGCCAGTATATATTTTCTATTCGGTCAATCATTATCATATTTTTGTTTTTTTGTTTTTCAGTTACATATAACCGTGGCAAGAAACCCCTGTATTATTGGTACAGTCGGGCAAATAAGTGACGTCGCGGCACCATGTATATTTCGATCAATAATTGGCATCAGCACTATCTAAGCATTAATTCATTATTTAGAGTGATATATACAAACATGTTCCCATCTTTACACACCCTATTCAACATCTGACACATAACAAGCAAAACGTAATGGCAGCGGCGACACGACTTATTTGGCCAACCGTACAATCGTGATAAATTGATGAACTATAAATTTCAACTAATTGATCCGCAAAGACGAAGTACTAACATTCATTGGTAATCCCTTCTGTACCGGAGACGTCTTTGTCATTTTATTCTAGCTATATTTAGACGATGTTGTGCAGTTTAAGAAGGATCTGTGGTAGCAAAATGGGTTAAGTGAGGTAGTTCGAAGCATGTTAATTGCTAGAGGACCTGTTTAAACTTAATAAAATCTTGTAATAGTAGTCAGAATAAAGTTAAAAGGACGGCGCCGGTATATAAGGAGTTAATGCCTAACGTTTTATTTATCTTTAGGTGTAAGGTAATTATGACCAAAACTGAACATGAAGGCCTATCTCGTTTCCGGAGAACCTCGCTGGTGGAGCGGAGACTGTTCGTGTTGTTTTGGTCGAAAGGGCTCTCACTGAGGGCCATAGCCAAGACGATGAACTCCAGCACGACCACGGTGAGCCGCTGGGTAAAACGCTGGAGGAATGAGGGACACCTACAGGCCAAGAAAAGGATGCTGCATTATTTCTTCCATGGATCGTATTCTCACCCCTATTATGTCCAGCTCTCTAACCAAAGACTGAATCGATTTTCCCAGCCTTTTTTCTACTCTGGAATACTCCCTCAATTACAATTCCCTCATCCAATGAATATCCCCTGTATTAATCCACGCTTAAATCCATCTCTACACCTATATCGAACGAAGATAATGAAGCCGAGATCAAATTTGTGATAAAAGACTAAATATCATTCAGAAAAATCATAATTTGTTTCTGCATATTTCGTTCATGAAGATTTAGGGCAGCACTTTGGTGTAGTTTTAATGAATTTCTGAAATGCATACCGTATAGTAGTTTCCAAATTTACGAGATATATATATATATATATATATATATATATATATATATATATATATATATATATATATATATTTATTTTCTGTATGAAGGCAAATCTGTAACAAGTCCATTGTTCTAAAAAAGGGACATTTAAAATATATATTAAATAAATAAATAAAACAAACAATTATACAAACAAATGAAACTATGATAGAAGGCCAAATTCAAGTTGTGCTCGAGTCAAAATGTCTGATTACGTGAAACTTGACTCAATTAAATTCATAGGATGAGGGAAAGAGTTCCAGAGTTTATTTGTTGAGTGGAAGAAAGAATGGTAGTCAAGTATAACTAATTCATCATCAGTAGCAACCTATTATGATCCACAGCAGGATTGGCCTATTTCCAAAGAGGGCAATGAAAGCCTCTTTGCGACTTACACCGACTTGGCTAGGTTGTATGAATTGTGTGAAGTGCATGTTGAATGTTACTGTACCGTTGGAGAGGTTGTTGATGTGAATGTAGTCTTTAACCAGTGTGATCAGCTCGTCCATGCTGATCAGGTTATTTTATTATTATTTTGTTCTATGTGAGTGAGGAGACAAAAAGCAGAACGGCTTGTAACGAGTGCCTCCCCCATAGTTGAAAGAGTGACAGGGCCAAAATCAAGGGACGTTCGAGCCAAATTGCCTGGACACACGGAGTTTGAAGCAATTTAAGTAATAGGAGGGAAAGACTGATTCTGGTAGAGAGTTCCAGAGCTCAGCTGTTGAATAGAAGAAAGACTGAGAGTAACGTTTCACTCTTGGGTTGGAGAGTCGCACTGAGTAGGGGTGGGATTGTGTTGAAAGACGGGTGCCACATACCCTACGTAGAGGAGTTGGTAGGCTATACAGTAGTATACACTGGGAGAGCTCTGAGGAGCACTGATTATTGTAGTAGCGATAGAATAGCGAGAGAGAGATGCAACATTGCGGCGAAGAGAGAGAGTTTGCAGAGAGTTGGTGAGTGGGCGGGAATTAATGATACGAAAGGCCTTCCTTTCTAGTTTTTCTAGGAGTGTGGTGCGAGAGGAACCTCCTCACACATGTGAACAATACTCAATACAAGGACGCACTGTGCATGGGTAAAGAACCCCTTGAGGCGGTTGAACACACCCAGCTTCTGGGAGGCTGCTTTAGCAAGACTGGTAATATGGCTCTTCCAAGTGAGAGCAGACAAAAAGAGACACCAAGAATATTGAGAGAAAATTAAGGATTAATTTTTGTATTGTTGAAGAATAAGGGATAGTCCTCTTGGAGTTCCGGACGGGTAGATAGAAGGAGAAATTGGGTCTTGGAATCATTAAAGGCAACAAGGTTTTCTCTGCCCCAATTGGAAATAGTAGTTAGATCAGAAGGTGCTTGCATATACTGTACATGTGTAGGCTACATGGGACACTGGTTCTCGCACCTCTAATGTCTGCCACTGCCACTAAGGGTATGGACAATCACGCCTGTAGGTCAATAACCCTATATACGGCCGGAAAGGGATTCCGGGACACTCCACACACGAGTCAAGTAGGGCAACGCTAGCCACACTGACTAACTAAGTGCGAATTGATTATTATGTATTTTTCTCATGTGAATCAAAGTTAACCCAATATTTTCATAAATCACGAGACATCCAAATAGCTGAGCATTATATATATTGCTTCAATGTTTCTCTAGAGAGAATAAGTCAACTTTCAATGTGTCGCCACGTTATATATGCAAATATTTGTTTTATATAATTAGCATATACTTTTTTAACATTTAATATATTTCTGCTAATGTAACTAATAAAGGCTTTAATATAACTTGCAGTTTGTATAATTACGTTCATGTTGTATGGAGGCGTAATGCAAATATAGTTTCCCTACTATATATTAGATTTATAAAATGCAAAGCAACGTGTAATATTACATGTTCAAAATTATGTGTAATGCATTATTTAGTGTAGAAACACATAAGACTACATAATGTTAAAACAGTAATATTGATTTCACATCTGAGAAGCTCACCCAAATGCCGTCACTTTCTACATCTGTTTACACAAAACAGACTTTCACAGGAGAATGGCAAACATGCCGCACTTCTTGAAAGGGTACAATCAAAAGCATTTCATCTAATCAACTCAGCTCCTCACTAATTTCCTGCAATCTCTCTCTAAACGCCGCAAAGTTGCATCTATGACTCTTCTACCTTTATTACAATAATCAATGTTCGCCAGAGCTCTTTCAGTGTATACCTCTTCCCTTATGGAGAGTGGGGGGCACCCGCCTTTCAACACACTCCCACCCGTATTCTGTCCAACTCTCAATCCCAAGATTGGAAAAATTGTCGGTGTTTCTTTTACTCAACAAGCAAACTTTGGAACTCTCTCCCTCAATCTGTCTTTCCCTCATCCTAAGACTTCAACTGTTTCAAGCTCCGTGTGGCCAAACATTTTGACTTTAACGTACCTTAATTTTGGCTCTTTATTACTCTTTCAACTTTGGGGAGACACTTGTTACAAGGCAACTTTGCCTCTTGTCTCTTTCATGCACATAGACAAAACATCTGTTCATACCTACTGATTATTGCTGTAAAATAACTTATATTATTTGTCTACAGTTTGTGAATGAAAGATTCGCACAGCATAACAATGCTTGCATGGTTAATTGTCTCCGTCAACCTCCTTTCAATTTCCCAGGCAAATCTTTATATTGATGGTAAGTAGACTCAACAAATGTCCAATTAAATCATTTGTTTATACATTAAACAATTTATCTAGTTAATAACGAGACGGTATGCCAACATATTATATCTAAATATATTTTACATATCTCTCCACTGACCTCTTTTTCATTATGTATATAGTGTTTGTGAATTTCAGTGTGTACGCCAGTACATGTTTGTTAACGAATTTCAATGCATGTGTATCCAAAAGGTGAAATGCATGGGGCTAGCCAGCTCCTAGAACCACTGAATGCTGTTCTGGAAACACAGCCGCAACCTCGGGACTTTATTATGTTCCTAAAAGAGGAAGGTACGATGGTAAGAATATAAATTACTTACATTCATTTACAATTGAAATAACCATTAATGTAATGCTTAATAACCATTAATGTAATGCTTAATGAAGATACGGTATATTATGTCCACCATAATAGCTAAGCTAATCTTTACAAACATATACAATATATGCATGAAAACAATGTGTTATTAGTGTGAATACATAATAGTGTACATTCGTACATTCATGTAGGCCTACTATATATATATATATATATATATATATATATATATATATATATGGTATTTGAAAACGACACCCTCAAAATTACGGGACGCAATATACAGGGAACAATAAGTGAACGATTTAAAAAAATACAATGATATATTACATACCAATAATAAGATTGTGACATTTACCAAATTCACCAACCACACAACACAAACAGACATGCACACGCCATCAAACCAGTGTCAACAATAAAATAGGGAGCTATATCCACCTCCGTCCCCGAACAGAGTGTTACAAGAAAGCACTCCATGATGTTTTTTTTTTTTGTGGGCCTAAGAAGTGGGGAATGAAGTTTTTATGCAAAGCCAAATCATAATTTCATTATGTAATTAATAAAATGTTACAATATATCCCTATGCTCTCCTTCCACCCTCTTTATGCTACACTACTATTGATGCATATATCTCATTAACGGTACATAATCGGACATTGGTTATTTTAAAGATATTACATCTTGTTTCCTGTATAATGATGCCCTGTAATTTAGAAGGTGTTTTTTCAAATACATTATATATATATATATATATATATATATATATATATATATATATACAGTTTGAGGATGTGGGTGAGGTACGAGCACCGTGGGGTATCGGAGTGTTCGAGGTAAAGGTGGACAACAACGTGACACAGGCTCACCTCTCCCTTGTGGGGGAACAGGCTCGCAAGGTACGATTCACATGTTCCAGATGACAATAATTGTTACAATAATATTACCAGTTTACATAAACAACGAGTTCATGCTTAAAATAAATTCCTAAAGTTTCACTACCAGTGAAGGAAAACTTTATCAATTCATTGTAATGACATTTGGAGTGTGTAATGGACCAGCTAGTTTCACTCGAGTCATGTATGAAGATGTACATGGAATAACTTGGTAAACATGTTCAACCTTTTTAGATGATGTCATAGTATAATCTACTACCTGGCTGGAACAACTAGAACGCTTTGTGGAGGTATTTCAACGCATATGATATGCGGGTTTGAAATTGAAGCCTTCCAAATACCAACTAGGGGTTAAAGAAGTAGCTTAATTAGGCCACGTAGTGTCACGACAAAGAATAAAGTCCAATCCTCAGAAACTGAAAGTCATTGTTCAAATTCCTTCTCACTCAAGTGTTCAGGAAATTAGAGCTATTCTTGGAATGGCATCTTACTAGACAGTTTATCCCAAAGTTTGCTAAGATTGCTCAGCCTCTAAATGCATGCTTAGAAAAAGGAATGATATAATTTGACTGATATCAGATATGCCAGACTGCCATTGAAACCTTAATAGATTATGTTTACTCCGGGACCCATTGTCTGCCATCCTGATTATTCCCAAACCTTTACACATCCTACAAATGCTTCTGATTTGAGACTAGGCACAGTACTAACCCAGAAACAAGAGAGGACAGGAGGCATCATCGCCTGTGCTAGTCGATCCCTGAGAAAATGGGAGCGATGTGAAACCTGAAATTGGCACCATACTATCTTTGCCGACTTTACAACTCCTTTACTTGAATATTTACAATTTAATCCAACACAGTTAGATGCAGAAATAGCCCCACAAAATGTTTTATTGAGGCTACCCCCAGGCCAGGCCAGGATTCGAACTCGGGTCCACACGCTCATGAGGCGAACACTCTCACCACTAGACCAGAAGTACTTCACATGGGGATCAAGTACAGCCAGTTGCGTTTAAGCTCTCTTGTACAACTCCTGGCATTACAGCGAAACTACAGTGCTATACCAAGAAAGAATGCTTAGCTTTGGTTTGCGTTGTGCAACATTTCAGATCGTACCTCAACATTTCTAAATTTGAAGTCATTATGAACCATCACAATCTGCAATAGTTGCGTAAGATGAAAACCGCGGATAGCCTGTTTGGGCGGTGGAGGGAAATTGTAGAAGAATTCACAATTGAAGTTAAACACCGCCCAAGCCAGTTACATACTAATGCAGACTACTATTGTCCACTGTCGAACTAATAGAAGAGGAACAAGGCCCTTGCCTTCGTTGGTTACCTAAGAATTGGCAAGGAAAGATTACAGAAGAAAATAGGAGCAATAGAGAACCGAAACTGGGTCGAAATATGATACAATTCTCTGACCTAGGCCAAAACAAGGTCCTACAAATGTTTGATGAAAGATATTGGACCCCCGCAGCCAAACAAGTTACCAGGAAGATAATTCAGAATTGTGTTGGATGTCAAAGAGAGAAAGATGGATCATGGCTCCTTATGGTACCACAAATATTGATAAAATTAATTATATATTGTGTAGATGTATTTTCGAGATACACAATACCCTACCCCATTCCAAATAAATGTGTGGAGGCAGTTGCGCAGGCACTACTTAACCGGGTAATCTTTATGTGTGGCATTCTGGACAGCGCTTTGATAGGGGTAGAGACCTAGCTTACTAACAAACTGCTACCAAATGGGAACCAACTTTGATTATCAAGTTCGTCATCCTTCTCCTTATTGGCCACAAGGAAGTGTTCTCTGCGAAGAAACCATCATAGTGTAGAACAGTGTTCACAGGCAACTTTAGCTTCAAAGAACTAGATTGATACCGAAAATGGTTGGAGTTATTGCCTGAGATTATGTGGGAGATTAACATGTTCGTTTGTAGAATGACGGGAGTTACCCTTTTTGAAGTAGTTTTAGGAACATCACCATTATTACCACGAGAGAGTTGTGGACTGTCGGGAAAGAAAACCATAGTTCCAAAAAGTTGTGCAAAATATGTTGATCATGTGCGTGAACTGACTTTTATGGAGGTGATAAGGGCGATATTATTGTCAGTGGAATAGATATACAGTAAAAGGACATTTAAGGTTCTAGCTTACACATCCTATTTGCTATCCCTAATTCACTCTTTACTATTTCCTCTGTCACCCTTCTTGCTTCGAGAATTTAATATGATCAAATTTAATACTTATCACACCTTTACTGTACTGTATATGCATGTCAAATTAAGTATACTTCATTCTCTGATTCATATGTGCCGGCTGTGTAATGCACAACAGGGACATAGCAGGCCATGGTCTATCCTTGCACACGCCATTAGGCTACTTCGGATCTTTCCATATACAGTTACGTGAAATATCATGGTCGGTGACGGTGGTGATGGTGAGCGATGACCCAGTTTTCCTCACCACCTTCGCCGAGTGGTCTCTCAAAAGTAACTTCCTGGAGTGGTCCACGAGGCTCCTTGTCCTCACACGCCTCCCACTCCAACGCCTCCGCTACCTCCGCAACACCCTCGCCATGACCAACTCCATGCTACTTCATGTTTCTCAAACCTCTTCATTCAGGTATGATAAATCCAAATACAGGGTTGCATCGCACACACATATTGTGCTGTACTTAGTTTCATTGAATCACCTCAAAGCCCACCGTCACGCCACAAAAATACCCTCGCTGTTTCCAAAAAAATATCAATGCATATTTCCATATTCAAAATATTCCACCTCTTCTACGTAGGGTACGTAGTACCCGTCTTGCAACACAATCCCACCCCTACTCTGTGCAACTCTTCTACCCAAGAGTGAAACGATACTCCCAATCTTTCTTCTATTCAACAGCCGAGCTCTGGAACTCTCCCTGAATCCATCTTTCCATTATCCTATGACTTAAATTGCTTCAAACTCCGTGTGTCCAGACATTTTAGCTCGAACATCCCTTGATGTTGGCCCTGTCACTCTTTCAACCTTGGAGGAGGCACTCGTTACAGGTAGTTTTGCCTTTTTGTCTTCCTCATCCATAGAGATTTTATATATATATATATATATATATATATATATATATATATATATATATTGATTATATTTTGTCTTTCTGACAAATAATAATCTACATTGTATGCAACATAATGTACTGCACATCAACACATAATACTATTTCAGAGTGAAGGTGTATGTAGACCTGCCTTATAGCCGACCAGGATCTGAGATGCTACCTCTTGCCTCTTGGTCTGCTGAAAGGGGTTTACAAAAAGAATCCCCCATTTCGTACTACCCTGATAAGTTTTCGAAGTAAGCATACATTCTACTGTCAAATCAATAGTGTGCCGAAAGTCTTGATTAAAATGTGTGCAGTCTAGAAAACGGGATAAACCTGACACTCTCTGTAAGTGAAGCAGATATTGCTACTAAAGGGATATTAGAAATACGGGAGCAGTTTAAAGGGAATATTATAATGGGAGATTAAAATAATAGCGTTTATAAGCAAGATATTTAAAAGAGTTGCAATAACTACATATATAGGCCTATATATACAGGTATATATTATCCTACAGAAGTGGGAAAGGGTTTTCGAGCTATTGATTCTGAATCCACCGTTACTATTACTTGAATATCTATATAATGCAAAATATTATTATCCAATGTGACAATATTTTAAATTAAAATGTGCTCATAATTATTTCTGTTTACAGATTTGCCAATGGTCCTCGATTGTCAGTAGCTAGAGTGTTATTAGGATCAGATACAACAATGACAGTGGACGATCCAGAGGCGCCCGGAGAAAAGAAACTTCTTGTATTGAATGCTGATAACGCTCTTATTGAAAACATCGCAGAGAAAATGAATTTCACGTGAATATACATTACTTCCTATTGCACTAAACAAATAAATAATAATAATACATTAATTAATTGATGAAACAATGTAGCTTCGCATTATGGATTTTTGTTGTTGCATACTCATCCTCAAATCGATCAATTATATTTTTGTTCTCAGCCATGTATGGAATAGATGCGTGTGTAGATTACGGCAAATTGGTAGGCGTCTTTGATTACTATAGGTAACGCCAACGAACTTGACAATAATCTGAACCCATTAACTTCTTATAACTCGAAATGAATGAAAGCAATCGGGATGACATTTCTATCAATTGGGAAGAGTCCACCAAGAAATAGGTGTGGACATTTACAGCCACTTTGCTCAAGGTCCTTTTGAGTTACGATAAGGTCATGGATCGAGATAATTGTCAAGTTCGTTGGCACTACCTATAATCGATAATTCACCAGTATAACCATCCCCTTCAGGAAGAAATTAGTTTATAGAAATATGACGATATTCTCTGTTTGGATTATTTTACTTTGCCCCCTTAATCCATTAGGAGATGAAAAACAATTGACCTAAATTTTCCTAATATCACATATGTACCTTACTATGACAATGCCATGACAAAGAAATACGATGAAATACGTAATTCTGGCAACAGTAACTCATACCAAAGAGACACGGCAGTCTTTTATAACAACCGACGTGCTAGTGTGAACATAGGAAGTATGAATGGTGGAACAAACGAAGTTGTAGGAGTACTTTGTACAAGAAGGGTGGGTGTGTGGTGTGCACGAGAGACACAGTGGAAGAGGAGTCGCGTACAAGCCTGATTACGCAACAGGAGTGGGTGTTCTGGTGGCTGGGGAGAGGAAGAAGAGTGTGTAAGGTAAATAGGTTGCTTGTAATGAAACCTCAAGTTAGTGAACGAATCGAGTATGTAACACTAGCATATGTTCTCAAGAATTATTTGAACAAAGAATTGAAAATAAAAACAACAATATGATAAGAAATATCTCTGGCCTCAGTGAACAAGAAATTACTGTGTTAGATGGTCACCAAAAAGGGTATAGAAGGAGACATTTTGATGGTGCATGAATTCTGGAGCTTTGTGTTGCTCTAAGAATGGTAAGTGTGTAATACCAAGTTCAGGATGAGGTTGACTCATATTATTAATATGATGCACCAAAGAGGGAAGGCAACAGAGAAGAATAAATGACGGCTTAATGAATTGCCAAAAAGGAGGTATATATGGTAGCAATGAAAACAATGTATTAACATTTCAGAATCAAATTCGTCTCACCATCGGATGGCCAATGGGGCGTACTGTTGCCTGATGGGTCTTGGACTGGCATGGTCGGCATGGTTATTAGACACGTTAGTAGCAATGTAGTAAAAAAAAAAAAAAAAAAAAAAAAAAATAATAATAATAATAATTATTATATAAGTATATATATATATATATATATATATATATATATATATATATATATATATATGAAAACTATTACTATACAATTATAGTACAGTAAAATACTTATTGTTAAGATGACATGATTAACATCATTGCCTTAATTTTCTATGTTAACATTAAGTATTTTCCTGTACTTAAATTATATATATGACATTTATATCGACAGTTGTTCAATTAGAATTAAGTATTTAGGGTTTTTTCAAGAATAAATTAGATTATGCACAGTAATAAATAATGCTAACAAAATGATACTCTGAAAGATGTCCTTCAACCATGAGAAGTGATTACATGTTTTATTGTATGCACTGATAAATAATGATCGCAACAAACATAAGATTCGCCTTGGAACACCACTTCACAATCTTCAACCAACTCTCCCAAAATACACAAATATTTCAACATAACGCAAAGCATGTTTTGAAGAAAATCTTTGTATTTCTTTATATTGGCTTTTCCAATTCCCTCTTTTAAAATATAAGCTAACTAGCATGTTCAATTTGTATAATATAATATTGCACTCAGTGACAATAATAACCTATTATGTCATTAACTTCTCATCTCGTTTGATATATTAGGAAGCAGACATAGGACTCGGATTATTCACCATGAGTCCCAGCCGATATGCAGCAATCGGTTTATCTTATCCAGTAGACATTTCCTACACAAGTTTCTTTGGTGGTCGAGGCATCCCTGAGGTGGACCCTTGGAGTTTCCTACTGCCTCTGACACCCTTAGTGTGGGTGGTTCTCCTGGTAGTGATGTTGGGGGTGGTCACTGTAGCCACACTCCTAATGTCCTTCAGCCCCTTTCGAACAAATCCGTGGCTGATGCTACAGAATACTGCAGCATCCTATATTCGCATATTAGTGCAGCAAGGTATTGGAGGCTACGTTTTAGTTAATGCTGTGATAAATCTATATGATGTTTTGCTATTTATGGACATGAAACTGAGTATATGACAGGTTTTATAAGTATATACACAGATATAGTGACAAATATAAAACAAACAAAAACAGGATTATTAGTCGAGATAATCGCGGTGAGCGGACATGAAAATCAGGGCAAAGGATCAAGAAAATTATGACGAGTTGTTGAGAAAGCTTAGAAATTGTGGAGAGCTGTCGAGAAAATCGATCGAAAAGTATCGGGGCTAGTGAATGTCCTAGTATGGGCAAAATATCGATACAATCATAACTATTGGGTTAACTGGGTGAGAAAGCAAGATAAGGGCTCAAAGAAGTTTGAGTGAGCGGTCGGGAGAATCGGGATGAGAAGCCGAAATAATCAGCACACCCATGAGCATCGTCTCACAGGCTAGCCAACATACACATGAGATGATCTTAATAATATTTAATTATTTTGGAAATCATATAAGTGCACGTACGGTGATTAGTGTGTTACTTTTAATTTGACCATACCCTAGATGCTCTTAAGGCAGCGACATGGTGGTGGTGGGAGCGTTTGGCAATGGGTGTGTGGATGTTGATGATGTTGGTGCTGACGAAGAGCTATGCCGGCAACCTTATATCACAACTGGCTGTCAGATACGTTCGTGAGCCTTTTCATACACTGGAAGACTTTCTGGACACAAAAGCCACCCTCATCCTGCACAAAGGAACATCTGATGAACAAGCCTTTAGGGTAAGTTAAGCTTAGTAAGAGAAACATCATATTGTATGGATGGGTCTATATTTTCACAACTTTATGTATTACAGATAGTTAAATCAGTCCAGCACCCTACCCGTATCCCGGAACATCTAGGAGATCGGCCCATTATCCTTTACTTATTTCTAACTTCTAATCCTTCTGCTTATACTGAGGGTGACCGCTCTCAACCCTCCATTTATCGTCCAATTACTCTCACATCTTGTATCTCTAGTTTTCAAATACAGTCTTATTTCAAATTGTCTTAAGTATCTACCTTCTCATAATCTTTTTACAGTATTTTGTTGTTGTCTATGAGTATGAAGGAAACAAAAGGCAGTTTGCCTGTAACGAGCATCTCCCTCAAAGCTAAAACAGTGACAGCGCCACATTCAAGAAAAATTGGGGTCAAAATGCAGAACACACAAAATGTAAAAGTTCAAGTCATAGGATGAAGGAAAGATTAATTGAGGGAGAGAGTTTCAGAGTTCACTTGTTGAGCAGAAGAAAGACAGAAAAGTTGCCAATTCTTGGGTTGGAGAACTAGACAGAATAGGAGTGGGATTATGTTGAAAGGCGGGTGCCTCGCACTCGCCGCAAGGGAGGGGATATGCATTGAGAGAGCTCTGAAGAACACTGATTGTTGTAATAGCGATAGTAGAGAGAAAGAGATGCAACATAACGGCGTGTTGAAAGAGATTGATTTATCTTGGATAGATCATATTACCACTCTTGCTAAAAACAGCTTCCCAGAGCTGGTGTGCTTAACCGCCTCCCGGGTTCTTTACCCCTGCGCAGCTTCTTGCTCTGTACAGGGGCACAATGCGTCCATGTATTGAGTATTGTTCACACGTGTGGGGAGGATCCTCTCACACAGCAGTTTTAGACAAAGTAGAAAAGAAAGCCTTTCGTCTCATTAACTCACGTCCACTCACCAATCTTCTACAGTCTCTCTCTTTTTGCCGCAATGTTGCAGCTCTCACACTATTCTACTACTATTTCTATAATCGGTGTTGCTCAGAGCTCTCTCAGTATATACTACCCCCTCTTTGTAGAGCACGTAGCACCCGTCTTGCAACACAATCCCACCCCTATTCTATGCAACTCTCCAACTCAAGAGTGAAACGGTATTCTCAATCTTTCTTCTATTCAACAGCTGAGCTCTGGAACTCTCTCCCAGAATCAGTCTTTCCCTCTTCCTATGACTTAAATTGCTTCAAACTCTGTGTGTCCAGGCATTTTGGCTCAAACGCCCCTTGAATTTGGCATTGTCACTCTTTCAACTCAGGGGGAGGCACTCGTCTCAGGCAGTTCTGCCTTTTGTCTCCCTCCCTCACATAGAACAAAAAACAAAATATAAAATAATAACGTATTGATAGAAAGACAATGTGCTTTGGAGAGCAGGCTGGGATTGCTCTCAATATTGGCGAGGCACGGAAAGGATCAGCAAGGAAGGCCAGGTGGTGAAACAGGAGTTCCAGCTGTCCTTATCATCCACCTAGCATTCTCCCCGGGAGTAAAGTCCTGTTCGGCTGGTGCCTACAGCCTCCTTCTAGTATGGTTTCCTTACAGGTCGCTCTAATGGTGATCTCTATTAATTTTCTGGATTTGTGAGAGACACATAGAACAAAAAAATAGGCTGTGCTGAACTGTTTATATAACACTTACAAAACAAAGTGTATATCTGCGTATGTGTTTGCTTGGGACTGGTGACTGCGTATGTAGCAATAATGTGTATGCATGCATATGCGTATGTAGAGACAATTATGAAAACCTGTTCACAGTAGCCAATGTTTGCTAGCGAATATACAGGATGTATCCTGGTTATTAGTTACGATCATCTCATTGGCTTTATATTTTATACTATTAATATAGTTACACGTCCCTCTATATACTATCTCTGACCAGACAGCTACAAGTGGCACCTACCGTGACGTGTGGGAGGTGAACAAGGAGGGGCGCATCAGACTTCAGCCAATTTCAGAACACGAGGAGGCTTTAGAGGCCCTAAGGGAAGGTGACGCATATACGAGTTTTATTGTGGCTTCAGATTCCATGAAAACAATGTCGCATGAGTTTTCAATGACAGGTAAATAATTTGCATATACTGTATAGATATACAAGCATATAAGTGGGTCTTGATTCCAGCAAGTAATGTTCTAAACAACCTTGATTATTATAGCCTTCTAAAGCATTTTCTCATCTTTTAGGATTGTCAATAAAATCGCGATTAATGAAAAACGATAAAAACATTCTTGTATGGAAAAAATATATGGTTAACTCTTTTTATTTATAGTGGCAATGTTCTTCATTATATTCTACTTGACTTTGGAAGGATATGAGAGGGTTAGAGGTTCCAATGATAAGTTCTACCTCATTGATCTGAAATATCCCTTCGTATCTGAATATAAATGTTTAATGTAAGCCAACATTTATGGAAATTTCATTTGATAACCTAGGTAAATGTGAGTTCTACATTGGACGAAGCCAGTATCAAACTTCCCTAGATGCCCTGGCAGTTGTTAAAGGGAGTCTTTTACTTCCTTCGTTAAGTCGCAGGTAAACCATTATCATTGATGTCTTTATTGCAGATATAGTGGTATATTAATATCACCAATCAACTGCTTACAAAGTTCTTGGATGTTGTATCCCATGAACATAAGTCTGTTCTCATAATGACAGTTAAACGTAATTAATTTGCTTAGCATTCAACATGATTACTAAGCTTATGCTGTATATATCAATATATTTTAGTCGTATAAAGGTGGGAAAGACTTTCAGTGAAAAATGTTCTCTCATTTGAAAGGTCATAAAGAAGTTGGATGGGCACAAATCCTCTTAGGCTAGATAGCTTTACTAACAGTATTTACGTGTTATTCGAGAGACGCGTTATATAAGATACGACTATTGCTTTACGAAAATACACATATATAATATATCTATTCCTTTACTTGTTTGAGCCATTATAAGTAGAACAAAATTAACAGCATTATTTCGACATTTTCAAGCAAGTTCTAAGGTAAACTTTTCTTACAATTTAAATATCAGAAATTAATATTCATCTAAATCGTCTAATTATTACAGCCGTAATACAATAACAAATAGTCATAATTTTTAGAGAGTTAAAACAATAATACACCATTATAGTCTAATCAATATACACAGTGTAGTCCGGATTTCTTGACCCCTTGTAACTGCAATGGGCTGCAAAAGTCTGGTGGACTCCTTTTAAATGGTATGACATGTCAACTTGATTGATATAGTCCTGTTTGAGTTGTAAGAGGTTAGGTAGCAAGAATTATGTCCTATATATTTTGCTTGCTGTAATACTTCTCTCTTAACATACAGTAATGTACGCAGTGGTAGTTCTTCTGTAAATCTGCAATGACTTGCGAACGGATAAATGAGACCGACCATTTAACATAAAATTATGTCCAATTATTGTGACACATATCATACTTTGACAGGGTGATGCAGGCGTTGGAAGGCGGTCTACACTGGTACTGGATGAAGCTTAATTACCCTAACATGACCAGCTGTCTCAACGCACCAAGGAAGTTTGCCATCAAATCTTCATTGGCCATCCGTAATATTTGGGTAATTACCTACTCAGCACTGTAAAATGATCCGTATCATTGTCATAATTAGATCGTATGTTACCACAATCAAAGATCCTATTCCAGATTAAGGTTCATTAATTGTATTCTATTGCTATAAGTATACGGCATTAAGATCATAAATAACCAATAATGTCGACGAATGATTGGATTTGTCACCATTGAAACTACGGTCGTATGTTACCAATATTTGTGTCAGTCCTGTAGCCAAAAATAAGATTGAATATTTGTTTACTGTGTGGTAGACTATTTAACTTAATCCCCTTCACTATGTGATCGTATTATTATTTGTTTGTGTTTATTCTGGTAGCTTCACATAGTTTCACATAGGAAGAATTTGCTAGCAGTCAAAGGTGACCACACTATTAAATTGATCACTTACACTCCTCAAATTAAAATTAATGTATATATTTTATGAATGAAATTGTACTATGTAGGGCCTAAATTCATATTATGAGTATATAAGTCACCCACGTTTAAGGTGTGTTATACCGAAGCTTTTGTCGTGATTTTCCATGTCCAATAATTGTATTTTGTGTCACATTTCAGGGATTTATTGGTATTGATATATCTTCAACATGTTATATAGTCTACTAATAAACTGCCGTAACTGAGTTGCTGATAAATGGTGGACGCAGAAAACAGTCGTGTGATATAGAATTTACCTGAAGCGTGACATAGTATTGAGTTTGCTGGCCTATTTGAACGAATTTAATTACTGTGTCTGGCAATTTGTAGGCCACAGTAGCTAGTATATCAAAACGTCTTGTTCAATCAAGGGCGCCGAATTTACTTCGACAGATTTATCAAATACTGTTATAGTTGATGCATCATAGCGTATAGACTATAGTTGATGCATCATAGCGTATAGACTATAGAGGGTACATATTATTGCATCGCTTAACAATTTTAAGATATTTAACTGATTAAAATGTTAATCTAAAAATGCATCACCTTTTCCTTCCCAGGGTATGTTTGTGGTGCTGGCTGGTGGAGGGGTGGCCAGTCTCCTCGTGTTCTTCATGGAGCTCCTCTACTCTAGTATTATAACTATATACACTAAATAATCGTCGTTGTTATTGTATACATCTTAGCCGACTGTAAGCATTTAATAAAACCTACCAAACATCACTCATAATTATATGAACTAAACTATAACATGTAGCTTAACACAACTATTGTAACTTAGCCACACTATTACAAACAATAAATACAATAGAATCAAACCTAACCTATAATTATAACCATAATAAGTAAGTAAACCCTAATATATTATGACTGTCATTATTTTACCGAATCGAAAGAAAGTTATGACACTGGTGAGGCTAAAAATACGTGATAACTTTGCCATTGTTGCTAATCCATATCAATTTAGCTAAGGTATATTCACTACAACTGGGGCAGTGTCTTGACCTATAACCCATTGTAAGCCAATAAGGGTTAAAGCAATCGGTGGATAATGTCCCGAATTATTTTCCAGCTGACTCAACCTAAATGATACAAATATATACTGTATGTCAGGTGTTAGGATTCTGGGCCTACTTATCGTGAATATATTATAGGCTAGGCTGATCCACATTAAATTGGCCTGGTTTAAACTAGTGGCTATATGAACACACACACACACATATATATGTATATGTATATATATATATATATATATATATACAGGGTGTTCCAGTAATGCTTTTCATAAATTATATGGTGGACTCATCAGACAAAAATAAGAATACATTACTCTATGAACATGAGGTTGAGTATTTATAATAACGGAGTTATTACACGATTTAAGTTAACGATAGATACAATGCCATTCAGTCCAAGGGGTAATATTGCCATTTTAGTTGATTATATCCATTTGGCCTTCGCTATCGCTTGCTAGCCTCAAGATAGTGAGCAGTAGCGATCTGACTTTTCGGTAGAAAAATATGTCCGGCTTCGCCGGTAGAAAAATCAAATCCGGCGAAGCCGGACATATTTTTCTACCGAAAAGTCAGATCGCTACTGCTCACTATCTTGAGGCTAGCAAGCGATAGCGAAGGCCAAATGGATATAATCCACTAAAATGGTAACATTACCCCTTGGACTGAATGGCATTGTATCTATCGTTAACTTAAATCGTGTAATAACTCCGTTATTATAAATACTCAACCTCATGTTCATAGAGTAATTTATTCTTATTTTTGTCTGATGAGTCCACCATATAATTTATGAAAAGTATTACTGGAACACCCTGTATATATATATATATTTCTAATCTCTCAGTAGGGTTCGAACCGCCGACCGTCAGGACGATAGCCGACGCTTTAATCAACTACACCACGGCAGTTCGAACCCCACTGAGAGATTAGAAACATTTAGTGGCTCACGTGTATTTGTGATATATACTCAATATATATATATATATATAATTATATGCACTTACACATTTACTCGTGAAAATATATTATTGACATTAATCCTTTGTAGGTTCCTAATTAACAATTTTCGCAATGCTGTGAGTAATTCACGATTGCAAGTTATGTTTGTTGTACATGTATCTCATTGTGTACGAATACTTCCTTGTACATGGTGAATATATTAATGGACGAACTGCGCTGTACGACACTTTATTTGATAACCGCACCCGACATGGTGTATAAAAAAAGGCCGCCTCTGTTTGAGTCAGTGTTCACCTTCACTTGCCCGACTGACTGCCCTTCCCACGGCTGACAATATCTCCGGTAAGTTTAGAGTACAAAGTCGCTTTGTTCTTAGCCGACGATTAATTGTCATGTCCTCTTATGTCCTAAACGATTCGCGTGAACCCATCATTTGCTACATTTACAACTGGCGAATTAATGAGATCTTTGTGTGCGATAGGATTTAGTTCTTCGTTTGTGACCGAGACGTATATTAAGATTTTTTTTTCTGTGTCTGGTTGTCATCCTTAGTATATTACTGAGACTGGGATATCTCCCTCGTCTGCAACTGGGATATCCTGTTGTATATCTTTGTACGTGTCTGGTTATTGTCGATTATCTAGTCAAACAATAGTTGCGCCTGTTTATGCATTATGATGATGTTGGGAGACATGCGTCGACTACCTTGATGACTTCATTGTGTTTGCGACTAATTAAGACTACCAATAACCCTACCCCTATAATAATAATAATAATAATAATAATGTCCAGATTACATAATAAACACCATCTATCTTTAGCCCTCGTTCCGAGATTCAGTTGCTATCGAACAAAGTTTATAATCAGAGACTATTACCGATTTCCTTGTTCAAGGGAAAGGGTACCAGCTACCAGTTCGTGCCTGAGCGTGGGAATGAACTCGGTTTCTTCCCGGGTTGGAGGCCTAGACGTTCTCCACTACACAGCCGAGCATTTCCTTGCCTATTGTTTTATTACAACCGGTTTGTCACACATTCTCCAACCGTTCAGAAGACCTTCATAAAGCTGACGATATACCACCTTTACTGGTCGCCATCGTGCCAGCTATATTTGCTATTAGGTCATCGTACATTTCAATTAAATAATTATCATAATTTTCATTCGGTCATATATAGCCGTGGACGGAAACTTCAGAACAAACTATGTTGATACAATTATGATGCATTGACGAACTACTATTATAAACTGAATGATTCGCAGACAAAGTACTGATATTCACTTGTTAATGCCTAATGTGTTATTTACCATTAGGTGTTCAGGTATTCATACCACAACTGAACATGAAGAGCAAACCTCACTTCCGGAAAACCTTGATGGCCGAGCGGAGACTGTTCGTGCTACTGTGGTTGGAAGGGCTCTCTCTGAGGGCCATAGCCAAGAAGATGAACTCCAGCACAACCACGGTGGGCCGCTGGGTCAGACGCTGGAGGAATGAGGGACACCTACAGGCCAAGAAAGGGATGCTGCATTATTTCATCCCTGGGTCGTTTTTTCACCCCTATTCTGTCCATCTCTCTAACCTCAGAGTGAACCGATTTGTCCAGTCTTTCTTCCCCTCAAAAAGACTCTGGAATTTTCTCCCTCAATTATATTTCCCTCATTCTACTAGTCACCCCCGTATTACAGAACCACACTTAAGTTCTTCGCTAACCTTATATCGAAGGAAGATATTACAACTGAGTGCTAATTTGTGATGTAGGGGTAAATATAATTCAGTTTCAGAAAAATCACAATTTGTGTCTGCGTTCTTTGGTTAGGGGGTTAATGTGCCTCAAGCTCGATGTGTCCAGACATTTTAACTATAAGGAAGTTTTAATTTGGCTCTCAACCACATTTGTAATTAATGGGCGACACTGGCACTCGCTACAGGCAGTTCTGTCTTGCTCCCTCACTCACATAGGAAAAATAAAAAAAATAACATGAGATTGAGAATAGTCTTATGATGCTCGTAGTAAATATTTTGTACTCCCAACTGGTATATGCATTTCAGAAATGTATTAAACATTGCTGAAATGCATATACCAGGATTAGTGGAGATTAAATACACATTAATACATGTTTAAAAGGTATGGGCATATTCCATGTTTGATACTTGATTAGTCTTTTAGGATCTATTTACATTTCGCAGTACAGTACTCGTGCCTTTTTTTTTCTATGCGTATGAAGGAGACAAAAGCCAAAGTTGACTCTAACAAGTGCCCCACCCCCCACTCCTCCCCTAAATATTGAAAGCATGATAAGGTGTTAAATGCATGGTGCAAATTCAATTATACGAGTCAAAATGTCTGGGTACACTAAACTTGACGCAATAGGAAATGGAAAGATAGATAGAGAGTTCCAGAGTTTACCTTTTGAATGGAAGAAAGAGTGTAATTCAATTGCAACCAATAATCTATGGATAGTTATGTATTATTATCATCAATATAAACGTTGAGCCATTATACTCTCGTAAATCACCCGACAGATAGCTGACCATTATATAAAAACATTTAATTTTTGCTCTGGAGAGAATAAATGCTTTCAACGTGTCTCTAAGTTATAAATGCCAATATTTGTTTTTATATCATTAGCGTATAATTGTAATTATTAAACTTATTTGTACTGATGTAACTAATAAAGTCTATTATAACTTGTCGTTTGTATAATAATATTACATTCATGTTTTATGGAGGCGTAATGGTATTATAATTTCCCCACTAAAATATTGTAAATATAATGCTAAGCCACGTGCATAATCACCTGTTCAAAATAAATTTTAATGCATATTATAGCTTAGAAACACATAAGACTGCACAGTTTTGAGACTAATATTGATTTCACTTCTGAGACTCACACAAAATACCATTCCTTCATATTTTGATTAGCCACGTTTTACATGTTAAAACAAAAACTGTCAAACTCATACTATACAGACCCTATCGTTGTTGCCCTTTGATCGGATATATCTATAATCTAGTGTCTTGGAAACGAATCCGCTGACTTAACCCACTGAGCCCCAGCGACGCACTGTTTGCGTCCAAAATGTTTGTAACGCTAAACCCCAGCATCACATAAGGTGCGTCTTGGTTAATTACTCCGGTCCTATGGCACTTAGAGAGCTCAGACTTGTATGGGAACTGTGTAAGTATCCCACGCAACAATGCCGATGGTTGAAAATTCTCAAAGTTCAACCGCGTACGCGTGAGCGCGCAAAAACCTGTTTTTGCCTACCCATTTCCCCTCTTGTAATTCCGACATTCCGGCACACCGTAGGACCCCTTAATGACCTAGGGGATCGGTTTTTTGTGGGTTTTCCTTCATTCCTAACCCATTCCTGGTGTTTTCTGGATTTTTTTACATTTATTATTAACTAGCTGGGGCTCAGTGGGTTAATAGTGATTTACATGTATCTGATTACTTTAGACGTCTCCATACAATACAACACCCGTTTACATACATAATACAGATAGATAATCACCCCTCCCCTGTTGCGCACATCCACTATAGAGTATGCATTGTTTTTCACATGTTCCTATCATCCCTGATTGTACACATAATGTTTATTTCTTTGTACCAATATATCTTACATAAAATGTCACTATATTGTCACTAACGATTTCAGCCTAGTTTCTTTTGTATATAAAAAACATATACAGGTATATATATATATATATATATATATATATATATATATATATACCTATATATATATTATATATATATATATATATATACATATATATATATATATATATACATATATTCTGAATATACACCGCCGGCAGAGCATCAGCAAAACAACAGTAACCAAATGTTCCTACCTACTGTCTGCTGTATAATAACTTACATTTTTCTTCTGCAGTTAGTGAATTAAAGATATGCATAGCATAAACATGCTTGCATGGTTGATCGTCTCCATCAACCTCCTTTTAATTTCCCAGGCTAACCTGTATAATGGTGGTAAGTAGACTCTGTACATAACCAATCAAATACCAATATTTACATGAAACAATATATCTGGTTGATAATGAGAAGGTATGATCACACATATCTTAATATATTATATATATGTCTCTATAAATGTATATCACTTTACCTATATGTGTTCATTATGTGTATAGTGTGATTGTGAATTTCAGTGTGTGCGTCAATACATGTTTTCTAAAGACTTTCAATGTATGTGTATCCAAAAGGCGAAATTGATATGGCTAGCCCACTCCTTGAACCACTTAACGCTGTTCTGGAAGCACAGCCGCAATATCGGGACTTTATTATGTTCCTTAAAGAGGAAGGTACGATGGTAAGAATGTAACGGCATTAATTCAGATACATTGAAATAACTGTTAAGAAAATGCATAACCAAGATACAATACATTATTTCCTGCATAAGCTATTTTGTAAAAAAAAAACATATACACTAAATGCGTATAAGCAATATGTTGTTGATATATATATATATATATATATATATATATATATATATATATATATATATATATATATATGCACAGTTTGGGGATGTGGGTGAGGTACGAGCACCGTGGGGTATCGGAGTATTCGAGGTGAAGGTGGACGACCAAGACAACAACGTGACACAGGCTCACCTCTCCCTTGTAGGGGAACAGGCTCGCAAAGTACGTAACACAAGTTCCAGATGACAATATTTGTTACAATAATATTACCATTGTACATAAACAACGAGCTCATACTTAAAGGCATATGGTGATTAGCGCGACATTATTGCCAGTGTAAGAAATATTGATAAAGTTTAAGGTCATTTAAGATTCTGGCCTACATATTCTACTCCATTTCCATTCCTCACACCTGTACTATTTCCACTGTCACTCTCCTTGCTTTGAAGCATTAATGTGATCATATGCATTACCTGTCTCACGTTTACAGTATGTGAAAATGAAGTAAAGTATACATCATTCTCTGATTCATTTTTTGTTCTATGTGTGTAAAGGAGACACAAGGCAGAGCTGCCTGCAACAAGTGACCCCCCCCCAAAAAAAAAAAAGTAAATAAATAAAACAAATAAGTGACATAAACCAGTTTTTGGTGTAATGGACATAAGTGTGGTGTGATAGTTTTGTGTAGTGAAATGAATAGCAGTAAGTCTTTGTGAGAGCTAGCTGGATTACTCTGTGTAGGTGAAACACAAACAGAAAGAGTGAGGGAAGCCAGACAAATGAAACAGGAGTTCCAGCAAATCCCTACTACATGTTTATAAGCCTCTCATTTGTAATGCACAGCAATATCATAGCAGACAATAGTCCACCCATTCGCCCAATATGACGCTACAGCGAATCTTTCCATACACAGTTACGTGAAATATCATGGTCAGTGACGGTGGTGGTGGTGAGCGATGACCCAGCCTTCCTCACCACTTTCGCCGAGTGGACTTTCAAGAGTCACCTCCTGGAGTGGTCCACGAGGCTCCTCGTCCTAACCCGCCTCCCACTCCAACGCCTACACCACCTCCGCAACACCCTTGCCATGACAAACTCCATGCTACTTCACGTTTCTCAAACCTCTTCATTCAGGTATGATAACCCCATAAGCAAGGTGGCATCACACTTACATAATGTTGTTTGTCTAAAACTTCCTCTAAAACCACATTATGAAAAACCTGAGTTTTACTATTGCTTACAGTTTGATGTCTGAATGGTCTGTAATATGACATTTAGCCAAACCTATACAAAGATATTCTAATTTATGGATTTTCTGATATATATATATATATATATATATATATATATATATATATATATATATATATATACAGTATATAATTTCTACTTATGTTTAACCCCTGTCAAACGGGGATGTTTGTAACTTCTACTACCTGGCAGGCGGGCATATTTACCCTAAACAAGCTTCATTCAATGTTCTTTTTCATGCATAAACAAGAGCCAGAGCGTAATACAATTATGTATCCGTGATAGGGCGATAAATAATAGAGCTTTCAAATGACACCTGAATCATCCTTGTACGACCATGGGTTCTCTTGCAACGATCGCGCAACACGAGGGCAAAAACCGTAAAATACGGTAATTTCCTGAGTTTCCTGAGTGGTGTCAGTTGCGGTGCAAGTGCCGTGCCGAGCGGTCTGAGCTCACCTATCGTCCTCCCAACGCGTGGACTCTCTTTCAGAGCCAATAATGTGGTCAACATCCCTTCCGACATATATAGGGCCCTGCAGGGGTGGCCATGGTTCTCTCGCCTGACATACGACGGGTCCCGCGGCCTGAGTGTTAAGGAAATGACACTTATCTACTTTCAAAAAAGGTGTGGTGAAGTGGTCTTGCAACTGGATTGGTAATTTTAAGATCCGGGTTCAAATCTCAATGTGTCAATGGAAAGATATTATTGGGATGGATTTTATGCAGCACTTAGTTTTGGTGCATCACCACACGGCCAACCTAAACGACATAAAAGTATCTTCGTTGTTTCCAATAAAATATAATTTCATAAATATCAACACATAATACTATTTCAGAGTGAATGTGTATGTCGACCTGCCTTATAGCCGACCAGGATCTGAGATGTTAACTGTTGCCTCTTGGTCTTCTGAGAGGGGTTTGCAAATAGCGTCCTACATCTCATTCTACCCTGATAAGTTTTCAAAGTAAGCATATAATCAACTTTCAAATTAATAGTTTGCTGACAATATTGATGGAAATCTATATGAAGTCTAGAAAAAGGGATAGTAAGGGGACTTACAGATGGACCACTCAGTAGCGCTACTGAGGGGTGCAACTCAATGGTGCATACCAGCCACTCAGTAGTGACACTCTCATTGCACCTCAAGTCACCAATCGACAGGGCATTGTTCTACTTTAAACATTAATCGAATTGAATCAAACTTGCATACTTGCAAAGTGGTCCGTGGTAGAGAGCTTCACGCCAGTGAGTGGCGAGGGCTCGTGTGTCTCTGCCACAGACACTTGTGTGATAGCATGCAAGTATATCCTTTTCAAAGCATAGAATAAAACATGGGTGCCACCAAGTGGTCTGTCTGTAAGCACCCTAACGACACTTTTTTCTACAGGATATTCATAATACATAAACAAACACTTCTTCCTCCTATTCACTTCACAACACTAACAAGAACACCACTCATCTTTTTAATAATGTACACCCTAAAAATAGTGTAATTTAGTTCTCTCACTCTTTCAACTTTGGGGGAGAAACTTGTTACATGTAGCATTGCCTTTTATTTCCTTCATACACATAGACAAAGAAATAAAAGACTGTCTTTCTTGAATATCAACTCTTTCACTGCAGCCGATATATCGACAAGTCATATGTAAAAACACGCTTGCTACGGGTGACTTACCCATATATTTTGATATTACCAGAAGACTTGGTAGTATCGAGCTGCTCCACTTGTTAAGACACTTCCATAAGCTTCTAATCTTCATTCCTATTGTAATATCAGTTGGCCACAGGCCTCGGTTATGAGACGGTGTCTAGCAAGAGTGCTTTGAAAGCTGATATTTAACCAAGAACAGGCCTACTTTCATACGTATTTGTAAAAACTGTATATCACGTACGAATGTGAGCTATATTTAATTTTATAAATACAAAGCTTTATAAGTTATTGGTATATTTCATTGAGTTATCATGAGGGTAAAATTACAAAAGAGGAAGAATTATTAAGGTCACAGTAAACAAGGAAAGTTATGGCTGATATTTTCAAGGCCAGGGTATGGGAAAATGAATTAAGTAGACTTTTATAGGAAGAATTTGACCTGAATTTTCCATTGGAACTCGTTTGAATTCGCTCAGTACTGTGCATATTGCGCTTGGGCTACATATATTGACCACAAAATAGGGGTACACCCTGCAGAGAGTGGTAAAGCAATCTGTAAAGATCCACTGTGATTGTGTTATTTATAATGCAAAATCTTATTATCTAATGTGGCAGCTTTTACATATAAAATTTGCTCAGAATTATTACTATTTACAGATTTTCCAATGGTCCTCGATTGTCAGTAGCTAGAGTGTTATTGGGATCAGATACAACAATGACAGTGGACGATCCAGATGTGCCCGGAGAAAAGAAACTTCTCGTGTTGAATGCTGATAACTCTCTCATTGAATACATCGCAAAGAAAATGAATTTCACGTGAGTATGCATAACTTGCTATTGTACTATAAATATTACAAATTTAGTTTTGGATTATGGAAAAATAATTTGCATGCTCATCATCATACCGATCAATTATTTTTGTTCTCGTAGAGTAGAGGTTTGAGCAGCGAATAGGTATATTGCATACTTCTTTACTGATCGATAATTCACCAGTAAAACGATCCAATCCAGGAAGAAATAATTGACAGAGGAATCCATGGCGATGTTTTTTCTTTGGTATTGTATTACTTTGCCCCCGTAATCCATGAGATGAAAACTAACTGAGCCCAATTTTCATATTATTACTTATGTACATGATTATGACATGACAGATATGTACAGTACAATGAAATGCGTAATTCTGGCGAAACAATTCCCTCCCTTATGACACTCCAGATCCCCGAGCCCTCCACACCCTTGATCCAATTGGGGGACGATCCCTCCCTGAGGAAATGAGCGGGACTTCCCCCACTCCCACATTGAGCGAGCAAAATCCATCCAACGGATGACGTCACAGCAAACAGACCATCGGATTGGTCGAGACACTTGCTTGATTGGCTAACCAATGGAGGAAGAAAAGGTGAAAGACTTAAAGGAAACTAGAGGATTTCCCTGCCCCCCAAGTGGCAGTTCACGACCTGACCTGAGAGGCCCTGCGATTGGCTGGCAGAGGAATCAGCCATCCACCACCAGGTCTTATAAGGACCCTATACCTACAGCCAGACAGGCAGATTAGCCTGCTGTTCCCAAGGACACGAACTTCCTCTCCCTCCAGGTCCCCCTCTGCAGCTACTGGCATAAAGGAAGCCACACAACGATCGAGGTGCTAAAGGAAGAGATGTTAAGACAACTAAAATATTAAATGATACACTGCCCTCAAGCTTCCCGCTGCCACTGCTGCAACAACCTCCCATTATAATCAACCCGGAGCTGCTGGAACTACAAACCCTGATACAAAGACACACCTTAGGTGCCCCGAATCATTACTTTCTAGAAAGGACCATCAATCGGGAGATGGGAGCTACCCCGTTTCCTGAGGGAAGAGTTGAGACAGGAAACATAGACAACCTTCCTAGTCCCATAAAGGAGAGACGCTCCCCCCCACGCTCCTCGCAGAAAGGGGACCAGACGAAGGAGAACTCGACGACGAGGTGGTAAGCAAACGAGACGTCCTGGACACGAATGACCAGCTTCTGTTACGATCGGGTCTCGTATAATTCAGTGGCTCTTATACATTGGACTAGACTGGCATAAATGCAACAACGGAAACGCTAGATCCAACCCCTGATATATAATCCAGTCGAACAAAGAACACATATTCCCTCCAGAGTTATATCTGCGATAGCGGGGTATCTTAACTCTCAGTATCTGTGCTTCTACTATAGGCTGATGTTCTCTGAAACAGCCTATTACCTATAACATATGGTTGCTTAGTTATGGTACACAAAGAAAAGATAGTTAACTTAATTAAATCACAAGTGATCTAATGCAAACAAGAAGAAGGTTTACTTAACGTTACTTTAATCAATAATATGTCACTCCTTTATGAAAGAAAGTGTTGTAAAGTCCTCAAGCACCGAACAAGGAATCTTCTGAATAATGTCGGATGCTACTAAGAAGAACGTATCGGAAATGGAACCACAAAATAGCAGGAGGCAGGACAATGCACGTGTAGGCTAAATACACAAAAAGGCTGGACCTATAATGTTATTGGACACAAGAATATTATAAGCGGTGCAACAGTAATAATGCTCGCCACGAAAAAGTAGTACTCCTATTAACAAAACCGGTCTATGCTGGTTGTGTCTCTCTACCGCAACCTAGACCTCAAAATGCTGTGTAAAAATAATGGGTATGCATAAAAGAGTATATGATCTAATCCAGCTAATGTCTACCCGGGTTAATAAAGTCTAGCTGGGATGCGCAAAGGTACAGAATTCTGGTGGAGCAAGGCAGCTCCTAGCCTAGTGTGGACCTTGGGTCTGTGCGGCCTGATTACGTTAATATGAAGGGGTGCTCTCTTGAGGATTCTTGATCACAAGTATCGAGTATCCTCCTGGCGACCCTCAAAAGTAAAAGCAAATAGAGTTAGAAGTGTTGGGTGGATTAGGCAAGCAGCCCTCACGCACTACACAGTCTAAACTCCAAGGTACACAGACAAAAGATCCACCCAGGTAACCCACAGAATCCGTAGTGTCGTGCAGCTCAAAAGTAGCCTACACAGTGAAAACACCAACAACAAGGTACCTGATCCCTAGTCTAGCATTATTTAACCCTGTAGAAACATTAGTGATTGATGGAGACAGTCCGAGCAATACAATCTCCCAAAAAGACAACAACTATCTTCAACCTTAGCCTAGTACATAAGAAATGTGAGATCCAGCATATAATACAGTCTGGCCACCAATTCAAGGTGTGGATGCAGAGAACCAGAGGGGGATTGATATTAATAAAAGGTGAGGAAGTAGTGGAAATGATAAGAGGCAGTAGGAGAGAAAGATTCTAAGACAAGAGTGTGGAACAGTTCATGGGAGATGCTTAGAGTATGCTGTCTGGGAAGGATCTGACAAGGATATTCCCATAGACCTGCTGGTTGGAGTCCCAGTTCGCAGGAATGGCACGAGGGCGCGCGACAGTCGCCCAGTAAGCAGCCGCCTAGTAGGCAGTGTTAGGCAGGAGGCAACGAATCCCGCGAGGCCTATGTAAGGGGGCCAGCCACGCGCCACACTCGCCACCAAGTCACACCACCTGGTCTCTCTCTCTCCCGATCGCCTTCCCATCATTCAACTACTTAACACAATACATTCAATTGACTAAATAAAATAGAAAGGACTGTGACAGACGAAAATAAAGAACAGTTCTGAACTGTCTGCAACACAAGCTTTCTCGAGAAGGAAAGTACACAATGATAGGTCGACTGTAGCTATATTCTCTGCCCTGGCGAGTCCTAGCGAGTAAGCCATGCGGTTCTGGGGGAAGCGGTGAGCGTCACACACCCATTTTGAAAGTTGCGATAGGCGACTATAGGACCATTAGACGGGCAATAGTGTTTATAGCAGTACTAATAGATTTACAAGGCCTCGAGGAAGCATTGGAGGTCCTTTTGATCATTACCTATAATTTGCTCAATTAACTTCGAGATTAGCTCCCCTAGCAACCATTAACTCATTAGATAAATAAATCTAAGAAGTTTTTTATAGTTTAGCACTTAGCAGGTAGAGACCTCATTCGCAGTGTCAGGAACGAGATTGATGAATTAGATGTTAGGGGTCATTAGCTTAGTAAATGAGCTAGCTTTGCCAAATAATTGAGAGAAGTCAAAGTTAGGATCTGTTACGCCCTAAGCAAACGGATAATAGGATTTATCAATAGAGAGATAAAGAACCTAGAGTTGTATATATTCTGTTTAGGTTAGTTCCCCCATGCTCAGGCGTATAAAGGCTCCCGAAAGAGAATTACATAACTAGTTCTTCGGATCACACATTAACCAACTTTTATCATACGTAACCGAGGAGGACGCAAGACAATCCATTACATGATCTAGATCAGATTTAATTATTGTTACCGTTAACTGTTCACTCTAAGCACGCTACCAATGATACGACAATTGCCATCAACAAGATACTAACATTAACTTTGTCTCATTGAAGATACTCGTACTAAGGTTAAAGACTTGATTTATTAGAAGATTAAATACTTGTCCCTAAAAACGAAGACTTGCCATTACCTTAGAGTTTATATAATACTTAATGTTATAGTTAACTCGTTGAAATGGTCAGGAATGGGGGTCATAGGCCAAATTATGTTATCAGCCAATGAACTTCCAGGAACATATATCCTCCAGGATGACAATGTAGAGGTCTGTGGCAAAACAAAAGGTTCCACTCGACCCTGCCCTTCCTAATGGTGGAACAACGAAATTGTACTAAAGGAGAAATGAAGATGCACCAAAGAGGGGAGACAGCAAAGATGAATAAATAACGGCTTAATGAATTGTCATAGAGGAAAAGTATGGTAGTAATGTAAACAGCTGTTGTATTTTTTGTCTTCAGAATCAAGTATGTTTCCCCACCTGATGGCCATTGGGGTGTACTGCTGCCTGATGGGTCATGGACAGGCATGGTCGGCATGGTAATTCAACATGTAAGTAACAATGTATATATATATATATATATATATATATATATATATATATATATATATTATAAACATTTATATCGAAAGTGGTTCAGTTGTAACTAATTATTTGGGGGTATTTTCCCAAGAATAACTGAGTTTATGCACATTATTAAATAATTATGATACTGAAAGATGCCCTTCACTCATGATAAATGATAACTTTTGTTGTATTTATTGAAACATAATGATCGCAATAAGCACAAGATTAGCATCGGAACACCAACTTTATAATTATCTCCAATCAACTCTCCCAGAAGACACTAATATTTCAAATACACGCGAAGAATATTTTGAGGAAACTCTTTCTAAAAATTGGCTTTTATAATTCCCCCTTTAATAGCAAGAGCTAACCGGCATGATCATTAATTGAAAACATAATATATATCGCATTAAATGTCACACTCAATGACAATAATAACCTATTCTGTCATTCATTTTTCATGATTGATTCATATTGTGTGATATCTAAGGAAGCAGATATAGGGCTCGGATTATTCACGATGACTCCCAGCCGATATGGAGCAGTCGGATTCTCCTATCCAGTAGACATTTCCTACACAAGGTTCTTCGGTGGTCGAGGCATCCCTGAGGTGGACCCCTGGAGTTTCCTGCTGCCCCTTATGCCCTTAGTGTGGGTGGTTCTCCTGTTAGCGCTGCTGGTGGTGGTCACTATAGCCACACTCCTTCTCTCCTGCAGTCCCTTCCGGACAAATTCATGGCAGATGCTACAGAATACTGCAGCAACCTATATTCGCATATTACTGCAACAAGGTATTGTCTTCGGTTTAGTTAATGTGATGGATTTATATTTATTTTAATTGTGTACACTTCATTATACTGTATAATAGGGCTTATGCATAATTACACATACTGTTTAAAGTAGCAAATTGAATAAAATCAGGAAAAATAGATGAGAAAATAGGAGTAATCGATGAAGAATATCAGGGTTAACGATTAAGAAAATTAGGGCGAGTTGCTGACAAAGGTTAGAATTTGTGGGGAGTTGGCAAGAAAATCAGAGCAAGTGGATGTAAAAAAACAAAAACAAAAAAGTGGCAAGCTCTTGACAAAATCATAGCGAGTGGGTGTACAAATGGAGCCAATCAGTCGAAAAATCGGGGCTAGTGAGCGATGCAATCATAGCTATTGGGGTAATTGGGTGAGCAATCAAGATAAGCGTTCGCTCTATGAAATTGGAGTGAACAGTCGAAAGGATCGGGACGAAAGACAAGTATAACAGTCGAAAGGATCGGGACGAAAGACAGAAAGTATCAGGGAGGGTGGTTGATAAATCGGGGCAAGCAGTCAGACAAAATTAATCGAGGAATGGTAGAAATAAAGGTAGAGTCTTGCGAGGTGGGTTACTCATGCAGCTAAGGTATTGAACACAGCCTCATAGGCTAGCCAACATAATCAGAATGTGATGCACCAAATATAATATTAATCTTTTGGAAATACGAAAAGTGCACGTACTGTACAGTGAATATGTGTTACTTAATATTTTGACCGTTCCCTAGATGCGCCTATGGCCGCGGGGAGGTGGTGGTGGTGGGAGCGTGTGGTGGTGGGGGTGTGGATTTTGATGATGTTGGTGATGACGAAGAGCTATGCCGGCAACCTTATATCACAATTGGCTGTCCGATATATTCCTGAACCCTTACATACAATGGAAGACTTTCTGGACACGAAAACCACCCTGATCCTGTACAAAGGAACATCTGATGAACAAGCCTTTAAGGTAATTTAGTCATAGTAAGAACAACAGTATTGCATTTTATGGATAGGCCATTACAACTGTTCGCATTACAGCTTGTAAAAGTAGTACAACAAGACAGTTGAAGTATTTATGTAACCATCACAAAAAGGCCAGTGCATCTCTGAGTATGTGTCTGCTTCCTACTGGTTAGTGCGGCTGTAATAATAATGTTTGTGCATGCATAAAGGTATATGATAAGTTGTTTGATTACAATTCGGAGACACTCATGAAACCTTATTCACAGTAGGCTAATCGAATGTCAGAAAATGAATAAATCAGATATATCGTGTTAATTAGTTGTGACCATTGTAAATGGGGTATTATATCATTCTATAAATATAGTCACACGTCTCTCAATATATCATTTCTGACCAGACAGCTACAAGTGGCAACTACCGTGACGTGTGGGAGGTGAACAAGGAGGGGCGCATCAGACTTCAGCCAATTTCAGAACACGAGAAGGTTTTAGAGGCCCTAAGGGAAGGTGACGCATATACGAGTTTTAATCTGGCTTCATATTCCATGAAAACGATGTCGCACGAATTTTCTGTGACAGGTAACTAATATACATATGTAGATAGACAAGCATATGGCCTACGTATGTCTTGATTGCAACAATTAATGTTAACATGGATTAATTGATGCACTTTGTCCTATATTAGGGTTGGCAATAAAATTGCGATTGATTGAATATCGATATAATCGAATTCATAAATGAAAATAAGTATATGGTTAATTATTTCAATATCATAACGAACGTTCTTGATTATATCTAAGCTATTATTATCATTATTAGTATTATTACTTTTTATTATTATCATAATTTTATTGTGTACTTATTATTATTTGTATTATTTATTGTATGGCTTAGGAAGGATCTGCGAGTAATAGTGTTCAATGATATGTTGTACCTCATTAATTATAGTATATCCTCTCGGATCTTATTACAATTGTGTAATATTAAAAATAATTTAAGGAAACAATGCGTCATGGTCTGAAAGTTTTAATATTTGTATAGGTAAATGTGAGTTCTACATTGGACGAGGCCAGTATCTTACTTCTTTAGAATCCCTGGCAGTTGCTAAAAGGAGTTCTTTACTTCCTTCGTTAAGTCGCAGGTAAATAATTGTATTTTATTGCCATTGATTTATTGTTGTAGATATATTAATATATTAATAACCCTAATCAATTACTTACCAAGCTCTTGAATTTTGTATCACACGAATATATGTCGGTTCTTATAATGAAAGTTAACCCCTCCACCTTGGCCTGCCTCTTACACTCCATAACCTCATGACTCGGGCCTTATGACGATATTAGTCGATCATTACACCTTCATAGCTAAGCAACCACCAAGATAATAAAACGTCTTTTTTTCACATTTTTCTTAGGCGTACGGGTCTGGAGTGCCGCGGAGGCGGTAGGCGTAAAAATTGACACATGCATTTTGTTTTTTTGCTTCCCTTCCATGATGGCGACCAGATAAGGACTCATGATGCCGCTTAAGGGGAGCGTGGGGGAAACACGAGCGCCCCCATACTCAAAACAAAATGTGCGCGCTCTTTGAAATTCTATTTAGAACGTGGGAGTATAAGAGGCTAGCCGAGTTCCACGGTGAAAGTTCAATGTGGTATATAAGAGGCCAGCCGAGTTTGAAGGCTACCTATTTATTTTCTGATATTATTATCATATACCGAAGTAGGATGTGCATAATTGGCATTTAAAATAATTTCAATTTTTGTTTGTTTTATAAAAAACTATATTATTATCCTAAGAAGATGGGAAATGTCTTTCAGTGAGAACAGTTTCTCATTTTAAAGGTCATAAAGACGCTTAATGGATACAAATCCTCTTCAATTAATCAAAATCGTTTTACTCCCAATATTTACCTGTTATCCGAAATAGCACAATCACTTACTCTTAACACCTTATTGGCGGGCTAGGCTTGAAAACGAATACTTGAATACTTGACCGTACCACCCAGCGTTTTTTTTTTAACCCTAAATAGGGTTGTTTCCGTGCTCATTTTCATGCCTAAATAAGACCCAGAGCGTAAAACAATTATCTATCCCTGAAAGGGCGTAAACATAGCTTTCCAATGACACCCGAACCATCCTTGTACGACCACTGGTTCTCTTGCAACGATCGTGCAACACGAGTGCAAAAACCCTAAAATAAGGTAGGCCTAATTTCCTTACATAATTCCCTGTGTAGCGAGTGAGAAAGGAGGGAGGAAAGTAGAATACAGTTCAGTAGGTCCACGGTGGTCGTGGGGAGCGGTCATAAGGTTACTACGCTCGTCCCACCGTTCAGCTCTCTCTCTCAGCAACATTACGTGCTGAAAATGGCGCTCGACAGCTGTCGTGCACCACCACTTAGTCCAAATTTATTTCACTTGACATATGTTGCGCGCCGCCAGTTAAGGGTTAAAGTTTCTTGCATGTGTGTTGCTATTACTAAAAAAATACTTATTTAGTATTATAGTGTTTTTATTTTTGTATTTATTCCAATTAACACTGGGCAAGTTTGCATTGCTTAGGTAGGATCTCGATATATAGAAGACATAATTGTTTAATTATAGTAAAAATACATTAACAGATAGCGTCATCATACCTGGAGAGTTAATACAATAATACATTCATCACTAATGTATATTCATTATAACAAGTCCTAATGTTCTTAACCCTATCCCCTGGTAACAAGAAAACAGGGGATAGAACAAATGAGGTGGAAATGTCCACTCTGTTTGTTGGTGGACTCCATCTAAATGGTTCCATATGTCAGCTCGATTGCTATTGTCCTTTTTGAGTTATATAAGGTTAGGTGGCAATAATTGTGGTTATATTTTGACTTGTTGTAAAGTTTTCTTTTTAACATACAGTAATGTAGGCAACAGTCAATCTTCTGTAAATCTGAAATGAAATAAGCCACTCAGTACCTTGCGAAAAGTTGCAGAGGGAAGATGTATGTCTCTTGGCCGGCCGACCTTGAAGACGACCGGGCGGCAAAAATATACGTTTTCCACCACCTAATTACTGTTCCCACTTCTTTTATCACTTTTCAATGTCCATATGCTCATTATATGAGTGAAATAAACTCACATCGAGAAGAAATAATGCTTTATATGTAAACATAACAACTTCTATCAGAATCGAAGGGTTTAATTTTGCATAATTATGCGCACATCTTTAACCCTTAATTAGCAGCGAGCAACATAAGTCGAGTTAAATAAAGCTGGACTATGTGGCGGCGCTCGACATAGGTCGTGTGGCAATTTCAGCACGTAATGTTGCTGAGAGAGAGAGACAAGTGGTGGCAGGAGAGTAGCGAGCGTATGACTGCTCCAGACCACCGCGGCGAACCTACTGACACGAATCCCACCTCCTCCCTCCCTCTCTCACTCGCTATATACGGAATTGTATGGGGAAAGTGCCTAATTACATGCTTTTTGCACTCGCGTTGCACGGTTATTGCAAGAAAACTAGCCATCATAAAAGGATCGTTATGGTGTCATTCGAAAGCTCTGTTTATGCCCTTTCAGGGATAGATACTTGTTTTACGTTCTGGGTCTTATTTAGGCATGAAAATGATCACGTAAACAGCCCTATTTTGGCTAAAAACACCCCGCTGGGCGGTACATATAAATAAACCGCATAGGCCGCTCGTAAGGTGTACACCTCATTGTTTCGCTTCTCGGGTTAAATATAGAATTCTGGTCTAGTAATTGTGAACACATTATACTTTGACAGGGTGATGCAGGCGTTAGAAGGCGGTCTATACTGGTACTGGATGAGACTTCATTTCCGTAACATGACCAGCTGTATCAACGCACCCATGAAGTTTGCCATCAAATCTCCATTGGCCATCCGGAATATTTGGGTAAATATCTACTTAGCTCTGTACATTTATCCGCATTATTGACATAATTAGATTGTATTGTTATGTGTAGATTATATAGTATTCTAAACAACATATCATGAATTAATAAATCAAATAGATATTTAGTATAATGAATAAGTGGACTTAACAGTTACACAGTTAAATTATTACCAGTAATATGCATATATACTCTCAAATACTAAGATATACTTATTAGTGGTTTAATACTTTGTTATATGAGTAATAGATAAGTAAGGCGAGTCTCTTGTGAGTATTTAGTACTCACAATTAATACTAAGAATTCTGACTGCAAGTATATTACCCGACTGAAGGTGTCTCTTGAAGGGTTATTTAAACTTATAAGTCAATAGTGAAATAAGTGTGGTGATAGCGAGTTATAAGGAACGTTATAGGCTGTATGATAAGCCGTGTTGGGGAATAAGGAGGCCTAGAGGCTTGTGTCTGGCTCAGCCTATGTCTACTTGAAGTGACTTGTCCACTTACACCTAGACGGAGGTGTGGCAGTATAGGAAGTGAAATCACAACATTCCACGTTCCTTATAATCTAAAGTCTTACTTTGCGTACAATTGAACTGGAAGAAGATCTTAACTCTTATATTAACAAACTGAGGATATATTATAAACATAATAATTGCTATGGGCTAATAGGTATTGATGGCTAAATATGGCTAGGTGTTATACTGAATGAGTTTTAACCTATAGAAGGTCGTTAAATCTTAAATATTGAGTTACTGTTCAATATATATAAATTGATTTTGAGAGTTATGATTACATACATATACATATATATATATATATATATATATATATATATATATAAAAGTATTGTAGTTTCTGGTGGAGTGTATACATTAAAGGGTGGTTAACTGTGAAGGTTATAGTACGTTACCAAGTTTCTTTTCAATATTAACACCTTACGAGCGGCCTATGCGGTTTATTTATGTGTACCGCCCAGCGGGGTGTTTTTAGCCAAAATAGGGCTGTTTACGTGATCATTTTCATGCCTAAATAAGACCCAGAACGTAAAACAAGTATCTATCCCTGAAAGGGCATAAACAGAGCTTTCGAATGACACCATAACGATCCTTGTATGATGGATAGTTTTCTTGCAATAACCGTGCAACGCGAGTGCAAAAAGCAGGTAATTCGGTACTTTCGGTACATAATTGAGTATGTAGCGAGTGAGAGAGGGAGGAGGGAGCTGAGATTTGTGTCAGTAGGTTCGCCGCGGTGGTCTGGAGCAGTCATACGCTCGCTAGTCTCCTGCCACCACTTGTCTCTCTCTCTCAGCCACATTACGTGCTGAAATTGCCACTCGAGTTATGTCGAGCGCCGCCACATAGTCCAGCTTTATTAAAAACGACTTAAGTGGTGAGCCTCTAATAAAGGGTTAAGGTTCATTAACTGTATTTTACCATTACAGTATACAAAATTAAGATCATACATAACTACTAATGTCGACTATGTAGGACATACATTGAACATTTGAGATCATAAATCATCCACGTTAATTCCCATGACGGACTTGTCGATAAATGTTGAAAGGAAAAAGCGCTCGTGCGATATGAAATTTACCTGCAGCGAGGCACAGTATTATATTTGCTGGTCTATTTGCACTATTTGCACTATTTGCACCGCCAAATAGCAGGCTACAGTAGTTGGTATATCAAAATGTCTTGTTGAATCAAGGGCGCTGGATGTACATTTATAGCTTTATCAAATACTGTTACTGTATAAGCATACTTCTATAGCATTGCTTAACAGTGTTAATAGTTCAGCTGATTAAAATCTTTGTCTAAAATTGCTTCACTTTACCCTTCCCAGGGAATGTTTGTGGTGCTGGCTGGTGGAGGGGTGGCCAGTCTCCTTGTGTTCTTCATCGAGCTTCTCTATACTAGTCTTATATCTATATACACTAAATAACCGTGCATTCTTGGAAATACATCTTATCTGAATTTAAGTACTTAATAAAACTGAATAAAACTTTCCATACTTCACTCATAATTCTATGAACTATATAGCATTCCTTAGCATAATTAATATAACTTAGCCGCACTATTATCAATAATAAAGCATGTTTAATCTAACCTAAATTATAATTTAAGCAAATATTAGTAAACCCTAATCAAACATGACTGTCACTATTTTATCGAAACAAAACAAAGGTATTACAATGGTGAGGCTAAAACTATGTGATAAACAATGTTGCTAATCGGTGATCCAACTTCCATGGATCAACACACTAAAACCTTGTTCCACTTGATCTTTCTTAGTCACACATGTACCAAAACCTTACCAAGTTATAGGTGATTATAACGACAAAAGTCGGGTGTACAGAAAATGACACGTGAGACAATACAATCCACTAGGAAACCAAGTGACCACTGACCAAAGCACGCAAATTACCCAAACCAGTGATAATGACCAGGTTTATTCGCCGACCAATACCCCTCAGTCTAACCAAACCATTTTCACTGACCCCCCCCTCCCTCCCTTGGCTGGTGGTTGCTGGCGCCTTCTGCAGGCCTGCTGCCTGGTGACGTAGCGGCCTGTGATTGGCTGACCACCATGCCTTTGTGTGATCCTGGGGGTCCCGAGGAGCTACTCTCTTCAGAGCTTGCCTGACCAGCATACCCTTAACATCTCCCTTGCCACCTGTCCCCCGACTTCTACCTATAGAACACTTTCTCTCTCTCTCAACTTCTTACCTCTCATTCTTCCACTCTATTTAATATCATAACTCCCTTTTGGTTCTTCACGATTTCATATATTGGCCATCGTATTATATGCAGAAGCTTTCAGATATTACATGTTTAGTTAGGCATTTTGGAGGGGTTACCAGGAACCACCAGCCAATTAAAACTGAGAGAAGGACCACGCGGGCGAGGGACTCCTCCGGGAGGGAGGAAGGAGGAGGGAAAGCAACACTCACTCCCCCCACACTGCTCGCTCGCTCTTCCTCTCAACTCTACACAACAATGCATCTCATATTCAACTCATGATATAAAATATAATGCATTGTCACAAGCGAAAGTAAAGACCACTTCTATACTGCCTGTGACATGTCGGATTCTACCCCGTACATCAGGCTTGGAGAAGCAACAAACATGCAGATGCACTGCCACAGCCTAGTAAACAACTTATCTCGCAGAACAACATGCCTAGTGCCCTCCCACAACCCAGACGAGACCGCAGCTTCTAACCTGTAGTCTCCCTCCTTCTCCACTTTCGTCCCTAGAACAGCCAGGTCATGAGAGGGACAATCAGTACCACCTGTGCAGTTACTAACCCATCTGTCCTCTACTAACTCCCTAATCCTGCCACGGACATTAGTTCCAGGGCAGTAATTCCCTTTTCAATGTTCCCTTACCCACTCTAAACCACTGTTTGGACACTTGCTCCTCAGTGTTTTGGAGGAGAAGCAACCTAGAAGGGTCACTAGACCTGTTGTTGCTTGATTTCCTTTGTACTCCTTTGTACTCCCATAGTTCATTATTGCTAAGGCTTCCCCGCCGATACCGTACATGCGCACCCCCGCATTCCTTGCAACTGCATCTGCCTGCGCAGCATCACCGCTTTTAGCGACATGGCCAGATACAGTCGGTCTATGGTAGGGCTGTTGCATTCGACTAGAGCAGCATTGGGAGGCTATGCGACGACCGGGCACATCCACTCCACAGCCAACCTCACCAATCTGCTCAATGTCCTCCTGACCACCACCCTTGGCAGCCATGGGTCAACCCTGACCTGACAACCATGTCCAAGCCTCGTCGCCCACCTTGAACCACCGAAACAACGAGGCTAACGGTCTCGCAACATTCACGTAACCTGCCCGCGGAACATCTTGCACCGCCTGAGTTGTGAGGCTCGGCACGACCAGTGGGGTATGAACCGAGCTGGTGCTGGAGCGCTGCACACTGCTGCTCAGGCAGGTGCTCTAGCGCTTCCACAGCCACCAGACTCGTGTTCCCCGCCCACTGCTCCGCCGAGGCATGACAATCCCTATTCTCCTCCACCTGTGCCCTACTGCCCCCCTCTCCTTCTCCACCTTGGCCGCTGCAGACCAACGCAGGGACAGCAGGCTGCTCAGGTGGTTGCCTCACAAACTCCTCCAACAGGTTCACATGACATGTTTCCCCGTCTTCGTGTTTGATCTCGACAGCACCATTACCACACTTCTGAACTTCCGGATCCTCCAACTGCAGTTTACAAATATCTGAGGGAACCAACCTGTCTAAATGCTTCCGAAGCAACCCAAGTCCTCCCCCAATATCAAACTGAGCAACCCTTTTTTCTCTCTGTGTGTAACGTTGCTGCCTCGGAGTCTCTAACTGCCCTACCTTCTCACTAGGGACAGGTGCTGGGGCTTCTCCAGACTCCAACAATGGTGCAAATACTGAGTCGCCAAGAAGAGCTGCTGGTACTAAACTCTCCAAACTTTTACCAACATTAGCCGTCTTCTTCCAACCGTTCCTCCGTTGATCAGAAGACTGAGGAATAGGCTGTGACACTTTGGATGCGAGAGATCTTGTAACAACGCACGCCATAGGTTGTACATGACACTTCTCTACCCACTCCTGTTCCTCCCTACTCACGTCGGCCGGCTTCTCGGCAACGACTAAGGGTGAAACCTCAGAAGTAGGCACCGCAAAGTCGTTGCCGAGAAGGAGGTCGACGCCCCCAACAGGCAAGTTCTCTACAATTCCCACATCCAACTCTCGTGTCACACCTTCTACCTCCAGGTCCATCCTGACCAACGGGTATGACCTGATAGCATTGATACCTTGCACCACAACTACCCGTGCCGTGTTTATTGGTCTACCAGTAAAGTTCTTCATCAAAGTCTGAGAGGCACCCGTGTCTCGTAACAGCTCAACTCCATGCTTCTTACCAGCCCACTTCACGCAGCCACGCCCTCGATGGTCGCAAAAGACATCGCGGACAGGGTTCGAGCCTTCCGGATTCTTCTCCACTGGCTGTGTCCCAGCCTCTGACGTTATACCCCAGGCAAACTCAGACGACTTCGGGGACACCCCAATGTTGCGAGCCAAAGACACAACTGCATTAGGTAGCTTGCTTGGACAGGCTCTTGCAAAATGCCCCTTCTCATGACAATGAAAACACTCGTAACTCCCCCTTGGGCTTCCCTTGAGGTGGGGAAGGGCACTGACCCTTCTTAATCGGGACGGTACTAGGTTTATGGTCAGTTTTGGTGTCGTTGCTCTTGTTCTTAGTGTAATTATGTGTATCAGTGTTTCGGGGAGGGGGAGGGTTACGCTCCTTATTGCCTGCATCACTTCTCTGTGCAAGACCGCACCCACGAATCAAAGATAACCGAAGGTCAGCCATCTCAGCTGCCTCCTGAAGAGTTTTCGGGGTTTTTTCTTTAAGATTCAACGTCAGATCGCCGCCCGTACACTTGAAAAATTGTTCTAGAAGCATCAGCTGTTTCAACTCCTCAAACGTCGATGCCTTCTCAGAATGCAGCCAGTTTCTAAATGCATCGGACAGATCCCGGGCATGCTCAAGAAAGGTGCACTCACGACCCTTCGTTACACCCCGGAACTTCAATCTGTACGTCTCTGGTTGTAACTCATATGCCCGCAGGACAGCCTCCTTCAATACCTCATAATCGATGCACGACTCCAAGGGCAACGCATCATATGCCTTGAGTCCTTTGCCAACCAACCTAGAGGAAACAAGGGCTGCCCACTTAACCTCGAGCCATTGGTGCTCCCGGCACTTCTTCTCAAAACGCATACAAAATTCAGTGACACCCGACTCGTCAAATACAGGGACCAACTTGAGCAGGTGCGATAAAGACTGATCAAGACCTCGATTCCCAGAACCGAGACGCTGCCCTGTCGACTCCACCCGAGACTTCTCAAGATCTATGTCTGCACAGTACTTCGTAGCCTCAACCCGAAGCTTAGCCTCACGTATGGCCCTTCTCTCCTCAGTCTCATATCTGGCCCTTCTCTCCTCAGCCTGAATCTTAGCCATCTCAAACTCCCGCTGCTGCTGCATCTTAGCCATCTCAAGCTGGAAGAGCATATCTGGAGTCAAACCTTGAGGAGGAGATGCAACAATTTGAGACTCACCCAAGTGCAAACCACGCTGCCAGTGACTATCGGCCTGCGGGAACGTACCCGGCTCCGGAGCCCGAGGGGGCGCCATGGTAGGAGTCGGAGTGGAATGGGGGATGGGCTGAAGGTGCCCAAGCTCCCGCTCCACCCGAAGCCCCACGCACCCCGCCGAGCACATAGGCCACCAGGTCACCTCTCGACATGCTGCTAGTGCCCACATGCCCCATGACCGTGGCCAAACACTGGAGACCATACCGATCAATCCCCGACACCCGGTCAACAGTAATAGGTATCTCCAGAAACTTCTTTGCATCCTCCTCACTAGTTATTACTCTCATGTCATCTAACAAACCCAGCCTCTGCACCTCAGAGCCTGCTTCCCGTACTGTGTCCCCACTGTACACTGATCCGTCGTCCGACATATTGTCCACCGAAAATTCTCAACGTTTATAAAAAAAAAGAGAAGTACCTAAACTCTTATGTAGCACTATTCACTCAAAAATGCTTGAAGACTCTTAAGTGTTTTACTACTTGCCAAAACAAAATCCGTGTCCACTATATTCCTTTAAACAAAACAAAAACAAATGACCACAACAGTCCTGCAATATTTCTCTAAGTTCACAAAATCCTAAGAAAGGTCGTCATTTGTTACGACCGGGACTCTTATAAAACAAGGGCTCTTAATCATTGGACTAGAAAGGGACACAGCCACAACGGTAACACTAGATCCAACCCTCGAACTTATAATGCCGGCGCACAAAAACACCTATACCCTCCAGAGTTAAATCTGCGATAACGGGGTATCCTATAACTCGGTATATATGCACTACTACTACAGGCTGATGATCTCTGATAAAGCCTGATCACAACAACAACATACAATTACGTTAATAAGGTATACAAGGAAAAGGATAGAGAGCTTAATTAAATCACTGAAATGATTTAATGCAAACAAGAAGAAGGTATAATTAAAGTTACTCTAAACACTAATAAACTGTCACTCCTATATTAAAGAAAGTGAACGAAAGTCCTAAAGCATCGAGCAGGAATCTTCTGAAGAAAGTCTGATGTTGCTTAAGATGATCGAATCGGATTTTGAACTGTTATATAAAGCAGGAACAAGATATGACAAGTGTATGGACATACAGTGTTAACTGGCACGGGAATAATAATAAATGCGCAATAGTATTATCTCCAACAACAAAAGAAGTACTTCCTCAGGCAACACAAAAGCCTGCTCGGGTTGTGCAACTCAACAACAACCAAGGCTTACAATCAACGTGAATAAAAATGCTGCATACATAACATAAGAGCTTATAATCCTAATCGGGTGTCTGATAGGCTAATAAAGTCTAGCTGGGATGTCGTAGGCTAGGAAACAATGGCTGAGCAAGCAGCTCGTAGCCTAGCGAGGTCCTTAAGACTGTGCGGCCAAATTACGTTAAATGACGGGGTGCTCTCTTGAGAGATCCAGATCGCTGGTATCTGGTTCTCTCCTGGCGACCCTCTCAAAGTCAAAGCAAAACGAGTTAGCACAGTGTTCGGTGGCAGAGGCAAAAGCCCTCACTCGCAACACAGTGCTAAACTCACAAGGTACACAGTCAGAAAGACCACCTAGGCTTCCCACGTATCCGTTGCGATTGTACAAGTTCAACAAAACCTGGTACACATCGGAAATCACAACACAAGTAGCCTTACCCCAGTCTAGCATTAAATAGCCCAGCAGACAGCCAAGGAATAGGTAGGGAGACACCGTGAGTGTGTCGAACCTCTACAGACAAAATGGTAACCCCTCCAAAATGCCTAACTAACCATGTAATATCTGAGAGCTTCAGCATATAATACGATGGCCGATATATGAAATCGTGCAGAACCAAAGGGGAGTTATAATATTAAATAGAGTGGAAGAATGAGAGGTAAAAAGTTGAGAGAGAGAAAAAGTGCTCTATAGGTAGAAGTCGGGGGACAGGTGGCAAGGGAGATGTTAAGGGTATGCTGGTCAGGCAAGCTCTAAAGAGAGTAGCTCCTCGGGACCCCCAGGATCACAAAGGCATGGTGGTCAGCTAATCACAGGCCGCTATGTCACCAGGCAGCAGGCCTGCAGAAGGCGCCAGGAACCACCAGCCAATCAAAACCGAGAGAAGGACCACGCGGGCGAGGGACTCCTCCGGGAGGGAGGAAGAAGGAGGGAAAGCAACACTCACTCCCCCCCACGCTGCTCGCTCGCTCTTGCTCTCAACTCTACACAACAATGCATCTCATATTCAACTCATGATATAAAATATAATGCATTGTCACAAGTGAAAATAAAGACCACTTCTATACTGCCTGTGACATGACGATTCACAAGAAAGAAAGTACAACATAGTAGATAGACTGTAGCCCAGTTCACTGCCCTGGCGAGCGCTAGTGGCTACCGGGAGGCGATTCTCCCAACGCTGGCAGGCGTCACACTCCCCATATAGCTTCCGCACCCAGACCAAACCCTCACATCCTCATCAGTATAAATAACGAGTATCATGCCTCACTAATTCCACACCCTTAATCATACTGTAACTCCCCCCATGACCCCAACTCACCCTAGACAAACAGACAAACCAGCTTCTACTAGCCCTCCTTCCCCCCCCCGTAAGAGCGACGCTGCATCCTAAGCCTTCACCCCTCGTGTCATGACAGAGTAACTAGGTATCGGGCTAACGTGGGGAAGAAGTACGATCATGATCGTACTAACTTTCCCAATCTGCCTCTGACCTCTATAAGAGTGTTGAAAGAACCCAGGGGTCGGTTGTTAAGCCTTTCTACAAACATATGTCCTCGACCATGGTTCTGGCCTTTGCAGTATGGAGTTTATATGCCGAGTGCCGTTAGTTAGACGGTGTCACGCAAAGCCCGAAGTATTAGAGATGTCATGCCATGGCAAAGACTTCTGTAAGAGTTTTGGAGAGTACTGAATTGATCCTGAAAATCTGTTTATGGCATGCCCTCGGTGCTACTTTCAGTGTCAAAACTTGCAGCCTAAAAGTGATCCAAATGTTATTCCTACACCATGGTGTGGAAGCACAAAATTTCACTAGTAGGGTAAAGAACTCTAAAACAATAAGGTAGACAGCCATGGCATGAATAGGCGAATGAGTGAGAGGTTAATTTTTAGGCTCAAATCTTGCATACAAGTAGTGCGAGCCCTCTAATTGCTGAATCTACCTTGTTTTCGTCGAGATGGTCATGACGTAAGCTGCCATGTTCCAGGGCTGGTATTTGGAGGTCAGGTCAGGGGGGGGGGGGGGGGGGATTAGGGGGTTGAGGTAGGCCCCTTAGAAATTTCCGCCATGATGGTGGGAAACCTGAGTGGAAGAGTAGCGCATCTGTCGGGGAGAGATTTGGGTATGCTGCCCCTCGCTCATTTGAATATACTGTATTTGGCTTTCCTCTCTTGTTTTCCGGTAGTGTTGATAGTTATTCTTATTGTTTTTCCTGGGGTGGGTGGCAGAGCGTGGTTTATGGCGGCAAATCTGGCTTCTCGAGTGTTGAGGTGGGGCGGGGGCTAGGTGTGGTTTTGGGTGGCCATGTTGTTGCCCTCCTTCCTTTGTATTCTCGTTTGTTCGTGGTTGAGGTGGCTGTTTGGCGTTTATTTGTTGAGGTGTGTTCTTCTCCTTTTGTTGTCTCCCTGGGTGTTGTGGTTTGTTCTCTTCTTTGTTGTTTCGTGTTTCTTTCTGCTTTGCCGGTATGCCTGTTCATCCTAGCCGTTTTCTTTGGTGGGGCATTTTCTGTGTTGTTCCTCTCCTTTATCGTGGTCTCGCCTTCTATTTCCATTCTTCTTGTCTGGTTCCAGCTGGTCTGTTATGGCATGGTGGTGATATTTATTTCGGGTAATTTAATTGTATTGCTAGGAAGAGGATATGTTTTTGAGGGCAGACTGGGATTACCCACAATATTGATGAGGCACCGCTACGATCAGCTAGGGAGGCCAGGTGGTGAAACAGGAGTACCAGCTGTCCTTATCAGCCACTTGTAGCACTCCCCAGCCAACAGCCTCCTCCTGTTGGAATATTAGTCAATAATAAGTGCCGCTGTTATTATTGCACATGATTTTAGCTAATATATCTAGCCCAGTTTCTTGACCTCTAACCTCTTGCAACTCAAAATGGGCTAAAACAACCGGCTGGTAAATTCCCTCAACTGGCTGATTCAACCCAAATAATATACATATATATGGTAGTTATACGATGTTAGGGGTTACTATTTCGGGCCTAATTATAGTGAATACACTTTAAACAGATCCACATTCAGTTCTCTGGCTTCTACTTGTGGCACAATTTGTACACATACATATATATATATATATATATATATAATCCCATACAGTCCCGGTGACGTCTATTTCGTTAAATCTGGCAACTATTAGACGATTATATTCAGCTTAGGAAGAATGTATACCCATTAAAAGGCTTCACTCTATCGCAATTAATCCTGGTAGATACCATATACAGCATCTTTCCTACGTTTCATAAAATCGTCAAAATGCAGCTGAAATAAAAACAAAATGACGTCACCGGTACTGTAAGGGATATTATATACAGTATATATATAATTTACTAGTGAAAATATAACGTTGACTGTAAATCACTGTAGTATGACTTCTTATTAACTAACAATAATCGCAAAGCATAAATGCAAAACAAAAAAATCTTGCTCATGTACCTCATGTTGTACAAATACTTCCTTCACGACGAATAAGTAATGGACAAACTGTGCTGTACGATCTTTATCTGATAAACCCCACCTGTCATGCAGTATAAATACAGGTCTCCTACTGCCTTGAGTCAGTGTTCACCTACACTTGCTCGACTGACTGCCCTTTCCACGGCTGACAATATCTCCGGTAAGTTTAGAGAACATAGTCCGTTGTTAGTCGCTTTTGTTCTTAGCTGACAATATATTACCTGTCCTAAACACGTTGTCAGGGTCTCAGGGACTAGTAATTTAAAAACCTACAATTGCTACGCCTACAAACTGCGGAATTATGACAACTTCGTGTGTGACAGGATATCGTGTTTTCGTCTGTGCCTGGGGCATAAATTAAGACATGTTCATCTGCGACTGGTTTTCGTACTTAATCTGCAATTGGCACATATTTTTAGCATAAAATGGGCTATCTAGTTGAATAGCTTTGTCTGTGTCTGATGACTCTTTCACCTATCTAAACAACTGTGTTTGTGACTGTTATGCCGAACAATAACAACTGTAAATTACCACCAAGAGTCTACGATCTCTGAGCTTCAATATTAGGGGCCTTTTCGGCCACCCACTAACTTGTACAACTGATGGTAAATTACAAAGATCCCGCTAAGATGTATTAGTTATTTTGAAAATGTTGTAGTGAAATATGGTGCTAATTATATAAACTTGGTCTTAATATAATGCAGAGACATAGTAGTTTCATATTTTTCCCATGAGTATCGATCAATTAGCTGCTAAGGGATTCAATTTATCGTCATCTGAAAAGAAACAGTGTAGTTAGGCTATCTTAAATTTAGGAGGCAGAATAACAAAAACACTTTGGCCAATGAAAAATAGTGATTATCCAGAGTAGTAAAAGTGTATAGGCCTCCCTCGCCAGCTCATAATTATTATCAGGTGAGGACATCTCGAGTCAATCATAAGTCGCCCATCTACTGTACAATTGGGTAATCAGCAAGGGCTCCCTAGCATGTCTCCTCTTTAACATTGCCACAGCAAAAGTGTTTTTCACTCCCTAGGAGTACCGCCCTGTTCGACTGGTGCCTATTGAACCTCCTCCTGTTGGTATAATTATGAGAGTCAATAACCAAGTGATAACATTGCCTTTGTTATTAATCCACATGATTTTAGCTAATATATCTAGCCAAGTTTCTTGACCTCTAACCTCTTGCAACTCAAAATGGGCTACAACAACCGGGTGACTGACTCAACCCCAAAAATATAAATTTATATGGTAGAGTTATACGATGTTAGGGGCTACTATTTCGGGTCTAATTCTAGTGAATACACATTAAGCAGATCCACATTCAGTTCCCTGAGTTCTTCTTGTGGCACAATGTGTACACACAAACAAACAAACACACACACACACACACACACACACACACGCACGCCCCCCCCCCCCCTCACACACACACTCATATATATATATATATATATATATATCGCCCATACAGTCCCGGTGACGTTTTGTTCGTTAACTCAGTAACTTTTAGACGATTATATTCAGCTTAGGAAGGATGTATACCCACCATCAACACAGCGCAAGTTAAACACTTTCCTATCCATATTAGTTTTCACCAACCCATCAATTAATTTACAAATACACCTAACCAATGAAATCAATTAAATTAATGAATATATACATGTGGTAGCCTACTCCAAAGACTCGAACCTAGGATACCTCGCGTGTCTTCATCTATTTTTTTGGCTATCATTAGACGCTTAGGATGGACCTTATGGAATCAAAGGACTACCAACAATCCCATTTAACTCTTCGACACAACCTCTCCATAAACGTAAAACAATAATCTAATACTAGCCAGAATATGTTGGACATGTTTCGTCGAATACTGTAAGGGCTTATAACAAGACGATGAAGGAATGTCTGACTATGATATGAGCCGTTTAATATATAAGGTTATTTATATTAATATATAAGGTTATTTATATTAATAACATTTGATTTTTCAGTTCTAGCACTTCTACCGCATTGATGGTGGTTGGGTAAATTTGTACTGGCATCCAGTTAGGCCTGACTTTGAATCACAAGAAAGGATGTTGTTATAATTTCGAGGAACAATATTTGGTTAAAATAATCTATGTGTACCTCGATTACATTCACTTATTATAACCAAATGCTAAACGGAGAGACGTAACATGTCTTGCACATGAGCACATAAAGTAGATGAGCTGAAATATTCTTAAAGTTACTTCTGAAATATCTTAGGAAACATAATTATCAGCGCCTGATATATATATATATATATATATATATATATATATATATATATATATACAGTATATATTATTATTTAATTTTTCTTGGAGACAAACAAGGTTAAAAGAAGCAGCAATTTCAATATTAATGAGTTATTATTTATTACGAGAAATATCTATTGCGATATTCATTGCGAGAACTATCGAATTAATAAATAATACACTTAATACTGAAATTGCTGCTTCTTCTTTTAACCTTGTTTGTCTCCAAGAAAATCTACTACCTGGCTATAGGAATATATATATAAACATTAGATAGAGTTGATAAAGCTGTGATTAATACACATATTTTATTATTATTAGTTGTACATTTGTTATATATAATCCATTTTCATTGTACCTCTGCTGATATGTTTTTCGATGTGTAAAAACATAACTCCCACATATATCTTTTACTCGATAATCTGCTGTTTGTTTTCTTTGTGTACAGTATATGTTTCACATTACTGTTGTTGAGTCGTGGGATGGAATTTCTGAACAATGCCTTGTTTTTGTTTTAATCATTACGAAGTGTCCAAATATTCCTGATCACAGCTATAGATGAAACACCAACTTCTGTCCCGGAAAACCTTTATGGCAGAGCGGAGATTGTTCGTGTTACTATGGTTGGAGGGCCTGTCATTCAGGTCCATTGCCAAGATTATGAATTTCACCACGACCACGGTGGGCCGCTGGGTCAGACGCTGGAGGAATGAGGGACATCTAAATGCCAAGACGAGAGCTGCCACAATTATTTCCTAAACTACACTACATGTTCACGTTGGTGCAGCCAGAGAGCATTTATGCAGGAAGAACAGATGTGCAGTGCACTATGTGTACAAAATATTGTATTTCGCTTAGCAAGTAGATCAATATTATAAAAGGTAGGCAGATTTGGAAGCAAAGTAGTGGAGTAGTAACAATAAATAGGAAGAAAGTCATTTAACCTCTTATGTACTGGCAACGTCTTTTTAATCTAATTCTAGCTATACTTATACTATGTTGTGCAGTTTGAGGTATCTGTGGTTGTAAAAAGAGTTAAGTAAGATAGTTCGAAGCCTGTTAATTAGTGGAGGCCCTTTCTAAACTTAATACAATCGCATACTAGCATCCATAATAAAGTATTTCATATTGTTTTCACCAACCAACTTTACTTCTAAACTCAATTAATGAAATCAATAAATATGTGTGGCACTCCAAGGACTCTAACTCAGGATTATGCATTAAGCCAGACGTCGCTGGGACAGGAAGGGTTAATGTTATATAAAGCAACTCTTAGTTATTCTCTATTATTGAATTTAAAACAAGTAATGTTCCTACTTTGTTAAGTGTTGCTTCAAATACATGTAGGGTATCAGGAACTACACAATGACAAAGGGAAGATTAAAAAGGATAATATTACAGCACAGAGTAAGGAACATGTCACTCTAGAGAGAGAGTGATCACGAAACTAAGTATAATATACTGTATATCAAGGAGGTTAACAGATGTAAGGAAGAATATTCCGTGAGTAGCTTCTGTATTGTTTTTTTGTCAATTTTAGCCACTGTAAATAATAGATTAAGTACTAAATAGTGAGTACTTGAACATAAATATGTTGAATGTTTAGAAACGAATATTTTACAGGGAATAAAGATTACTGAATGGTCAAGGTACAGGATAGGAAAACGCCATATGAAGTTTGACATCTTAACTGTTTCATGAAATCAATTTGGCATTAAACAGCAATGGTATATGAGCAAGATGGTGTGTAACCATTTTAATACATAGTAATTCTTGATATCAGACTATCACTATCCACACATACTTTTCTCAAGAAAAAACTAAATATTTGTGTTTAATTATGATGGTTAAACGACGATTAAATCAGACAACAAAACACTAGGCACGTTTGTCTAATAGATATATATATATTTGCGTTATATAATTAGCATATATAGGCTATATTTTTAATATGTAGCGTTTCCACTGAAGTAACTAATAAAGTTTATAATATGACTTGAAGTTTGTATTCTTTCATTCATGTTTTACAGATACAAATACAAATATAATAATTTAACTATAATTATGATATTCTAAACATGTACGTACAATCACATGTTGGTAAATACAGTCGTGATGTTTATATCAGAGACGCGTACTCGTAACTCCGAGAGTCCCTAATTTCACGAAAATATAATTTAACTTCTTAAATAGTTGCACAAATCCCATTTCATTACATATTTTTAAGTGATTTTTCACGTGTTTGCAGGTAACACACATTCACGGAATTAAACACAAACCTGTCAATCGTCTAGTGTATAGTGGTATGCGATATATGGAACATTTCTGACATCTTTAAGTTATATTCTGAATCATTCAACCACAGGGCGAGTCAATGTTGTTCGTAATTATTGTTCATTGTCTTAAGATTATAGCAATGGCCTGATTAAAGAGCAAGAAAAGTCAAACAATAATACTGAAAATCAATTGGCTTAGGCTTTGTTATAAACGAGTATGTAAGGGAGCCCAGGCATACACTATGATAATTATATTGTATGCAATAATTTACAACCAAAGTAGGCCCGATTCATGCGATATAGAATGTACAATCTATTATCCATGTGAATTTAGCTACACAGTGACAGAGAACCTGCTAAACAATAGTAATAAACTGTTCCTACACATAATGTTGAAAATTACTCTTTCCTTTTTCCACGCTGCTTGTGAATGGAGGATTTGTAATCCATCAAATATGATTATATGGCTGATAATCTATGTCAACCTATTGATATGTACTCAAGCCAACCTTAATATTGGTGGTAAGTAGACTAAGAAAATGACTACTTAAAAACCTAACGTTAGCAATCCTTCTAGCTGATATTGAGCCACTAAAACAACAGTTATACCATCCATAGACATCTTGAGTGAATAGGAATGTGTCCATGCATGTATGATTTGAATATCCTATATATTCATATGGTATGAAGAAGGAACAGTGTGAAAACAAAACATGAATTGTATATCCAATAGGTGAGACTGGTGGGGATAGGCAGGTGATGGAGGCACTTAAATCTGTACTGGAAGCTCGACCACAGCATCGGGACTTCGTCATTCTCTTTAAAGATGGAACTACGATGGTAAAAATATAATTGTGTACTGAAGATACAATTGTAACAGCAATACTTAAACAGTGGATAGAAGATGAAATATAGCTAACCTGAATAACAATGTTACGTCTCAGAAATAAGTAGAGCATACGCATAAACAATAATTTTATGTATTCGTCATTATATATATATATATATATATATATATATATATATATATATATATATATATATATATATATATAAACAGTTTGGAGATATGAGTGAGGTACGAGCACCCTGGGGTATCGGAGTGTTCGAGGTGAACGTGGACGACCAAGACAATAACGTGACCCAGGCACACCTCTCCTTAGTGGGGGAACAGGCTCGACAGGTACAGATTACGTTCAAATGACCATAATTGATATCATAGTTTTTGCCATATTAACAATATTATATAAATATATATTACGAATTTATGTTTAAAACAAACTCCTAAAATTGTGATTGGAGGTTATTACACCCATACACAAAAATAGTTGAAATGAAAGTCATTATTATGTACGTACATGTATGTATGCCTTGATTTCGTTACCCTTTTACTTCAATACATAATATCAAAATGCCATAAGTAACTGTTTTTGTTTTTAATTCGAATGTAACAAATCACTTAAATGATGCAATGTGTTTATTTAAAAAAATAAAAATAAATTAGCAATAACTATGCAATCATTAAGACAAGTATAAACGTAATGAGAGTATAATTATCGTAATTAAGTATATCACTAGGAACAAAATATCCTATGATAATGACTTACCACCTGAGTTCCAATTCAAACTCACATTAATCAGAGTAATGATTAACATATTGACATATTTCATCACATTCTATGTATCCAGTTATTGTTCTCTTGGCACACACCTTTGCTACTTAATGTTTCAGCACCAATAGGGCAGACAGAATGCAAGATGAATGGCAATGTCGGTAGATATTTTAGCATATATACAGTATATAATATTATGATGAAAAGAAAACATAATATTAAAAAACATAATTCGGCATTTACATAACTTCGTTAGACAATGCTATCAAACAATATTGTCTTATATATTAAATTATGATAAAGGAATATATCAAGTAAAACAACTGAAATTATTTGGATAAAGTCAGGTTAATGAGAGTGAGAACGGAGAAATGGATAGGCGACGAGCAGGGAGGTTTTAGGAAGGGAAGAGGATGTGTAGATCAGATTTTTACCCTGAATTGTGTTGTGGAGAAGTATCTGGAGAAGAAACAAAAGGTGTATGTTGTCTTTATGGACTTGGAGAAGGCCTATGACAGAGTGGATAGAGAAGGTTTGTGGAAAGTACTTAGAATATACGGAGTAGAGGGCAAGTTGCTGAAAGCAGTGAAGAGCATGTATGAGGGTGCAAAGGCGGCAGTACGTGTGGAGAGTGAGCAGAGCGAGTTCTTTGACCTGAATGTTGGTTTGAAACAGGGGTGTGTGATGTCCCCGTGGTTGTTTACTGTATATATGGATGGAGTTATGAAAGAAATACTATCAAGAGCAGTGGATGCTGGTGTATCGCTGAAAAGGGAGGGAATTGAGTGGAAGCTACCTATACTGCTGTTTGCGGATGATACAGTTCTGATGAGTGATAATGAATGGGAGTTGCAGGGTCTGGTAAATGAGTTTGGAACAGTGTGCGAAAAACGGAATTTGAAGGTAAATACGGGGAAGAGCAAGGTTATGGTCTTCGAAAGGGGTGAAGTCACAGAGTGTGAGGTGAAGCGGAACGGTCAGGCTATGGAGATCGTCAACTCTTTTAAGTATCTGGGCAGTGTGTTGAGTAAAGATGGGACTATGGATGAAGAGGTGCGGGAGAGGGTACAACAGGGGAAGAGGGTTGTAGGAACGTTAAAAGCAGTAACAAGAAATAGGGTGGTCAGTATGGAAGTGAAGAAGTCCTTGCATGACAGTGTGGTAATCCCGACACTGACTTACGGAAGCGAAGCATGGACGTTGGTTGAGAGACTCAGACCAAGAGTGAGAGCAGTGGAAATGAATTACTTAAGGAGTGCGTGCGGAGTTACATGGAGGGATAGACAGACTAATGAGGAAGTAAGAAGGAGGTGTGGTGTGGAGGTAGATGTGATGGAAAGTGTGAAAAGGAACAACTTGAGATGGTTCGGCCATATGGAACGCATGGAAAGCGAGAGAATGACTAAGAGGGTGTACGAGAGCGAGGTGGAGGGACAGAGGGGGAGAGGTAGACCGAATATGAGGTGGAAGGATGGAGTGAGGAACTACATGAATGAAGGCGGTGCTGGTTTGGGGGAGGGGCGTCGACTGACTGGGGACAGAGGTGCATGGGGGCGGTTCGTTCGTGGCCACCCCTTCGGGGATCACGGCGTCAGGCAATAGATAGATAGATAGATAGAATGATTTAGTATAGGCTACCAAACCTACATTTTACTTATCCCCAAATTATGATGGTTCACTTATATTGCAGAAGAAATTTACAATGAAGCCAATGGTTTTTTACCCTGATCATTTCAAAGGTGGTCGCCGACTAATCCATTACAGGCTCATGATAGGAGTAGATTCCACCTGACAATTAAAATATGATTCCTCTCTTCATTTTCATAAACATAACTGTTTTATTCCGCTTTCATGGAATATAGAATCGACTAATCAAATGTTTTAAGGTTCAGAAATATTGAATACGAATCAATTTCCTAAAGGAGGAGCTTCAAAAGGAGGAGCTTCAACGTCTCGTGAGTCGCCTGATACACATCGATGCCCACTCAGCTCTGGCCCTGCTCAAGAACTGTTTCTCCATCCCAAAACTCCAACACCTCCTGCGCACATCGATGACTTACACGAACAATGGCGGCCTCCAAGAATTAGACAGCATAATCCGAGAAGCAGTGACCAGCATCACCAACGTGGAATTTAAAGAACGGGCCTGGACACAAGCCACCCTTCCTGTCCGCCTCGGGGGCTTGGGCATACGGAGAGCCTCGGATATTGCCTCCCCAGCCTTTATCTCTTCCCTCATCGCGACCAACGACCTCGTATTGTCCATCCTTTATTCTAAACCCGGAATGACACTTAATGGGGACGTAACAGCAGCGATTAACACCTGGAAGGGAAGTATAGGAGTAGAGGAGGAGCCTCAGGGTACCTCCAGGAGCAAGCAGAAAGCGTGGGATACCATCTCGGCGAAGAAAACTCAAGAAAATCTCCTAACCAATGCAGACCAGGTTGCAAAAGCACGCCTCCAGGCAGCCGCCCGTTCGGAGAGTGGCTTGTGGTTACACGCCATCCCCATCCCACCTCTTGGAACTCACTTGGATGCTGAAGCGCTCCGGGTCGCCATCGCGCTCAGAGTGGGTGCGGCAGTTTGTCACCCACACACTTGCAAGTGTGATGGGAGGATGGATGCTCAAGGTCACCATGCCTTGTCATGTAATTACAACGCAGGCCGCCTGCCAAGACACTCTGCACTAAATAATGTCATAAAACGGGCCCTGCAGAGTGCTAACTGTGCATCAATCCTCGAACCACATGGACTTCACAGAGAAGACGGCAAACGGCCAGATGGGATGACCACTTTCCCTTACAAGAATGGCCGGTGCCTCGTGTGGGATGCCACATGTGTTGACACTTTCTCCACAACCAACGCCGCCAGAAACGCCGACGAAGCAGGTGAAGCCGCCCGGATAGCAGAAAATAAAAAGCGAGAAAAATATCAAGCCATCGCCAGAATTCATCAGTTCGAGCCCCTGGCATTCGAAACTTCAGGAGTCTTCGGCCCCACCACCCTTAAGATGGTGAATGAAATAGGCCGTAAAATCAGAGAAGTTTCAGGAGAACCCCGGGAAACCCTCTGGCTCAAGCAAAGACTAGGGATGGCTATCCTCCGGGGCAATGCCACCAGTGTCATGAGCTCAGTTCGACAGGACTGAGTCATGCCACTGCGTGAGGCCCCGGCAGGAGTGGTGTATCCGTAGTCTTTCCACAGTAGGGTAAAACAAAACATAAACCTTATTTGTATGTAACATGTGTGATGCACATTAATAAAAGGGGATGTGTCGGATGGTTGAAAGCCACAGTTGCTCGCGCGTTTGGGGCTAGCAACACGTATTATGAAAAACATGCATCCTCCTTCATTCACTGTCCCCCCCCTTCACTCACTCAACCCCACAATTTGCCGGAGGATAACAGGTTTTTCACAATACGTAGACGGAGGTCTTTTTAAAAAAAAAAAATTTCCTAAAAGCCTTCATACACTATCAATCATGACAGTGCAAACATGATTGACGCTAAAACTTTAAACCGTATCTAATACATGGTTTCAATCAATTGTGCAAGCTTTTATCACACCCATACAGGATGGTTATGCCTGCACAAACACCTAGTTTGCGCACTCATGAGTGATAGTGTATGGAGGCCTTAAGAGGCATACTTTACATACACATGTCATTGTTTATAATTTCACACGCTTTAACAACATATGGAATCTTCATACACAGTTATGTCATATATCATGGTCGGTGACGGTGGTGGTGGTGAGCGACGACCCAGCCTTCCTTGCCAGCTTCGCCAAGTGGTCCCTCAAGGGCCGCCTCCTGATGTGGTCCACGAGGCTCCTGGTCCTCACCCGCCTCCCACTCCACCGCCTCCACCACTTCCGCAACACCCTCGCCATGACTAACGCCATGTTACTACAAGTTTCTCAAACCTCTTCAATTAGGTCTGATAAACCCATATGCAGGGTGGCATCAAACACATACTTTTCTTCGTTTGTTTGAAAAAATCCTCTTAGACTATGTTGTGGATAATGCTGATATTTACAATATTTGTTCTTTTAGACATACTATAACGTTTAACCTTACTTGTTATTCGATGTCTGTGAAGTAGTTAATTGTTTTGCTTTGATATTGATAATTAATACGTTATGTGCTGGTTCCAATGTAAATCACGCTCACATGACAAATAATTGTCAGCAGTAATTATATGAGGCAACACTAGTTTAAAAAAACAGATTATCCCAAAGTGCCACAATATTATTTAGGTGCGATTTTACTATATAGGTGCGATTTTACTATATGGGCGCGCATTTGACAGGTAGCCTACCACCAAGGATTTAATAAATATTTTGTTTTTGGTTTCCACGCATTCAACACAAAACTACACCCTTTTCTGGTGTACGAAACACTAAAACACAATGGGGACACTTTAATATTAATATTATTAGACGAAATATAAAGATAATTCGGTTCAATTAAAATTTAGGCCGCGGGATACAATATGTGTTGAGGACCCTCAACCCCCCCCCCCCCCCCTAGACTTACTATCATCATCATATATATTGCCAGCAGGGGAAAAAAAAATAAAAACAAATAAACACAAATAAAAAACAGCAAACGTAACTAGTCGAACGTCATGTCAACAAGCCGACGATCTGAAGTGGCAGTCAACTCCCAATGTTCGGCCCAAACGTGCTTCTTTATTCTCGTTGAAAACCACATTAAAAACATTATTATATCGTTTCTATTACTAGTATCAGACCAGAAAAGGGTGTAGGTTGTTGATGGGTGGGTGGAAACCTAAATTAAATATCTAATAAGTGTGTTGTGTTACTATTTATTAAAATAGCATCAAATTCACTGAGGTACTTACATGACATGACAATACATGACAATATACTGAAAAACAATAATATACTGCATAATTCAGGACATAATTAGTCATATATATTAATCACCACTGCACCAACACTGTGTTTACCCTTCATTCACTCTCGTTAATGCTCTTCACACCTCAATATATGCAATCGTTTCTTAATTAGCTATCCTCTGTATTCTACGTTAGCTTTCTCATACACATAACAAGACATTATAACGGAAGACCCCTATTGGCTCCATACACATTTAGTTAAAACTCTTCTACTTCAAGAGTAAAATCCTGACGGTGCACGGAGAACTTAAGCAGTAGATCTTAATATTAAGCAAAGGCAACCAAACTAGGTCTAGTGGATATATGAAGTTTTAACCTAATGCAACCCAAAGGCATCTGTTGGCTGAGAGGAACTGACCAGTGTTGATTGGAGTCACCCCCTCACTTCTTGGAAGAAGCAATATATTTTGGAAATATAGTTAAAGCCCATACAATAATAACTATAATAATATATTCTCCGTAGCATAAAAAATACACAATATAATATATATATTATCAATTAATACAAGTTATTTAGTACTTCAAATATTTTATCAAAATCCGATGTGAACCTTGATGGGAAAGTGTAACGTTGTCTAGTATATATAATTATATACACATAATTAGGTCCACGAGTACATATTATGTATTTTGAATATGCATTTCGATAGCTACCAAATAAACATATGGAAGTCAATACATGATGCTATTCCAGAATGAAAGTGTATGTAGACCTGCCGTATAACCGACCAGGGTCCGAGATGTTCACTGTCGCCACTTGGTCTTCTGAAAGGGGCTTGCAAAAAGGATCTCACATCTCGTACTATCCTGACAAATTTTCCCGGTAAGAATATACTTTACAACGGAAATCAATAGTTCGCTGCAATAATTGATAATTAATATAGACACAAATATTCATTTGATACGTCCACTACGCAAAACAAATGATACAATAAGTCTGTTCATTATAGTTAGGCCAGAAATCTTTCCCTTAACCTATTGTAACCCAGAGAGGGATGGAGCAAACGGCCCTTAATTTACCACACCTGTTAACTGGGTGACTCTGTTTATATGATAGAAGAGCCAGCTCAATTACCCTCGTGGTTTTTGAGTTATGAAAGGTTGGGTCGGAATATTTGGCCTACAACATATTATGAACAAGGTAGATTCACGGGCTATTACGAATACTAGCATGTTCAAGGGAAGGGATACTTAGCCTACTATATAATATATATATTTTGCATCTGTGAGCAAAGTTGTCGACGAACTATTGATCTTGAATTTACCAAGTAAGCAACAATTATTACTTGACTATATATATATATATGACCCGATACAATCTCACCTAAAGTTCTTAAAGAAGCTAAATGTAAGTTCTCCAAACCACAGTCACTGCTTTGCATAACAAGTCCTTGACAACTGTGACTGTGCCCGATGAGTGGAAGCTCGCGAACGTTACCCCGATATTAAAAAAAGGCAGCAAATCCTTGCCTAGTAACTATTGCCCAATCAGCTTAACCTCTGTTGTATGCAAAATGCTAGAAACTCTGATAAGAGATAAGACTTGTAAACCACTTGGAGAAAAACAAATACTAAAGGATGCCCAACATGGTTTTCGAAATAATCACTCTTGCTTGACAAACCTTTTAGACTTCCTCCATAACATCCTTAACCTATATGATGAAAGTAAAGCTGTAGATGTTATATTTCTTGACTTAAAAAAAAACTTTGATAAAGTTCCGCACAGAAGCTTATTAATGAAGCTAAACGCGCACATAATACAAGACAATGTTTTGAATTGGATAGAATATTGGCTCAGAGAAAGAAGCAAAGAGTAGTCATAAATAGGAAAACATTAACAGGGACCAATGTCACTAGCGGTGTACCTCAAGGATCAGTATTGAGACCAATTAACGTCATAGACGATGGTCTAACTGTAGCCTACAATCTCAAAGTTTGCAGATGATACACACATTGTAAATACTGTACTCACAAATGACTATGTTGTAAAATCTGGCAAATGAGCTTCCACGAAGATAAATGCAAAGTACTTGATATCGGAAACCATATATATATATATATATATATATATATATATATATATATATATACAAACTAGGTTTGAGCACACAAAGGGACAAGACGATTGTGAGGCTAAGTGATAAAATAAATAGAGGCGATTAAGAAAGAGCACAGTAACTAACCTATAACCTATGTTCAAGTGTGTTAGTGGGATTAACAAAGGGGACATGCCAAATGTACTAAAAGCTCAGCGATAGCGAAAGAACTCGTACCAATGGTTTCAAATTAGATAAATTTAGTTTCAGAAAAGATATAGGCAAATATTGGTTTGGTAACAGAGTTGTAGATAGGTGGAATGGACTACCAAGTGCTATAGTGGGACTACAAACGGTAGGGAGCTTTAAGATAAAATTGGATAAGCATATGGACGAGAAGGGTTGGGTGTGAAGGGGGATCAGCCGGGTTGGGCCAATCAGCGCTCTGCAGACCCCCGTAATCCTAACCGTTTTGGTAAGATGATCCTCAGGGTATTAGAGTGTTGAACCTATAATTGGGGTTGTGTGGGACAGGGATCTGCCTTGCTTGGGCCAATCGGCTTTCTGCAGACTCCCATTTTCTTATGTTCTTATATAATATACTAGCAGGGGTATCCGGCGTTGCCCGGGTAATCACCATAATCACCATCACTACTACTACCATAATCACCATCATCAATCACTACTACCACAATCATCACAATACTACTACTACCATAATCACCGGCCTCGACCTCCCTGTGCCTCATTAACCCGGCAAGCGCGATAGGCCTCACGGAAGGCTTCCTATAGGGAACGTGATAGGCCTCACAGAAGCAGGACCATAAAAAAAGCCTTCCAAAAAAAAAAAGGGCCTATCAAAACAAAGGATTTTGTCTCTAGGTGAGATAATTCCCCTCTAGTACTCATCCATGTGTTTCTCACCCCTCCCCCTCCCCTCCTCAATTATCACCTATTTATCCACTTATTATCATAATTTATCGGTTATTTTTCTCTCCCGCGATAATGTAGCACAAGTGGGTTGCATAAAAGATCGTTATGCAACACCCAGACACCGCCCCGCTCGTCTCAGTTGACTCCCAGACAGCGAGAGGGGAGGGCTGCCTGTGTCTCTCTCTCGCCTGAGATTATGACCGGGTGGCCAATATCTTCGTTTTTCACCACCCAAATGCTTTTCCCACTTATTTTAGCACTCTTGAAGGTTCATATATACATCATATATGTAAAATAAAAGCATACCGAAAACAAATAATGGTTTATATTGTAAATATAACGAATTCTGTCAGAATCCAGGGATAGAAATGCACAAATAACTACCCTAGCACCTAGGTCTATATCGCGCTTGTCAGGTTAAATGGCGACCTCGATTTCGGCCGCTAAATGACCTCCGATTTTGAATTTGACCTCATCCGTACCCCCATTTTGGGGGGCTTCGTTCCATACACCTTTTTGATCGGAGGCCTCCTGCCCCAAACGGCCATTTTTCCGATTTCCGCGCCCATTTTCTCCGTCCCTTTCACCCTGGGGAATTAAATTTTTTCACTAAAATCTGCCTAGGGACCCCCTTACTATGCATACCAAATATGAAAGCTCTAGCTTAAAAAAATGTGGCCATGCATAAAGAACAGACAGACAGACAGACAATCGAAAATATTATAGATATAGATATATATATATATATATATATATATATATATATATTGTGAAGTTTTTGAGGCTATTGGAATTGCCTCTATTTATCACTTAGCCTGGTAATCGTCTTGTCACTATGGGTGCTAAAACTTAGTTTGTAAGTTAATTGTTTCCATTGCCCCTTTTTGTCATTAGCATTATATAGCAATTCTTAACCTTTTTTTGTATTATATGTATCATGTTTTTAGTCATTAATTTGCCTGCTATTCATTGTCAAGGAATATTTTAAAAATTGGCTGGAGTCACTGTTGTGTTGTGTTGTGTTTGCAGGAGTTCTCCATATAGCTCCACCAAATTATTCCTACAGGTTACATGATTATATTTTCCCATCTGTGATTGGTTGGTATCGAGTTGATTTGGTGACCGATCAACTCAACCAGTAGACCATTTCAACCAGTACCAAATCAACCAATACGGTTAGGTTAGGTTAGTACTATATTTTGGCACTGGTTTGGTTAGTCTGGGTTAATTTGGCTCTGGTTGAGAGCTACTGGTTGAGATGACATGGAACCAGTTGATTTCAATCATATCTTGTTATTAGCACATGTGTATCATGTGATCCTGGGAGAGTGTCTTATGCTTACTCGTGTATAATGTCTGCATTATCTTTTAATTTCGAGATTAGTTCGTGCCAGGAAAATAATTTGTATTGGTCACGTATTGTTTGTTATGGTATAATTTGATTTCCCATGTTTATTTCGTAAGTTAAGTGTAGGGGCCATAATTAATATGTTAATTGTATGGAGCGAAATGGCACCTCACTGGAGCCCCGTGCTATGGCAAGTGTTTGCTCTAACCTTGTTTTTTTACATTTGTGCTTACCTTGTATTAATTTGTTGCTAATATCTTAAATACTTAGCTTAACGTAAATGAAATAATATCTAATTAATAAGGAGAGTCACTAATATATATACTGAACTGACCTAGATCACTCTGATAATTTTAAGCATTTTTTCATATCATTGCATAATTCCAAGAACATTTAGCCTATGTTAACAAAGAAAACTCTGAATTTCATATATGCTTTGTTTGTTGCCTTTTTGCTAAGACTTTGCATTCTTGTGTATTGAGAGACCCACCGGTGTAGCACGGAGGAGAGTTAAGGGATTGTGTATCACAATAGTAATTCAATATTTGTGGATTGACTGGGTTCACTTATTTTTGAGTTAGTCAAGCCTAGTTCACACATTCACAAGTGTGAGCCTGAGTTGCCACGAGTCCGCACTTTTGGGAACTACAACTTGAGGAAATTTTAGGTAACTCGGGCGACTTGTGTGGAAATTGCAGACACCAGTGGCAACTGGGGCTGGTCCGGCAAAATTTTACCCTTGCACAAAATTTTGATCGCGAGTCCGACAACTCTCGTAAACTACTAGTGAATACTCACGGATAATTCCACGAGGCCAAACAGTGCCCGGTAACTCGTTGTGACTTGTGTCGTACTCGTGGTAACTCGTAGTGACTGTGTCGCACTCGTGGTAACTCGTACCTTCTCCTGATCCGAAAATGACCATTAAAACTCAAATTTTCTGCCACTCGCAGTTCACTCGCGGCACACTCGTGGTGACTCGTGGACACTAAAGATGACACTTGGAATTTTGCTCAGTCAGGCTCATTATCACCCGAGTTACCACAAATTAAGACTCGCGGTAACTTGGGCTCACACTCATGAATGTGTGAACTATTCAACTATGCTTTAGACAGTTCGAGAAGCCTTCACCCAGTAGAGAACAATCACAGTTCTTACAGATTGTGTAGGAACCAGAAGTGGCAGGACTCTAACGGAGATCATGAATGTGGTGCACATAGCACTATGTTAGATAGGAAGGTAGTTCTCTGGATGAGTGTTATCCTGTCAGGTTAAATAGTATGTTGTTGGAGTATGGTAACTCGACTATGTTTTATGTCATCTTAAACTAGCAAGGTATTGGTAGGCTTTAGTTATATTTTATATTTCTTATTATTGTGTGTCCTGGCTGGACAGTGGTGAGGTGGCATGCTCCAGTTTTATGCAGTGCAGTTTATTTTATGAAGGTACATACAGTATAATAGTTAATTATAATATTCAAGAGTTGTTACTCTTCAATATTATAATTAACTAAGTAACCTTTTGCACATAGTAATTTCTCTTAATGTCACCTACGTAGGGTTCTGTCTATAGGCTACTTGTTAAACTCCTACCATCTATACAGTAATTTAGTGTATTACTAAACTTATCTAATAATTGACATTGAAATTCCATTACATAGGGGTTGTATAATCTTAGCATAATTTTGCCCCAGAGAGCCTGGAATTGCTGTAAAGTGGGTTTAGTCAATTGTGCCAGAGTGGTTTTGCTCAAGAAAAAGGTGGTAATGATTCAACATATAGCCTGATATGTTATAAGGAAACCTGCACACGTATACATATACATACCGTATATACAGTATAATTATATTTGTATTAATTTTCACATAAAGAGAGACTATATTTTGTAAAGTATAGTCTGGCTTCCATTAAAATATATTGTTTTAGGATTACTATTAATTACAGGTTTGCCAATGGTGCCCGATTATCGGTAGCAACAGTAATAATTAGTTATTACAAAATAAAAACTGTGGACGACCCAGATAATCCAGGAAAAAAGAAAGTTATCGTGTTCACTGCTCAAACCTCTCTTATCGATACTATAGCAGAGAGTATGAATTTCACGTGAGTATACATAATCTTATTTTTGTTTATTAAATATGAAATAAGTGTAGTATTTGTGTTGTGGACAAAGAATGGCGTTTCTCCGTCGAATTGATCAAATATTTATGTTTTCATCCATGTATAGACAATACGCATGGGTAGATGAGAGTGATAAGGTATGTAATGTAATTAATTGCTAGTCGATGATTTTCCAGTAATGTCGTCCTCTCCCTTCAGTATTAAATAGAGGTAAAGTGTGGTTCTTTGTCTGGAAATACTTTTACTTTGCTCCATAATCCATTACGAGTTGGGACCTTTGCTTTACTATTAGTTTATTGTCTACTTAATTCGTCTTTGACAGTTATATCTGTCGAATATCACGAGTTACTTAACTAAACCCAACTTTCTTGATCTTACTTAGATTACTATACATAACCTAACTTAACCTTGAAAGAATCTTGATTGAACGAAAACTAAGTAACAATTAGTTGTCCTTTGAACCAAGATGACTGCCGTTGTTTGCTTCAACCTCTATATTAACCAACATGTTGAAGTTGACATAATATAATTTATGACGGAGCTTACGTGGTAAGCGCGATTGCAGTTGTTAAGCAGTAAGTTTATTGTCATTCTGATAATTACTAAGTAGGATTCAGACGCTAGTAGCGCCATGGTATCATCAACCACAAAGCTGACAAAGTTGCTTAGTGTTGTGATTAGACTGTAGCCTATTGTACTACAGTTAAAATTGCCAAATGCCGACCCATTGGCGTCGAACGTTGCCCACAGGCGAACAAAACATAGTAGCATCCATGTGTCCAACCCCTAATATGAAGAAGTAAATGTTATGTTACACTTGTTAACACTAAGCTACTTTATTGAGCTTAGGATGGACCTACATGAATCAAATGTGTAAATTCATGTTTTCACCAACCAACTTTACTTCTAAACTCAAATAATGATATCAACAAATACATGTGGCACTAAGGACTCGAACCTAGGATACTCACACCGAAATACCATCTCATTTAACCCACATAATCATGTATGTTCGTCCTAGACTTAAAAAGGAATGCATGTTAACCCTTTGGCTGCGGACTGTTTTGGGCTATTTAGGGCCTATTCAGGCACTCCTGAATGATAAATCAAGCATTTGCATTAAATGAAGTGTATTCTGCCGAAAACTAGGCGAAAATAGCTTCAAAATGACACCAGAACGGACCGTATACGTGGTCTGGTTCACCCGCAGTGATCCCAGTGAAACGCGGGAACCCCGCTATTATGTAACACTCGCTCGCTTGGCTGCACTTATGAGAGAGACAGAGAGAGACTCGCCCGCCACACAGCCTTGCTCAGTGAGCCGCTCGGTGCTCTGAGGGTCGGAGGTGGGCCCCTCACGCTCCCACCCACTGACACTCGATTCTTACGATTTTTACAGGCTTTTAAAAGCCTGGAAATTGCTGTAACTTGCCAAAACATTCCAGAACGTCACCCGCAGCGAAAGGGTTAACAAGATCGAATAAAAATGGATTCATAATATATTTTTTTATTTTGCATTTATTGCAAAATTATTTATGCTGAAATATTTATCCATATTTCTGAGTTTCTCTTCCGTTTTATCCCAGGAGAATTGTACACCCCTATAACAAGAGCTAATTATTTGCCTTTGGTAATTATAGAATGAAAGTAATAATTATTGGTTTTAGCTCCTTATTTTTGTAAGGCGATTGCCGCACCCACAATACCCTCCACCAGCAAACATTTGGGCTCACAATGAAAGTTTTGGGTGCACGGGTAATATTTTGTGATTCACATTCATGTGACTGAACAGTTGACTGCGTTGTCTAACCTTTGGCCGAACAAGCAAACTTTTGGAAACGTGGGCAACATTTTGGGTGAACAGCGAAGTCTGGGTATGCAGGCATACTTTTGGGTGCAGCAGTGATATATTTTTAGGTGCGTGGACCAACAGCCATGCAACCAAACCTTTGGCTACACTGGCAAACTTTGGGCTTATGAGCACTTTTTTCAGTGGCGAGTAAACATTTGGATGCTCTTGGTCCAGGCAGGTGAACTTTGGGCCGCGTAACCAGATGTCCGTACTTTAGACAGTGTATGTGTAAACTTTTGGTCGCATGCGTGAACATTTGAGCCATGTAGATGAATTTTGGGCTCTGCAGCTAGGCAAAAGAACTATTGACCGTATGAGTGAACTTTTGGGCACCCGGTTGAAGTTTTTGAGTTTGGTGAAGTTTTTGTGAGTACACAAAAACTTTTGGGCTGTGCGACTGTCCAAGCAAAATTTTGGGCACACATGCGATGTTTTGGGTGCTGTGCACAGGCAAAACTTATGGGTACTTGGACGAACCTTTGAGTGTATGGATAACCTTTTAGGCCCTGAGTATTTATTTGGGTGAGAAAGCTAACTTTAGTGTGCACAGGTGAAATTTGGGCCATATGGGTGAAACATTTGGGTAGTGGAGGCACACACACAATAAGCTGGGCTGGTATAGGGGATTCATAAGTGTTGGCATAGAAAACGAAGGACGTCTTGTAATTATTACTATCATTCATACCATTTTCCGATATAGTGTGAACAATTCCAAGAATATAACCGGAAAAAGGCGTCTCCATACACATACACAATTACACTAGAACACTTTAATTAAGTTTGGAGAGATGGTAGCATTGTTAACAGTGTTCTATATTTTTCAGAATCAATTATGTCTCCCCTCCTGATGGACAATGGGGTGTACTGCTGCCTGATGGATCATGGTCAGGCATGATTGGCATGGTTAAACGACACGTTAGTATGAAGTATACTTTACACAAGAAGAACTGACAGTTAGTGTACAATAATTACAAATATATATATACATAATAATGATACACTCAAATATGGCTTTCACTCCATGTATTAACCCGGGAATACCGCCGAGACTCTTAGGTTTTACTGAGCGAAGGCGATGGGACTCTTAACCCGTACAGCCCCAGCGACGCGCCTGACGCGTCGGCGATGTATGTAACGCACAGCCCCAGAGACGCGCCTGGCGCGTCACCCTAATTGCGCCGACCGTAACCTCAGGTGCAGTCATTCAAGAGGGCTCAGATTTGTATGGGAACTGTGTACGTATCCCACGCAACTGTGCCGATGGTTGAAAACTCTCAAAGTCCACGTGCGTGCGCGTGAGCGCGCAATAATCTGTTTTTTTGGGGTAATTGCCTTCAATTTTTTACTCTTGTAAAATACGTTTTCGGGGGCTCTGTAGGACCATTCTTTAAGCTTTTTGAGCGGTTTTTCGTGGTTTTTCCTTCATTCCTAACCCATTCGCTATTGTTTCTGGAATAAAACCATTTTTTGAAAACCGGCCGGGTTCTGGTGAACAAACATTACAAAACTAGCCGGGGCTGGACGGGTTAAAATCCAAGGCCTAAAAAAAAGTTTAAAAGACCCCAGGGGCACTCAAAACAAAGGAATATGTGATTAGGTGAGATACTTACCCTCCATACCTGCTATCACTCCTCCATATGTGTCAACCCCCCCCCCTTCAATTATCACCTATTTTTACTCTTATTCCCTTGTTTATCGGTTTAATTTCCGTGCCAAAATCCCTAACCGGTTTCAAGGTCGTGTGTGACACATATAGAGATCGTGGCAAGAGAGAGACTTGTAGGATACTTAGAGATGCCAGTGTTGCTTGAGAACTCGGCAGGAAAGGATATATGCCGCCGCGGGTCTCCCCTCATGAATGGACTGGTCAGCAATAATACATCTTTTTCACCCCCCAAATACTATTCCCACTTGTATTATTGCTGTTACATGTTAATGTCTTCATATTACACGTAAAATAGACGCATATGAATAAGTAATGACGATATTTATCGAATAATTGTGATTTTAGTCAGGAGTGTATGAAAATATCCTCGCCCGGCGGGCACTTTCAAATACCAATGGCGTGCGCTTCCCGGGTTAATTAACAATTAATGATCGCAATAATTACAAGTTTCGCCGCATAACACCAATTCATAATCCCCATCCAACACTCCCAGACTAATATTTCAACAAGTCAAAGAAAGATTTGATTAAACTCTTACACTTTCTTTAAATTTCTTTTTCCAATTTGTTCTTTAAAATTAATGGATACATGTCATGGTCACTGATTAAATAATATGATATATGAATTAAATATCTCAGTCAATACTGATTAACCCACTGAACCTCAGCGACGACAACGTGTCGTCGGCAATGTATGTAACGCTAAACCCCAGCGACGACAACGTGTCGTCAATGTTAATTACTACGGTCCTATGGCACCTAGAGGGCTCAGATTTGTATGAGAACTGTGTAAGTATCCCACGCAACCTTGCCGATGGTTGAAAACTCTCAAAGGCCAACCGCGTGAGCGCGCAAAAAGATAGTTTTTGGGTGTTTTTGCCTTTAATTTTTTACTCTTGTAAAATCCGTTTTCCGGGGCTCCGTAGGACCAATTTTTGACCTTTTTGATAGTTTGTTGCAGTTTTGCTTTCATTCCTAACCCATTCGCTATTGTTTTTGTATTTTTTTTTTTTTTAAAACCTTTCGGTCCCTGGTGGTACATTTATTTATAACTAGCTGGGACTCAGTGGGTTAAATAATATGATATATAATGAATTAAATATCTCTGTCCATGGAAATAAACCCACCTATCCTGTCATTAAATTTACAATACTGACTCAAATCGTGTAAAATCTTAGGAAGCAGATATAGGACTGGGTTTCTTCACAATGAATCCAAGCCGAAATAGAGCAGTCAGCTTAACCTACCCAGCAGACATTACCCATGCGAGCTTCATAGGTAGTCGAGGCATCCCTGAGGTGGACCCCTGGAGCTTCTTGCTTCCCATGACGCCCTTAGTGTGGGTTGTTCTCCTGACGGTATTGTTTGGGATGGTCACTGTAGCCACACTCTTACTCTACTGCAGCCCATTCCGGATTAATCTGTGGCAGATGCTACAGAATACTTCAGGAACCTATATTCGTGTACTTCTGCAGCAAGGTAATATTATCTTCAGTTAAAGGCTGTGAGATATATGTATTAGATTTATAGACATCCAAGACTGAGTATATACCAGGGCTTATGAATGAATACATAGCTATATAGGGTGAGTGATCAACATAATCGAGGTTAGTGTTTGAAAAATAGTCAAACAATCAGGGCGATGGGTTAGGAAAACCAGGCGAGTGGTTAAAAAAGTCAGACAAGCGTGGAGAGCTATCGAGAATATCAGTGCTACGGAATGCAGTAGGTTTGGCTAAGTATCAATAAAACCATGGATATTGGTTAAAGAAATTGGAGCAATCAGTCGAGAAAACCGGGCCAAACGGGTGAGGCAATGAGGGTGAAGTGACATGAAAATCAAAGTGAGCAGTTTATAAACTGAAAGACCAGAAAACTATTCGAGCTTTCCAGAAAAGCCGAGCTATTGAATACCCCATGAAAGGGCGTACTGCAGAATGAAGAATGAAGCGTGACTTAAGGTTGTAAAAATCGATGCAGTCTGGTAGGAAAACCGGGGCTAGCGTTTGGAAAAAAAATATATGGTGAAAGGTCGACAGAATCAGAACGAGAGGTAAACAAATAATTCGGGAGTGAAGTTGGGACCTGGTGGAAGTGGTCTTGGCCACTACTACTATGGGTTTCAGAGGCCGTGTTACACAGTTTTTCGGGAATAACTTATTAACAAACAGTTGGATCAGCATGATATTTTGCCACAGCTTGTTTCACACCGTGCCCTAATTTTCGTTAATATTGTGCATTACCAAAAGTGGAGAATTAAGCCACTTGTCCCTGTGTCATGAAGTTAAAGTAACACCTGAATGACTAAGAATCGGGCAAGACTATCGTGGCGTACTTGTTGAAACTACCAAACCATTATTGCTCCTTCATCAAACACGGTAGTTATCACCCACCATACATACAGTACATACATATGTTTTGCATATTTACATTTGATGGTGACAGATAACTTGAATGTATAGGCGATATTAGGGTTGAATGGTGGGTGATAATTACCGTGTTTGATGGAGGAGTAATAATGGTTTGGTGTTTTCAACAAGTACGCCACGGTAGTCTTGCCCGATTCTTAGTCATTCAGGTGTTACTTTAACTTCATGACACAGGGACAAGTGGCTTAATTCTCCACTTTTGGTAATGCACAAAGTTAAAACAAAAAAATAGGGCACGGTGACAAACAAGCTGTGGCAAAATATCATACTGATACAACTGTTTGTTAATAAGTTATTCCCGAAAAACTCTGTAACATGGCCTCTGAAACCGAAGGTAGAATTAAAAGAAAACTAAAATATCTTATTATTTAATCCTTAAATCAAGTACAGTGATGTCGATCGAGAAAGTTCACAATTAGCCCACCTGGGCTCAATCATGGTGTAATACAAATTACACCATGTCTAACTTGCAAGTGGAAGATATGTTTCCGATTATGTAGCACCAAATAGACTAATGCAAGATGAAATATGTCACTCTATAAAACTATCCGAATGTTTTAAATAACCCTATTTATAAACCTTGTCAAACGCATTGATTGATTGTTTCATAGTTTGTTCGCCGATGAAAATTATATTATTCAAGTAATTATCATCCAACAAATCATCAATGAAGATATGCATAGGCTACAGCTTGAGGGTAATGGCTAAGTTAATGTAATACACTTGTATGCATGTTTGTTTTCAATTTCGAAAACAAATACGTTTAGATCTTATTCCAGCATGTTTATTGTATTCTCATATACCTATATTGAAACGATAATTTTCATATATAGGCCTTTCATGTCAGTTTGCTACTTTACGTGGGGTGCTGAATAAAGTTGTATATGAAGTGCACTGGTAGGCTACCTTTCTAAGGTATTTGATATTCTTTGGGCATGTTACTAAACAACATTTAAACAATTCTCAAGTACGCATTTATGTCAAATTTATATTATAAATTAATTGGATATGCGGGGTTCTTTTAGAAATGTGAAAGTTGTACCTGACCTTATCAGTGTGAGACTATTTATTTTGACCACACCCCAGATGCTCTTAAGGCTTCGGGACGGCGGTGGTGGTGGGAGCGTGTGGCGGTGTGCGTTTGGATGTTGATGATGTTGGTGCTGACACGAAGCTATGCCGGTAACCTTGTATCACAACTGGCTATCAGATATGCTCCTGAATCCATACATACGACGGAGGATTTTCTGGAGACTAAAGCTACCCTCCTCTTTTACAAAGGATCATCTGAGGAAAATGCCTTCAGGGTAAGTAAGTCAGTGCGTGGAACATCATGTAGGGATGGGCCTTTATTTTGAAAGCGTTTCGTATTACATGCATATGCGTATACGTTAATTTGTGTAATAACAAATTGGAGAACATTATGAAGCTCTTTTGACAATATCCTATCGACTAATAAATAGTGAATATCCAGAATATATCCTATTTATTAATTAAAATGTAAAACTTGCAAACTAAACAAACCAAAATTGGGACAAGGACAATATAAAGTCAAATTAAATTATCAAAATCGCTATGTGGAAACAACGCTTACTAAAATGAAAATTATTAAATAAAAGAACACAATCCACCACATAGGGTGTACATTACTACATGAGCAAGTTAATCTGTTTCCCAAGCAAACTAATTGCACATATAACAACGCACCATCGTCACGTTAAAGGAATTAGTCAAGTTTGGGAAGTCCGGGACGTTCTGGTAAATTTTACTAAACTCTGCATGAATAAAGAAACTACATGTTAAATGTCAAAATATTATTTAAAATCAAATTTGAAACATGACAAGACATTAACAATAGTACAAAATACAAATATTGATAAGATAACTATACTATTACAAAATAATATATAAAATACAGTACAGCACTCACTAACGATAGTGCTATCGGGTAGGTACCTGTAAGCATAGCATGCCTCAAGTGACCCTATCAATAACTACCCTACAAATAACCTACATTTATCGCACAAATAAACTAAGGAAATCGCAAAAGCAAGCAATTGATACTATCGACAATGAATACATATAATATAAAGACAAATAATTGCAAAATATGAAGTAACAACATATTTAAACAAAGAGTACTCTTTTAACAAGAACAATCAATTTAAAAAAAAAAAAAAATCATCAATATTAATATTAATAATAGAAAAAGAAAAAGATAAACAATAAATACAGACAAAAAGTAAGCAGAGGTTATACAAGAAACTCCAAGTTAAAAATGCTTGATTAAAATTATTGATGTCCAATTTTAGAATACAGTCACAATAATTGACCCTAAAAAGATTAAATTTATGGAACAATTTACTTGCCTCAAAACCTCTGTCTACTAAGAGTCTGTATAGTAACTTAGCTCTAGCCCAAAAGTCATCTACTTTAGTGCAGATTTTACAAAATCTTATTAACTGGGAATAAAAAAAATTATAAGTTATTTTACTATCGATATTACTACTAGGGAAAGGAAAGTTTATTACGTTAAAATTAAAATCATCAACTTTGTGATATACTTTAAGTATGCACTGTTCATTAACAATCTCTATATTTATATCAAGAAAATTTTCAACTTTATAATTAACGTTACATTGTGTGAGGGGAATAGAATTAGGGTAAATAAGTTTAGCAACTTGATTAAAATTTTACAAATTGCAAACGAGAATATCATCAATATAATTATCTACTATTATTACTTAACAATTTAGCAAGTGCTAATTTTTCTGGGATTTTATTTTTCTTGCTACTGTCAACTAAGTCTTTTATATATTTAAATTCTAAAGCAAGCAAGAATAAGTCTGCAATTAAAGGGCTAGCATTTCCACCCATAGGAATTCCTAATATTTGTTTGAAAATGTAAGGCCCGAATCTAACATAAGTATTGAAAAGGAGGCAATTTAAGGGCATCTTTAAGTTTAGTTGAAACCATCATATGAGATTATTTATTACACTGTTTATATAGTTATACGTTTCTCTACACCCATTTCTGACCAGACAGCTACAAGTGGCATATTCCGAGACGTATGGGAGGTGAACAAGGAGGGACGTATCAGACGTATGGGCACATCAGAATTTAAGAAGATTTATGAGGCCTTAAGGAAAGGTGGTGCATATATGCATTTTAATATCGCTTCATCTTTGATAAACGTAATGTCTAGTCAGTTTTCAGAGACAGGTAAGACATTAACATCTTCAGAAAGACAAACGTACATGTATGTCTTTATTACAGCTTAATTATAACCCCTTAATGCAATTTGCCTTATTTCACGGTGGTCAATAAAACAGTGTTAAAGCATAAACGATAAAATAAGACATTAATGTATGGACACAATATATGGTTAACTCGTTATATTATATAATTGCGGTTGTCTTCATAAAATTTTGGCTAACATTATTCAATTATAATTGGCTTAGGAAAACAATGGAGAATGCTAGAAGGTTCATAGATAGTTTGTACCTGATAGAATGTAAAACTTCCTTCCTAATCTGCATACTATTGTCGAAAAAACTAGATAAAAGGAAAACATTGTCTTATATGTTTAATATTTATATAGGTAAATGTGAGTTCTACATTGGACGAGGCCAGTATCTTACTTCCTTAGACACCTTGGCAGTTGCTAAAGGAAGTGGTTTGCTTCCCTCGATAAATCGCAAGTAAACCATTTATTTTTTAGTACCATTTGTGTCTTTATTGAAGACATAATATAGTCTTAATATAGTCATAATAGCCGTAGTCTTAATATAGTCATAATAGCCCTAATATACTAGCTATCACATTCTTGAATTTTATATTAAACGAACATCTGCATATTTTTTGATAAGGTTACCATATGTCAATGTATATGTATTTTGGCGTTTAAAATATTTTGCTATAAATATACAGTATAAATAATAGTTTGTAATATTCCTATGAATATGGAAAAGGACTTTAAATGAAATTCTGAATAGGTAAAATAATAACCCTACTAGGATTAGGAAACACTGAAATGTGATGACATATTGTAAATTAATTTTGATTTGATTGTGTCATTGTAAAGGTCACGAAAGAATAATATAAATTATCACAATCTCCACACTTTTACTCACATAGTTTACCAGCCATCCAAAACATACAAACACTGTATCCTTATCAACATACACGTTTTAATTGCAGTCATCATTTTACATATGTTATCCATTATGTTGAACTCAATTCAAAGCATTATCTTGAAGATTTAAGCACGTTCTAAGCAAAGTCCGTCTCCCACACTCTGGAGATCAATAATGATTATCGCAATTCTTTACTATAGCACTTGCTATTACATATATGGAATATCTATACATTAATCTATATTTTTATTAATTTAACTACAACACAAAACACCTCCAAATTAAATTAATGAAAGCATATATGTGATCCAACGGGATTCGAACCTGGGTTATCACACACAGATTTTAAACACTCTAAATCATTAGACCACAAGTATCATGATTTGTTTTATTTTTTTATTGTTACGACCGAGGCTCGTATAAAACAAGGGCTCTTAATCATTGGACTAGAAAGGCACACAGCCACAACAGTAACACTAGATCCAACCTTGAACTTATAATGCCGGCGCACAAAAAAAAACACCTATACCCTTGTTACGACCGGGGCTCGTATAAAACAAAGGCTCTTAATCATTGGACTAGGAAAGCACACAGCCACAACGGTAACACTAGATCCAACCCCTGAACTTATAATGCCGGCGCACAAAAACACCTATACCCTCCAGAGTTAAATCTGCGATAACGGGGTATCCTATAACTCAGTATAAGTGCGGTATACTAGGAAAAGATAGAGATCTTAATTAAATCACTCCAATGATTTAATGCAAACTAGAAGAAAGTATATTTAAAGTTACTCTAAACAATAATGAACTGTCACTCCTATACTAAAGAAAGTGAATGAAAGTCCCAAAGCATCGAGCAGGAATCTTCTGAAGAAAGTCTGATGCTAGGTTAAGATGATCGTATCGGATTTTGAACTGTAGTATAAAGCAGGAACAGGATATGACAATTGTAAGGACATATAGGGTTAACTGGCACGGGAATAATAACTGCGCAATAGTAGGAACTCAAACAGCAAAAGAAGTACTTCCTCATCAATGAAACAGCCTACTAGGGTTGTGCAACTCAACTACAACCTAGACTAATAAATGCCGTGAATAATAATGCATACATAACAGAAAGAGTTTATAATCTAAATCTGGTATCTGCTAGGCGAATAAAGTCTAGCTGGGATGTAGTAGGCTAGGAAACAATGGCTGAGCAAGCAGCTCGTAGCCTAGCGAGGTCCTTAAGGCTATGCGGCCAAATTACGTTAATTGACGGGGTGCTCTCTTGAGAGATCCAGATCGCTAGTATCTGGTTCTCTCCTGGCGACCCTCTCAAAGTCAAAGCAAACGAGTTAGCAGTGTTGGGTGGCAGAGGCAAAAGCCCTCACTCGCAACACAGTGCTAAACTCACAAGGTACACAGTCAGAAAGACCACCTAGGCTTCCCACGTCTCCGTTGCGATTGTACAGGTTCAACAAAACCTAGTACACATCGGAAATCACAACACCTGTAGCCTTACCCCAGTCTAGCATTAAATAGCCCAGCAGACAGCCAAGGAATAGGCAGGGAGACACCGTGAGTGTGTCGAACCTCTACAGACCAAATGGTAACCCCTCCAAAATGCCGAACTAAACATATAATATCTGAGAGCTTCAGCATATAATACGATGGCCGATATATGAAATCGTGCAGAACCAAAGGGGAGTTGTGATATTAAATAGAGAGGAAGAATGAGAGGTAAGAAGTTGAGAGAGAGAGAGAGAAAGTGCTCTATAGGTAGAGTCGGTGACAGGTGGCAAGGGATATGTGAAGGGTATGCTGGTCAGGCAAGCTCTGAGGAGAATAGCTCCTCGGGACCCCTCCAGGATCACACACAAAGGCATGGTGGTCAGCCAATCACAGGCCACTACATCACCAGACAGCAGGCCTGCAGAAGGCGCCAGGAACTACCAGCCAATCAAAACCAAGAGAAAGCTACGCGGGCGAGGGACTCCTGCGGGAGGGAGGAGGGAAAGCAACACTCTCCTTCACTACAATGCATCTTATGTTCAACTCATGATATAAAATATAATGCATTGTCACAGGCGAAAATAAAGACCACTTCTATACTGCCTGTGACATGACGATTCACAAGAAAGAAAGTACAATATTGTAGATAGACTGTAGCCCATTTCACTGCCCTGGCGAACGCTAGTGGCTACCGGGAGGCGATTCTGCCAACGCAGGCAGGCGTCACATTATGCTGCTAATATTGGAAACGTATAGCCTACTCAGCTTAGAAGAACCTCAATTAATCGAACAGGGAAAACAGGTCAATCAACTCCCAAAAGTAATATTCAAGATTGATTATCTATATTCTATTAATTTCACCACAACACCAAACACCTCCAATTAAATTAATGAAAGTATGTATGTCATCCACTGGGATTCGAACCTGGGTTATCACACACAGCTTATTAGACACCTTAACCATTACACCACCAAGACGGTTAAAGGTTTTTAGAGTCAGGAGGGAAAAAAAATCAATTTAAAACACCGAAAAAACAAATATATATATATTTTTATATTGCCCCTGGGCCATTCAAAATATCACTCCTCTACCTCCCCTCCTTCCCCACTTTCCTCCCCTCCTTCAGTTATCACCTATTTTCCCTGTTATTCCCTTATTCTGTGTTATATTTTCGTGCTAACATTAGCAAGTTGCAAGCAGGGCATTGTCATCACTGTTAGCAAGCGAGTGCAAGAGAGAGAGAGTATCGACAGTGTCTCTCCAGACTTGGGGAAAAGTGGCGGGAAAGGAGTTTGCCTGAGCCATACATTATGTAACTCCCGGCCTGTATTGCCGATTTTGACCATCCAAACGCTGTTTCCACTTGTTTTTATTGTTGTAACAGGTACCTTTATAATCAACCTATAATAGGCGCATATGGAGAAGTATTAATGCTATTTATGGTAAAATAAATATTTTAGTGATGGAAACAGCTCAAATACGTGCGCACAGGCAGAGGTGTCTCATACCCCCCCCCCCCCCCCCATGCACACTTGAGAGGTTAAAATGGGTTACTTTAGAATGATGGCTTAGTTATATAATATTATATATTTTGACAGGGTGATGCAAGCACTAGAAGGCGGCCTGTACTCGTACTGGATGAGGCTGAATTTCCCTAACAGGACCAGCTGTCTCAACGCACCCAGGAAGTTTGCCATCAAATCCCCATTGGCCATCCGCAATATTTGGGTGATTATCAATGTACAAATATCCGTATTATTAACAATCTATATTTTATTAATTTCACCGCAACACCAAACACCTCTAATGAAAGCATATATGTGATCCACCGGGATTCGAACCTGGGTTATCCCACAGAGATTTTTAGACACCTTAACCATAGATCGAATATTACCACTGCCAAAGATCCTATTCCAGATTGCAGTTAATTAACTGTATTATAAACTTTATATCAAGACAGAACCAGTGGCACCTCCATTATTTGATTTCAGCGACTGAACCCCTTCTGTACCGATAACGTGTTTTGTATTTGATTTCAACTAGGCCTACATTTAGACGATTTGATGTAGCTTAGGAAGGATATATGGTAGCTAAAAGGATTTATCGAGATAGTCTGTAGCTTTTTAACTGGTAGACGTCCTTTCTAAGCTGAATTAAGTTGTCTAATAGTAGCCAAATTAAAGTTAAAAGGACGTCGCCGGTACAGAAAGGGTTAAGATGATCTTATGAAGCTTAGGAAAGATATGTGGTTGCTAAAAGGATTAACTGAGATGGTCTGTAGCCAGTTAATTGATAGACGTCCTTCCCAAGCTGAATATAATCTTCAAATATAATGTAACCGGTATTGTATGGGATAAATCCGGTAATACACGAACACCCTTTTCCTCTACATCTATCTTCAACCCAGGTCTGGTAGCTTATGGGGTAAACTTTCGAAATGCACCACCTGTCTGGTTACCGATGGCAGTGAAAAGAAGAAAGAAAAACCTATACAACCCAGTTGTTTCTGTATATTCTGGCCTATACTATACTCGGTTTAATTTCATCTGACGGTAAATTTAATCCCTTAGCAGGTAATTTGTGGATACTTAGTGGAACAATATGAAACTACTCTGTATCTTAAGACCAAGTTTAAGTAATAAGCACCATATTTCACGACAAAATCTTTAAAATAACAGAAATATTGATGGGAACTTTGCAATTCATCGTCAGTTGAAAAGAAACTGGGTATAGTGTGTTTTCGCCAAGGAAGCGTCTCTAGCAGCCCAAGGGGTTCAAATAATTTCAAATAAAACTTAATTCTTCCAGATTTTACGTAAGCTGAGTAAAATTAAGTAATGATACCAAAATCAAATAAATATTATTCTTAAGTAAATTAATTTGTGATTTGTATGCCATGAACTTTCAATTAGCACATATGTCATGCAGTGTCACACTAATACTCTTGTCATCATTGTTGACGGCCAAATTTTACCAGGCACATTTTCGGGGATGAGTTCATTGGTATCAGAAACCCATCCAAAGACAAATATTAGGTGATAAGACTTATAGATTTGCAAGCTAATGCCGAAGAAAAAACAATCTTGCAGCATGGCATTGCATTGATTTTCCTGGTCTATTTGGACAATGGTGGTTTGTTTATCAATAGGTCATGATCCATGCATACGTGTACAGTATATATTGATAACGGAAAAAAAAAAAGGTCTCGCATATGTTTTAATATCCTAATTTTGTAAACAATAAAACTCATGGAATTAAAGTACAAGATCTTGACTAAGCTGAATCAAATCATTTATATTTGAAAATGCATAATTTGTTCCTCTCCAGGGTATGTTTGTGGTGCTGGCTGGTGGAGGGGTGGCCAGTCTCCTTGTGTTCTTCGTGGAGATCATCTACTCTCGTCTTATAACTGTCTACGCTAAATAATTGTCTAGATACAATTTTTTTATGGCTATCATTGGATGATTTTAGTAAAATTTGGAAGGAAATTGTACAACTGTACTAAAATTTGGTAGGAACTTAAGATTAATAAATTATAAATATATATACCCTGTCCTTCTTAAACTTATAGTAAAATGATAACAAGAATACTGAAAAACTGACGTCGTGAAATAGTGAAAGAGTTAACGAACCAAGCTACAGTATATACCTAAGCCTATTATTGTACAAATAATCACACTTGCAACGGCTAATCTCAGTAAACTTAATTTGATTATTTAATATAGGTGATTTCCTTGACCACCTTTCGCCCCATTCTATCTATCTTATGCTCAGGCCCAATCCCCATTTTTCCTATTTTTAGCCACCCCCCATTCTGTATTGATTGCAATACCTTTCGTGCCATATATGTGCCGATTTTTTTCCTGACAAGCGATAGTGTGCCAGTATTTAAGGAGGAACCGGCCTCGGGCCTGGGAATTTTTCAACCGAAAAATGCACACATTTATTTCAAAGGGGGATCTTCGTGGTAGGCTTCTGGGGAAGAAAAAATAAATAAATAAATAATAAAATCTTATCTCAAAACACAATTGTTTGTATCCCCTAAACATGACTTATTTAATTAACCTTTTACTCAAATAGCGCATTCTTGGATGACGTCACACAGGTTAATGGAAGATGGGAAGCAGCCACTTTTGATGACACATTTGTAAATAAAAAGGGAGGCTTGAAGAGTTGTTAAAAGTGTTCTATTCGAAATGTTTTAAAAAGTGTCATGCTTTAGTACTTGTAACATCACGTAAATAGCAAGATGCCACTTAATCAGATGCATAATTGGGTGTGGAACTAATTAAAATATAAATTCTGGCTTAAATACCCATGTGGTACTATAATTGTTTCGGTATACCCAGACATAGCCTACAGAAAGGAGAATATCAAATATAGGATATGATGGGTTAGTGAAATTATGTTACGTAGGCTTGGATGGTTAGGATTTTAAGTGAATAATAATAATAATCTTCTGGTTACTTATATAGCGCCCGTATCTCCTCTTTCGAGGATTCACAAGCGCTTGGCTTTCTTTAGTCTACCAGAGACCATTACCCATCCCCCTTGCTCATGGGGAGATGGTAACCGTCGGTTGTATCCCAGAAAAACTTTTCAATCTGAGCGGGGATTGAACGCGAGACCTTCAAGATGGGAATCAGAAACCCTATCAACTGAGCCAGCCGGACGGCTATGATGGTTATATGAAAAAAAGAAAACAAAGAAATAGGGCTATTAGCTTACATTTTTCACCTTCAACATCATCATTCTCAGCTTTAGGACAAAAGCCTCTCCCAATAGTTTCCACCTCACCGGTCAGATGTTAGCCTGTTCCATCTCACCCCAGTAAAATCTCTCAACCCTCTATCTTGTTCTCTGTCTACCCCTGTCTCTAGCTCCTTATCTAGGTTCTCATTCTGCTACTCTATTATTACATACGTAATCATCTCTACTGAATACTTGACCTGCTGTGAATTATTTACCACCAAATATAATATACTTCTATAATGTTCCTTTAAATAAAAAATATCCCTAGTCAAAGTCCCAAACTCTGGAGAAGAATTACAATTTTTTTCCATGAGATAAAGAGATGAGAAACAGTTGGAGTGTACGAGAATAATAAATCGCGCGGTACGATAACCAGACTGAGGCAAAGTACAGTAGCCTATACTGTATATATATATATATATTCGCTGTAGCCTCGCTGATTCACCGTGCCACTTGATCTCGTGCCGCTGACTAGTTCTACTTCTGTTATTGTCCCGTAAGTCTTAACTGTATTTAAGGGGAGATGGTTCACTTTTTGTGCGATGTTTGAATATCCACAATTTTTCTAGTTTCCTCCCTAGACCTCCATAAAATTTAAAACAAATAAAAACATCCATTAGATCCCCCTTCTAGATTAATTTGTACATTTTCGGTAGACAAATGTCCTGGTTCTTCCAACATTACAGGCTCACTTTCGTTCGCCAGGGAAAAATCGACACCTAAATAGCACGAAAGGTCTAAATATTGACGAAGAAATGGGGCGAAAGTTCTTAAACTCGACTAACTAATGGGGCAAACATCTTAACATCTGAAAACTAATGGGGCTAAATATGAGGGAGAAAGTGGTCCAGAAAAGCGGCCCTACCCCCCCAACGGTGGTGTCATTAGAGCTCTTCTATTTTGTCCTACTACTTAGGCGGGTTTTATACATATTTCGCCGTATTCCTTTGGTGATTATCTTAGGTTTTACAAGATATCGATATTTTATCATGACATTCGTCAGCGAGGCTGCAATTTAGTAGAAACCGGCCTTCGATAATCATATTTTTCCACCGACAAATGTACAAATTTAGCTTCAAGAAGGGTCATCATTGTGAGGCTTAAAGGGGATATTGGCGAGATGCCTTCAGCAGTAGTGTCGACTAACTGTACAGTCCTAATAATTAACATTCACAGCTTATCGGTACGGTTTAGAATACTAATACGATAATACCAATTTGAAACTTAGACCCTTTAAAGAGCATATCAGATTTTGAAGCATTTAGGATAACATAGGCCTACACATTGCTTTGTCTTGGATATACATTTAAAAATATACACATTTAAAATGGTGGGAGGTTAATTGTACCCGCAGATTGTACACACACTTAGCATAATTCTGTTATGAATTTTGAGAACGGGGGCTTTTTATTGTGAACATATACGACTGAAAACGAACAAATACATACACAAATACACATTAGCATAGATGTGCATAATCCATGATTTAATTTACTCTCAAATGCATGTTTACGTATATATACTTTAGTACCGGCATATTAAAGGACATTGAAATCCTTATGTGCAAATTTAACTGCATCCAGTACAGCTGTTTACAATAAGGAGTTTCCTTAGTACCGTATTTGGGTATTTAGGATTGAAATGTTCTCGAAACTATTGTATATTTCATGCGATTCGAGGATAACTGCACCATCCCTGGATTTTTATATTTGTTAATAACTTGCCTACTTTTAACTTATGTTAATGTAGTGTATGTTCTGGGGGTAGGGGGCTGGGAATCCTCCTCCCCTTGTATTCAGGGGCGAGGGAACGCGAAAGTGGTCTCTGATCCTAAGAATTGGAACTTTAATGTTATTTATGTTCGAGCTCTGTCTCGAGTCGGCCACCCCTAGCTACTGTATGGGGTATGTGCTAGATTATATACCCTACAATTATACATACATACACTACTAACTTCAGCTAACCTAGCTGAGCCCAATTTATTGTATTATATCGTATTTTAATTTTAATACAAAATATTAATAAAATCTTGTTTAACTTAAGGGGAGATTAGTATTTATTTGTATTTGTTCATACTGTATATATATGTTTATTTATTATATTTAGTTTCCTCCCAAGGCATTGATCAAGTTTAACAAAATACACTCAAGACCCTTCATCTTCAAGATGAATTTGCAAATTTTTCGTTAGAAAAATTTCCCGGCCAAAGGCCGGTTTCTCCTAAATGTCAGGTTTGCTATCGCCAAGAAAAAAATCGACACCTATTTGGCACAATAGGTCGTAAAAATCGCCAAACTAGGATATTGGGCCTAAGCATAAGGGAGAAAGGGGTCCAGACAAACCAAAGATCCCTTTAATTTAACCTAATATCTGCCAGCCACAATTACCCTATCTGGAATCTCCTAGCTGTTAATTCTTACCTACTGAATAATAATACCTGGGTCTCGTATCATGAACTTATTTGCGTTTTTCGGGGGCATATGTCAGGGCCTGGAGGACAGATGACTGGATACATTATCATGATACTCTAAATCACCTTCAGATTTCTGGTTTATTAGGTAAGTATGAGGATTAGATTGCTGTGCGGAAAAACTTCAGTGGCCGAGCGGCAACTCTTCGTGTTTCTGTGGTCGGAGGGTCTGTCTTTGAGGGCCATAGCCAAGAAGATGAACACCAGCTCGACTACGGTGGGCCGCTGGATCAGACGCTGGAGGAGGGAGGGTCATCTGTACTCTACGGACAAGAGAACTCCTTGTTATTTCCTCGCACCGTATGCTGTGCGTGTGGTGCAAAATGTATACATACATATATATCGCTGCAACAAACACATTTTCCTTACCGGTATGTAGGATATTGAACAATGCTATCGCATAGAAACCTTAACTGCAGACTATATACTTCGTGTAAGCTGTTGGAAGCAAATACACATTAATGGTACCTTATTTAAACTGTTTCGTGTCTAATTTCCCTGTGCAAACGTGTAGGGATTAGAAATGAAATTAAAAATTAAGAGCATATGCAAAAATGTATCAAGAACATTAATGTTTTGGTGCGTTAAAGTGCGTTTACACATTCCTGAGTTGCCTGCACCAGTCCTATTTGCATCTTTGTTTCGAGTGAGTTTTCTGTTTTACATCTTTGTTTCGAGTGAGTTTTCTGTTTTACAAGTGTCCCATTATTTGTTAGTACAGTATAAAATAGGCTTTTCTGATGGCATATGATGTGACACATTCGATTATGATATTATTTCCTGTCGGATATCTCTTTGTTACCTAATTATGGTAATGTATCAAAAACCATATACTGTATTTACCTAACCTATCCTATCCCAGTTTGCTTAACCTAACCTACCCTAAGCCAATTTATCCAAATCTAACTTTGATAAAACAAGAATTGTTATTTGTTGTATGTGTACGAAGGAGACGAAAGGCAGGCTGCCTGTAACAAGTGTCTCCTCAATGTCAAAAGAGTGACAGGGCCAAATTCGAGAAACGTTGGGGTCAAAATGCCTGGACACACAAAGTGTAAAACAGTTTGATATAGGATAAAGGAAAGATTGCTTGAGGGAGAGAGTTCCAGAACTCACTTGAGTAGAAGAAATACTGGGAAAATAAGCCATTTCTTGGGTTGGAGAGCTGGACAGAATAGGAGTGGGACAGTGTTGAAAGGTGGGTGCCTCGCACTCGACGTAAGAGAGGAGGTATGCACTAAGAGAGCTCTGAAGAACACTGATTGTTGTAATAGCGATAGTAAAGTGAAAGAGATACAACATTGCGGCGTATAGAAAGAGATTGTAGAGGAAGTAAGTTGATGAGACAAAATGCTTTGGACTCTACGTTTTTTTTTAGAAGTGCGGTACGGGTGGAGACACTCCACATATGCGAACAATACACACTACAGGGGTGCACTGTGCCCCAATACAAAGCAAAAAGTTGTACAGAGGTGATTAACCCATGGAGACGATTGAACACACCTAACTTTTGGGAAGCTGTTTTTAGTAAGAATGGAGGTAAGATGAAGTCAAATGTCGGCCATCTTTGACATTATGGGATATTTTGTAAAATACAGAACACAACCTCCCCACCCCATCCCCTCAAAAAAAAAATATATATATATAAAACAAAACAAATAGTAATAATAATAAATACATAACTAAATATAATTGTGCAATTTGGTCATGTTAATTAATGTCTTGATGGTAAGGAGACGTTCCTTAGATGTATAAATAATAACTTAATATTCGGAGAAAAAGAAACTATATCCAAAGTACACTGTTTCTACAATGTATAACTTTCGGTTATGATTGATGGCAATCATCTGAAAGTAATTAATTTAGCAATCTGTGGCAATATTTATCAAGACATGACTAACCGCATCAGCAGCCAATGTTATAATAATCTAATTCGAATACCCCGATCATTCTCATATCCGATATTATGGTCCTACATAATATATTCGTTTTTAATATTACAATTGATATTGTTGTCTTGAAATAATAGAAAGTTATAATAAAACAAAACTATCATTTGTTAGACTAGGCTAAGATTATATGTCATTGTAAACAACACGTTAATAATCTTAGTAAGGGTAGGCTACAGTTTCAGGCATCACCCCAACACCTTCTGCAATGACTGAACGCCCTTTCATCGTATTTGATTCCAAATGTAACAAGTACAATAGATATCTGGGATTAGACCTAGATAAACTTGGCGCGCACATTGAATGTGCCGGGTGCGAGTTATCTTTCAGACACAAAACAAGCCAACCAATATTTCACCACCGACAGCAATGACTCCACCTCCCAGACCTACTTGCAAAGTTGCACAAGCTACAATACAAGCAACCAGAACAATTCCAGATATCCACCACATTTGGATTCCAATCGGTGCAAAGCACAGCCAAGATATGATGTTCTATCCAGCCATACACAACCCTGTGCACCGTATCCCCTGCAGTCTTACCGGCGCACTCACAGGCAATTAGGATTGGAAATGTGTCCATCCAGCCCTCACCTTTCCGAAAGGGTTAGTGATGGGTGAGCTGGAAACATTCAATGAGCTGCAACAAAGTAGCAAGAGATAGACACTGAAAAAAAGAAAAATACCCATTCTTCCTGAGATCCCCAACCACTAGACAGATAAACAACAACATGAACTGCCGTGCTCGTAAACAAAAATAGACAGGTCCACACGCTTCTGCATCAACTATCTACAAGTAAACAACATAAGAATCGACGACTTACTAGGCTCACTATTCGGCTGTAAATGGTTCTCACCCCTGGACCTACAAGCCAGATATTGGCAAGTCCCCTTGATGCCCAAACACGAATAGAAAACGGCATTTTCGACGAGTGGAGGTAGACTAGACGAGTTTAACATACTACCCTTCGACCTGTGCAATGGTCCTGCCACCTTCTCCAGATTAATGGAATCCGTATGGCAAGGTTTGATGTGCGAGACGCATTTAGCCTACCTCGATGACGTCATCGTCTTCAGCCGTTCCTGGACGGAACACCTACAACGACTAAGCCAAGTATTTTTTCGCATCAGAGAAGCCGGGCTAAAGTTAAAACCCACAAAATATTCCATAGGTCGGGATTCTGTGGATTACTCAGGGCAAACCATCTCTGCCCTAGGCATTGCACCTGACATGAGAAAAATGCAAGCCATATTCCACCACCCTTACCACGTTCAAAGAGGTTAGGTCATTCCTGGGCTTGGCCTCCTACTACCGAAGATTTATGAAGGGTTTCGCTTCCATTGCAAAAACAATCACACGAACTCACAGGGAAAGAGGAACCGTCGAGTATAAAAATAATGAAAACCAAAGGAAGAATATCTGGCCTTAACCCCTTTAAAAAAAATACCAAAACGCCTTTAGCTGATAATCTACCTCTAGGACTCAAGGGATAAATACGATCTCGATAAACCCTCTGAATAACATGGGTCTTTTTTAAACTGCACAACATCATCTTACTATAGCTAAAGAAAATATAAAACACATCGCCGGTCCAGAAGGGCATATACATGCACTTGTGTACTACCGTACTTGTTATTGTGATTAAATGCAGCCAGACATGTACAACATATATCCTGGGTTCATGGCCTGGTAACTGTATGGCTCAGGGCATATTGATACGCTGTTACGACCGGCACTACGAAATAAACAAGGGCACTCAATTATTATGTTCCTTCCAACAACCAACCATACTCCTAAAATCGATTAATGAAATTTACAAACACATGTGGCAGTCCGTGGACTCGAACCCAGGATGCTCACACCGAAAATCAACACCTTATACATCGCACCACGAAGACAGTTAAAGGTTGGTGGAGACTGCCTACGATTTATTATGCAACTTCGAATCCTTATTGGACTAGATGATAGGCTATATCTGCAAAAACGGTACGCTAATTCCAAACCCTCGAACTATTACGCCGGTGAACAAAACACTTAAAACCCTCCAGAGTTAATCTGCTGGATAACGGGGTATCAATTAACTGGGTTTTAGTGCACTTCTACAAAGGCTTACCGATGACGGCAAAGCCTACTCACAACAAGAGTACTTTACGTTAATAAAATGCTCTTAAGTAATAACAATGCTTTAATAAACTATAACAACATTTAATAAAGGTGTATATGCTTACGTTAACTTTAGTGTGAGTCTACACTAAACTCTACAATGCTCTATGAAAACACTGGAAGTCTAGTCCTACAGCAATCAGATACAGAATCTTCTGAAAACGTCTGATGCTCTAAGATGCTCGTTAATATAGAACAGAAATACTGCAGGGGCAGGACACCAAAGCGTGTATCTCAAATACACCAATAAGTAGGATATATATATATATATATATATATATATATATATATATATATACATATATAACAAGGGAGTGCAACAACTTTGTGACAGCACTAATAATCGCCACTCAAAACAGTACTTCCTTAGCCAACTTAACAGCCAAACTGGGATGTGCACTATGCATCAACCTAGGCTAAAATAAGGCGTGAATAATTCCTAAAGCATACACAATGAAAGTTAATAAGCACAATGCTGTCTTCTTCACTAATAAAGTCAAGCAGTGGCATAAAAGGTATTGGGAAACTAGGCAGAGCGCAAGCATGCTCGTAGCCTACTGTCTCCCCTTGAATAGATTTCCCTTATGTTACGTTAAGTGACTTGGAGGCTCTCTTGGTAAGTCCAGATCTCTAGTATCTGGTCTAGCCCTGGCGCTCCACAAAGGTCAACAAAATGAGGTAGCAATCATACAGGTGAGAGTAGGCAAAAGCCCTTCACTTGTATACTGCTACACTCGCAAAGGAAAATATGCACAAGGGTTACAGGCTAGCTAGCTTCGTCGATGTTATACAGGCTCCGACTTGCCACATACATAACTCAGACAATGACCAAAGATACCTTCCAATGTCAAGCATTAAATAATAAGAGAGAACAGCCCAATAATTAGAAGCACCCCAACACTATGGTACCATTTGACTATGACTCTAATAATCCCTAAAACTAGTGCAAACATATACGGAGAGCTAGTGCTGGTAATAAGACTGGCCGACTATGGAAGTCGTATGCAGAACCAGAAGTGATAAGTAATTGAATAAAGAGAGAAGTATGAAACCGAAGAAGTTCAGAGAGAGAGAGAGATAGTAGTATAGAGGGTTATATGGGAGACAGGTTGCAAGGGACATGTAGGACCTAGCGCACTAAGCCTAGCTCTGCGGAAGGTAGCTCCTCGGAGTCGGGACCCCTAGGATCACACACAAAGGCATGGTGGTCAGCCAATCACAGGCCGCTACGTCACCAGGCAGCAGGGCTGCAGAAGGCTCCAGGAACCACCAGCCAATCAAGGGCGCGGGAAAGCGCGCGAGCGGGAAAACTCCTCCAGTGAGGGAGGCAACACATACCTAAGCACGCACATACTACCACCATGCTCTCGCTATTCTCTCTCCCCCTCCACAATGCATCTTACATTCCACCAATGATATAACATACTTCCCGTTGTCACATACGAAAGTAAACACCACCACGGGACTGACTGTAAGAACACGAACACTGTGAAAGAAAGAACAACATTATCTGATAACTGTAGCCCATTTCACTACCCTGGCGAGCACTAGCGAGTTACGAGCGCATTCTGGCAAGCTGGCCAGCGTAACAACGCAAGCAACTTATACGACGCAGCATAAAGCAGGGCAGAAATACGTAGATAGTTAAAATACAAATATAAATCAAATACATATGATTTTGCTGTTCTGGGTCCCAATGTGCAGTCTATTTCGAAATAACTAGCTGTAGATTTCGTCTTTGTTCAGCTGCGTCGCCTGGTTCGTCTACCTGTCAATGTGTGCCGCATTGTGAAAACGAAGTAAATAATATCTGAATAATCAAAAGATGAATGTCAGATGAAAGGAAACAGGCTAGAAGTGTGCACTGTGTGTCTACAGATTGTGTCTGACGACTTGGGCATCAGCGGCGATGATTATCTGGAGGCTCTTCGTGCTCAACCTGTTAAGCGTTCAAGCAAAAATCACTAGTCCAGGTAAGATGACTTAATAAATTATATCGTTAATACCGAATGATTGATTTGTAGTGCATGGTAAACGCTCAAAATAATCACTGCATAGGTTATGTTAATGAACTCACGATTACGCAAACACACCAATATATTACCATGAGGCACTATATACTCGGTTTCTTTTCAGATGATGATAAATTGAAACCCTGTCCAGCTAATTTATCGATACTTAATGGAAACATGAAACTACTATGTCTCTGCATCATAATAGGACCAAGTTTATATAATTAGCACCATATTTCATTACAGAATCATCATAATAACTGAGGAATCCTGATGGGAACTTTGCAAATTATCGTCAGTTGAAAATAAACAGAGTATAGTCACTTTGGGTCTTGTTGTTGTTGTTGCTGTTCCTCAGGCTGTCTGGCAGAGCAGCCCCAAGGTCCCGAGCAAGGCCAAGGCCATAACCGAGCGCCCCCACAGAACCCTCCCAGCTTACCACTAATAATGCACAGGTGACCGAAGCCACTCAAAGGAGGGGAGCTGAGGAGGGTGCGGAAACGCCCGGGAAACAAAAGCCCCACCCAAGGCCCTGTGCCCCTCAGCAATTATAAAGGGAAAGTTGAGGGGCAAAGGAAAAATGTGACACTTTGGCTCCCAATCTGCCAGGGTTGGCAGTAGGGAGGTCAATCCACGGAAAAGACGCCGTCACTTAATATATAAGTAAAAGGAACAGTCAGAGTAAGCTATGGGTATGGCAGAGAACGATCAACTCTCATTCTGATAGACTTTGGGTCTAGAATCACTATATAGCATGCACATGCACCTCATTTAGAAATTTGGAGAACAGCTCCTAACCAACCCCCGACACCCGTCACCTGCTCCCCCCACAGGGACGAGCAACGAGATACAACGCACATTCATATACGAGCGTGAACCCAAAGGTATAAAAACAGCCCCATCTCTTACATCGTCAACTTGATCAATAATAAGTTATGTAGCCAACAATCACAACACAAGCAAAACACTCTTCGTACTCAGCAAAACTAAAGTAAATGGTGTTCTCCCTTGTCCTGCTCTAACATACTTACACAAAGCGCTTTGAGCCCTCACAAGTTTCAATATTAACAAAACTCCATCAAGCCTAGTTCACATATCAATGGATTTTGCTTAACCCCTTCTGTAACGGGACGTCTTTTGTACTTTATTATTGCTACTATTAGGCGATTTCATTCAGTTTGAAAAGGGCCTCCAACAGTTAACAGGCTTCGAACGAACTCAGTGAACCATATCAACTATCACATATCCTTCATAAGCTGGACAAATCTTTAAAAGACATTGCCGGTACAGAAGGGGTTAATAAACTATCTGCAATGGACTGGGATGTCAAAAATATACTTTAACATAAAAATTACAATTGTTTGTGTACAGCTAATGACAAGTTCGTGAGCTCCTGTGATTTTGTTTGAAAACAAATACATTGATGTTCTTATTAAATCAACTACATATTAATAAATATGTTGGATGTATTTATACAAAACTAGACCTGGTTTAATATGAACATCAATCTAAATTAATATATTTGCATAAAGGAAATCGTTAGAGCTCACGAACACTTGTAGCCTACAGTACATTCCTATATTGCTTTATAATGATATTATTACACTTTCATTATATATACTCATTCAATGATTGTTCATACTTACAGTTAACTTTTTAGTAAGTCTTCAAACATGTTAAACTATATCAAATAGTACTACTGGTTTGTCTGATTGTAGGTGAAGGTGATGAGGCCCGGCATGTTGTGGAAGCACTAAACGCTGTTCTTGGTGCTCAGCCCCTACTTCAAGACTTTGTTATTCTTTTAAAAGAGAGCACTTCGCCGGTAAGAACAAAGCGTATCGCGTAAGTTATGTAGTTTAATACAATCATCATAGGAATAATTCAAACTCTTTACTCCCAATGTTTTCCTGTGAATAGTACAGACTAATTTGAAGACCACTGTATACTCTGGAGCATAAGATTTCAAGTCAACCTACGAAGCTTTTGAATCAAGATAGATAATTTCTGTTTTAGTGCCCAGAGAATCTGTTGGCAATTGAACAGTATAGGAGCATATTCTTCAATATTATAAGTATATTCTGTGTATGGTGCTTAGCTCCCTTGACCAACTTTGAATGTGGTATTCGACCAATCGCGATCAAATAATGACTACTATGGGTTTCAGAGGCCGCGTGGCATCGTTTTTCGGAAATAACTTGTTAACAAACAGTTAGATCAGTATATTTTGACACAGCTTTGTTCACACCGTCCCCTAATTTATGTCAATATAGTGCATTACCAAAAGTGTAGAAATAAGCCAGTGGTCCCTGTTTCATGATGTTAAAGTCGCACATTAATGACTAAGATAATGACAAGGCTACCGTGGCTTACCTATGAGAACCACCAAACCATTATTGCTCCTCCATCAAACACGGTAGTTATCAGCCACCACCCAACCCTATTATCGCCTTTAAATTCAAGTAATCTGTCAATATAAAGTATAAATATACAAAAATACATAGTTTGTCATTAATTTGCGACTTTAACCTCATGACACAGGGACAAGTGGCTTATTTTTATACTTTTGGCAATGCACTGCATTGACAACAATTAGGGGACGGTGTGACAAAAGCTGTGTCAAAATATCATACTGGTCCAACTGTTTGGTAATAAGTTATTGCCGAAAAACGATGCCACACGGCCTCTGAAACCCATAGCAGGTTACACCAATTCGAGTATTTGAACCTTCACAGATAGGTTCTGAAACATCTGGGCTATAATAAAGTACAGCATTCGATACTGGTTCAAATGGGTGCGTCGAATTTATGCTCTGGAGCGTCCATTGCCATTGTTTAAGAAGAGTATTCCTTGTACCATTTTGCTGAAAAAAGCATCTTGTATTTAGTTTTTTGGGTTTTGTTTAACGCAGTTGTAGTCATTTATGATCAAGATATTAACCAGTAAATCAACAGTCTTGGACTTGTTACGACCGGGGCTCGTATAAAACAAGGGCTCTTAATCATTGGACTAGGAAAGCACACAGCCACAACGGTAACACTAGATCCAACCCCTGAACTTATAATGCCGGCGCACAAAAACACCTATACCCTCCAGAGTTAAATCTGCGATAACGGGGTATCCTATAACTCAGGAAAGTGCACTACTACTACAGGCTGATGATCTCTGATACAGCCTGATCACAACAACAACATACAATTACGGTAATAAGGTATACTAGGAAAAGATAGATCTTAATTAAATCACTCCAATGATTTAATGCAAACTAGAAGAAAGTATATTTAAAGTTACTCTAAACAATAATGAACTTTCACTCCTATACTAAAGAAAGTGAACGAAAGTCCCAAAGCATCGAGCAGGAATCTTCTGAAGAAAGTCTGATGCTAGGTTAAGATGATCGTATCGGATTTTGAAATGTAGTATAAAGCAGGAACAGGATATGACAATTGTAAGGACATATAGGGTTAACTGGCACGGGAATAATAACTGCGCAATAGTAGGAACTCAAACAGCAAAAGAAGTACTTCCTCATCAACGAAACAGCCTAGACTAATAAATGCCGTGAATAATAATGCATACATAACAGAGAGTTTATAATCTAAATCTGGTGTCTGCTAGGCGAATACAGTCTAGCTGGGATGTAGTAGGCTAGGAAACAATGGCTGAGCAAGCGGCTCGTAGCCAAGCGAAGTCCTTAAGGCTGTGCGGCCAAATTACGTTAATTGACGGGGTGCTCTCTTGAGAGATCCAGATCGCTAGTATCTGGTTCTCTCCTGGCGACCCTCTCAAAGTCAAAGCAAACGAGTTAGCACAGTGTTGGGTGGCAGAGGCAAAAGCCCTCACTCGCAACACAGTGCTAAACTCACAAGGTACACAGTCAGAAACCCCACCTAGGCTTCCCACGTCTCCGTTGTGATTGTACAGGTTCAACAAAACCTAGTACACATGGAAATCACAACACCAGTAGCCTTATCCCAGTCTAGCATTAAATCCCCCAGCAGACCACCAAGATACAGGACGGGAGACACCGTGAGTGTGTCAACCTCTACAGACAAAAATGGTAACCCTTCCAAAATGCCTAACTAAACATGTGTTATCTGAGAGCTTCAGCATATAATACGATGGCCGATATATGAAATCGTGCAGAACCAAAGGGAAGTTATGATATTAAATAGAGTAGAAGAATGAGAGGTAAGAAGTTGAGAGATAGAAAGTGCTCTATAGGTAGAAGTCGGGAGACAGGGGGGCAAGGGACATGTGAAGGGTATGCTAGTCAGGAACTCCTCCAGGATCACACACAAAGGCATGGTGGTCAGCCAATCACAGGCCGCTACGTCACCCAGCAGCAGGCCTGCAGAAGGCGCCAGGAACCACCAGCCAATCAAAGCCGAGAGAAGAGACCACGCGGGCCAGCAACTCCTCAGGGAGGGAGGAGGGAGGAGGAGGAAAAGCAACAGTCACCTCCCCCACCCTGCTCGCTCGCTCTCTCTCCTTCACTACAATGCATCTCATGTTCAACTCATGATATAAAATACAATGCATTGTCACAGGCGAAAACAAAGACCACTTCTATCCTGCCTGTGACATGACGATTCACAAGAAAGAAAGTACAACATTGTAGACAGACTGTAGCCCATTTCACTGCCCTGGTCAGTGCTAGTGGCTACCGGGAGGCGATTCTGCCAACGCTGACAGGCGTCACAGACTTAAAGTCGTACTACATAAACAGCATATCTAGTAAAATATATATTTTGCATCAATAAATACACATTAAGAAAACTGAGGTTTATGCATAATGCATGAAAGATACTTCAGTCTAGAAAACAAATATACTAAATCTTAATATGGCATCAAAATGCCTTAATAATTAAAGATTGCACAATATAAAAAAGTACGAGCATACGACACTATAGCCACGTCGATAAGTCTCAAGACGGTCGTTAGTTAAAATAAATATAGTTAATATAGGACTTCAGAGGCTATGAACCCTATTGGATTCTTAAGCCAGCACACTGTAAGTCAAGAATAACGTCAGGACTTGGAGCCTCTCTGCGAGAACTCCAGTCCCTTCGATATTTTCAGCAAATCATTTGGCGATATAGTGCTTTAAGACTGCATTAAACAATTATATTACTGTACACCTAATTAAGGGCCATCCTTTTTCCTATACCATACAATATATTTTCAGTTTGATGATGTGAGTGAGGTACGAGCACCGTGGGGAATTGGAGTGTTCGAGGTGAAGGTGGATGACAAGAACAGCAACATAACTCGGGCTCATCTGTCCTTAGTGGGGGAACAGGCTAGTGAGGTATGTACAGTCACTTATAAAAAATCGTGGACCCCGTAGATTTTTTTTTTTTATGCAACTATTACTATGAGGATTGATTGTTGGATAGAACTGGCTTTTCAATAAATAGTATAATATAGTTTGTGTAGTTGATGTATAGAGAATTATGATCATATATTCGTGTCCAGAGATGTAGTTCCATAATTAGAAATAGGCGAATTAAGTCAACGATTTTTTATGAGTGACTGTACCTGTACAGTGTGATTATATAATATATAATTACACAAATGTGGACCTTTAAAGCCAAACTCTGATACAATTGAGCTTTAATAAACTATGTTCTTGTCTCGTTTGCGTTTGATATAATTCAGATGAGTGCATCGCCATTTTTGCTCTTGACCGTACAGCTGCCTGTAGGCCTACACGTAGCTTATACATTACTAGTTCATACAAGGGACTGGAGTTCTCGAAAGATAAACATTCTAAGTTCTTGGGGGTAATTATAGATTAAAAACTATCTTGGATTGAACATGTTAAATATTAAAAAAATAAAATATCTAAAGGCATAGGGATCATATGTAAAGCTAGAAAACTACTGAATATATCAACATTATTAACTATGTATAATTCTGTTGTATACCCCTATATTACTTATGGGGTAGAAGTTTGGGGTAATGCAAGTGAATGTAATATCAAACCCATCATAACTCTACAGAAAAGAACAGTAAGAATAATTAAATTAGCCCACTATAGAGCACATACTGCCCCAATATTTAAATTATTAAAGCTATTACCATTTAAAGATGTGTATGTTTTTGCAGTGGCAAAATTTATGTTTAAAATTATGAAAGATCTTACTCCAGGCTTCTTTAAAAGATATGTTCACATTACATAATAGTATACATCAGCATTTGACCAGGCAGACATAAGGTACATGTTCCCATTGCCAGAACAAATGTATTGACAAACACATTTAGGCACAAAGGAGTTTTAATATGGACTAATATAATGGATAAGATAATTTTACACTGTAGTCTCTACATATTCAAAATAAAGATTAAAGAATATTTGAAATAAATAATGTTTAAGGTAGTGTTGAGTGAGAACAGATTATTAAACTAGACTGATTTTGTTTTTGTAATTGTAGTAAAGTTAGTTTTCTTTTTTAGCACTTGTTATTATTGTTTAGCACTTTCTTGATGATTAATTTGTATTAGTGTAATAAATTTAAAGGGGACATATATGCCGGATGGCATCAGTTCCCTGTTGTCATATATAGGACTTTTGTATGAAATACTATATGATATGTTTGTAATATTGATGTACTTTATGACAATAAACTTTATAAAATCTAAACAAAAAAAATAGGGGCTCCAGTACTGATGCTATTCTTGACTTAAGTGTGCTGGCTTAATGATTCAAAAGGTTTGATAGCCTCTGAAGTACTATTTTAACCAATTTGTGGAATTGGGCATGTGTCTAAAGAGAATATTTCAAAATATGTCCTCAGCATGTCAGAATAGTGTTCAGATAATCTATACCATTTATCACTGCAGACACTGGTCAGACAGGTGCATTCGTGGATTCTGTGTATTTGAATAATAAAACCTGTAAACCCATCCTTATATGTATTCAGTTGATAACCTCGTAAGTCGCATTTTAACTAACTAATAATATTTAAGTATTTGGGATATAATATGATTTAACACATTTAAAGACAAGTTTTTAAGCATGTGGGATATAATAGAGGACTGAAAAATCTTGTCTGTATTCGATACAATTATAAATGGATGCGTAATTATAATTGTTCCTGACTGCACAGCCGCCAACACATGCAGCTGTTACATACTAATGTTATTTATCATAGCTTCATCTAAGTATAACAATAGCATATAACAGTCCTATTATTATGGTAGCTTGTATATGCTTAGTGCAAATGCTACACTCAAATAATACTTGCATAGAAGAAAAAGGAAAAAATCTACGTAGCAGCTGGAACTGAAAAGCCAATTGATAGCGTAATGCATAAATGCGCGGAATTTCGGTGTGAGTATCCTAGGTTCGAGTCCTTGGAGTGCCACATGTAATTGCTGATTTCATTAATTGAGTTTAGAAGTAAAGTTGGTTGGTGATAAATATGAATAGGTGTCCAAATACTAAACTCTTTTGGTCTGAGTATGGATTTCTCTAATTTGCTTTGGCGATTATGAAAATGTTCTTTATTAAATTAATACCTTATATAAATATAAATGTTTGAAAAATATACCAAATTTTCCACAATCGGTAATTGGTAAATTTTCAGGTATGGCCTATATGTTACTTTTCCATGTAGTTTCTTGATACTCACCTTGAAAGTTACATTATATGTTAAATATAAAAACATTATTCTGTGTTCTGTTCTTTCTTTTGACAGTTGCGTGCAAAATCCTGGTCGGTGACGGTGGTGGTGATTAGCGACAACCCAGCCTTCCTCGCCACCTTCAGCAAGTGGTCCCTCAAGGGCCGCCTCCTGGTGTGGTCCACGAGGCTCCTGGTCCTCACCCGCCTCCCACACCAGCGCCTCCAACACCTTCGCAACACCCTCGCTATGACTAACTCTATGTTGCTTGTTGTGTCTCAAATTAATCCAATAAGGTATGATTAATTGCCCGAAAAGTGGTTGCATGGATTCCCTGGACTGCATAAAACATGGTGTAATGTGTGAATAGATGAGCACCATTAATGTAATCTGCAGACATAGGCATGTTTAAACCAAGGCATATTGAAATGAAATATATAGAATGATTATTGGAATATGTCAACCCTGACAATATGCGTTATCATTTGTTTCCACTTTTTGTTACTAACTTACTAACGATTATTTGTTTAAACTTCAAAAACGTATTCCAGAGTCAAGACCTATATAGACCTACCATATAGCCAGCCAGGATCTAAGATGCTCTCTGTTGCTTCCTGGTCTTCTGAGAGAGGTCTGCATAAAGAAGTTCAGCTCCTATATTACCCTGATAAGTTTTCCAAGTAAGCATAGTATACATGAGATATATTGTTAATATACGAAGTTATACGAAATTAACATGAACAATTATACAGTTAATAACTTTTTTGAAACCTAACTGTATTCTGAAACCAATTTTAAAACATTGTATTGATGTTTACAGATTTTCCAATGGTGCTCGATTGTCCGTGTCTCGAGTAATACGTGGTTCAGACATAACAAGGACAGTGGACGACCCAGATGTTCCTGGAGAAAAGAAGATAATGGTTCTCAACGCTGACAACGCTCTTATCGAAGCTATTGGGGAGAATATGAATTTCACGTACGTGTTATGTCTTCAAATTTACATAAATGCAATGTACATAAATTCCTGGAACTATATCTATATATGATGCATGTGATAACAAAAATCAATATGGATATTAACAATATTTACTTTACAGAATCAAGTATGTCTCGCCACCAGATGGCCATTGGGGTGTGTTGCTCCCTGATGGTTCATGGACAGGCATGGTCGGCATGGTAAATCGACATGTTAGTACCAACTTATTATTTTTTGTCACCGTTTAATACAATGACGGACGAAATTGCGATAAAGTGTCTTTAATTTGAGACTGGAAATTCAATCAAATGATAATGTTTGGTGGTAGGCAAAAACTTAATTCAAAGAGGAAACGGTGACAGGTGCAAAAAAAAATATATATATAATTTCAACAAACTAAGGGTTACGGGTTACAGGTTACGTAGAAGCTAGAGTGCTTCTCAGTGGGGGGAAGAGATTGAAGAAGTTAGAACAAGTACAGTTCAATAAAGTAAAAAATAGGAGATGTGAAAGATGGTGGGCTGACCACCTTGCTGTTGTTTATTATATACTACTGTCTATCTAGTACATCAGGTTTAAAAAAGAAAATGATCTATGTTAAAAAACAAAACAAAAATGTCGACCCAAGAGCTCATGACGTTGCCAGTGATAAGTATGTCGACTCCTTGCTAATTTTATTCCAATATGTCTCACTGCCCGCTGCCCTGCTATTCCGGCTGCTTCGATGGGTCCCCTGCCTGAGGTCCACCGAAGTGGGCATTAGGCAAGAGATCCATCTACCTGATTAAGTGCTCTCGGCAATGCTCCCCATACGACATGCAATCTTAATGGTTCTCCTGCCTAAGGTCCACCAGGGTGAGCCCCAGACAAGAGCTCCACCAAACGCACATTTATTCAGTAAAGGATAGGAGGATGGGCAGTGCACCAGCTCGGGAGCATCACCGTTGACTTCCTCAGAGTGGTACTGTGGGATAGTTATGATGAGGCACTGATATCTCCTCCCCGAGATCGGGGGTATCTCGGGGGCTCTATACTGGCACTCCTATCGGTGTTGTCATAGGATTACAGGTGGCAGTGATGAGGGACGCTCCAGCCTGCAGAGCCCCTGGTTACGTCATGTTTCGTTGTCATAATCGGTAATGTCAATATTGTTAGTTGCATTATTTATAGGTACTTTTTTTTTTTTAATGAATCAATGAATGAATATAGAAAAGGTGGGTGAGGGTGAAAGTAGGGAAGTTTTTATTGGTTAAGTAGGAGAGACAGTGGTAATAGTGAGAGAAAATAGGGTGTCGGGGCTTGATCCAACGTGCGTGAGTTGAGTACTTGGGTTGGGTGTTGAATTGTAATCGTTAGAGCATTCTTTAATGAGATTCAGGTGGCTTGCCAAGAAGCGGGCTGGGGGTGGTGAGTACAAGATGAAGGTGGGAGATGGTGGTGATGAAGGTGGTGGTGAAGAAGCTGATGATGTTATTCTTTTTCCAGACATTTATGAAGGCTTCTCTGGTGCAGACACTTGGAGAACTGTTTCTTGAAGGCTGGTGAGAGAGGTTTTCCTTCTGCAGCTGCCTTGATCTTCTTGGTCAGCTCGCTGAAGGGCTCCTGAAGCTCACTGGCGGTGGCCCCCAAGTCGACGTCTCCATGATCTTCCTCCATCTCCTCCACGTCGACATCTTCTCCTATGGTGGACTCGGAGCAGTCGGCAGAGGAGGAGGCTGCCACCGGATGTTCAATGGTGGCAGGTGCTGGAGTCGATGCTGCTACTGGTGCGGCGACGTTGACTGGTGTTGATGGTGGGGCCTTCTCCTTGATTGTTGTTGAAGCTGTAGATGTGGGAGTCTTCTGAAGGCAAAGTGGTCGAGGCAGGAGTTGAGTCTTCGGGTTGTTGGTAGGCTTCTTTTTGGGCGGTTTCTCGGTTGCTGTTGTTCGGGCAAGGAGATCTGGAGGGATGACTATGGTGGGCAGGTGGTTGGCAGCTAGTAGAGCAGGCAGAAGAACAGCAAGTCGGCCTCGATCATCCCCAGCAAGCGCAATTGCCGTGTGGACGATGACTGTGATGATGTCAGTCTTTAGGCCAGACTTGACTCCGGTGGTAGTGGGTCGCTTCTGCCTTGCTTGATGGAGTAAGGAGCCCCTCACAGGTCTGCCATGGGGTCCTGTCACTCTTGCTGCCTCCTTGCCCTTCCTTCCCTTGATGATGGTGAATTCCACTTTCTCTCCTTCACCTAGTGAAACAATTGTTCATTTGTTGTTAGGCACAATGTTCTTTCGGTGGATGAAAAAAGTCTGCTTGGTCTCGTTCTCTGGTGATAAATCCATACCCACTTTTCACATGGAACCACTTTACCACGCCATAAAAGGTGGTGGGTTGTTCCTGGGTGGCCATGGTGAGAGTGGGTGTTTTTTTTTTTAATTCCCTCTTGTATATAAAGGCTGTGGCTGTTGAGGATTATTATGTAAAGTTGTTGGGGACCATGCATGAAATCTGTTATTCATTGATTCTTTTAATTCCAGGAAGTACGGATCCTCCAGCAGCTCCATATTATTCAAGACCTTATTTGCCCTGTTGTGCAGTTTTTGATTTATTGGAGTTTTACTAATATTGTGAATTTACTAAGATTGTGAAGTTCTTCTGTTGTGAAATTGTATGGGTATGATTCGTTATAGGCGAAACGAAGGGCTGTATTCTGGATTTTCTGCAGTCTTGGATTTTCTGCAGTCTAAGTAATTGTGTGTTTGATAATCCTGTGAGAGGTATGCATGGATATTCAACAGTAGGTAGAACATAAGCCTTAACTAAATGAAGATTGATATTTAGTGGCAGATCTTTGAACTTGTATACATCTGTTAGCGCTATATTACCTTTGTTAATTACATCTGTGACATGCTTTATGACTCCTCCGTTCGTGATTTTGAGGCACGTCTTGCCTTCCCTTTTTTGCTCCATCAGATCAACCTCTACAATTATGTCTTCTGTTTTCTTTACTGTTAGTGAAATTATTGAAAATGTGTTTATGTTAGTCTTTATTTTCCAGGCCCTTTCAAAATTATTTACTCTAGTTGGGGTCTACGGCGGGTTGTTTTAGCCAGGGTTACTGAAGTGTAGGTATTCAAATTAATACTTTCATTTAGCATAAGTTAGTTTGCGACTCCTCAGACATAATACCTTCGGCGAGTAATTTTGCGTTGTCTCACGCAAGTGCCTTAAGTGGCTCAGAAACAGGGAAAGTGAATATATGATTGAATGTGTACAATTGCCAAGACAAAGAGTGTGAATGAGTGACGGAACCTAATATGCTTACAAGTTAATAATTATATAGTATGAACTACAGTTCGAAATATCATATTTTGCAATATTGTAGACTCAAATGGGTAGTATTATAAACAGTACTTGTATTAATATCCTGCATTACCCTGTTATAGTTTTTACATATAGCAAGTCCTCACAACGTTTATCCCAATTACTCATGTACTTAAACCAAAATTGACAGACCAATATTTCCAAAAAGTGGTGTTGTATATCAACGTTTTAGCTGTCATCCATATAATTATGTGGTTTAACCAAAATGCCACTTTTTATTTGACAACATACGACATGTGTTTGTGGCAATACATAGTATCCAAAACTGTGATGAACACCATTACAAGACTTAACCTGATGTAAAAAATGGTTGAAAGATTATATTTTAACAAACATTTATTTACAAACATTATATTCACCAGGAAGTAGTCTGCTTCTGACTGACCGTTGTCTTCCTACATAGTTTATTATAGCATTAAAAGTTATACTTTGCTGTCTAGTCAGTAATCCAAGCATGTGAATCTTTTATAGTATAGTTGTTGTCCAACAAATATGTCACGCTTTCATAATTACCTACAAAAATGGTAATGTTTTCCCAATTGTCTAGAAAAACTGCCCTTTGAATTTTTGTGGAACTGGCATTGTAGGGACGCCAGTCTGAACACCAATTACAGAAAACAAAAATATGAAGTGAAACAAACCACTGTAATCAGACACTTTGAAGAATGCCTTTACCTACATATAGAATACATTTCCAATACAAATCCAATAATTTCGCTCTTTACGATGTGATGGCAAACACTGCAGACAGGATTTGGTAAGGCCTATCCCCGACTAAGTAATTTAGTTATTTTAATTAGGAAAATGATTTGTGGGAAAACCATGTATCGGCCGTGGCCTTCCTTGGGAGCTCGGGCTGTTCGACCAGGCCGCCTAGGGAACGACTACTAATACACAACCTTTCAGTAATATTTTCCATATAGTTATGCACTCTCCTATACGTTCCATATTGCTTGATATTTACGCTTTTATACATGTTCTAGGAAACTGAAATTGGTCTAGGGCTGTTTACAATAACGCCAGCCCGGTATGGAGCTGTTGACTTTACTTACCCAGTAAATATTGCTTTCGTGACCCTCTTTGGTGGTCGAGGGAGCCCTGAGGTAGACCCCTGGAGCTTCCTGCTGCCCCTGACGCCCTTAGTGTGGCTAGTTCTATTGATGGTGTTGATGGGGGTGGTCGCTGTTGTCACACTCCTACTCTCCTGCAGCCCCTTCAGAACAAACCTTTGGCAGATTCTACAGAATACTTCAGCAACCTATATTCGTGTACTACTACAACAAGGTATCATTCTTGTTTTATTGTGTGAAGTATCTGTAATTATACATTTAATAATGCGTGAAAAATATAACCATTCATTCATTCCAGGATCAAGATTTACAGACATAGCACTTGAATATAATCATGGTTATTTTAGTAATTGATCTCTAAATTGGCATATATTGCAGCGGAAGTTAAAATGACTCCTAGGAAACTGCAAAAATCATCTTTGATGATCTGTGCTTTACTTATGTTTGTAGATGTTTGTAAGACGGTAGGGTGGTGGTGGGATCGTGTGATTGTGGGTGTGTGGATGTTGATGACACTGGTGATGACACGGAGCTATGCTGGCAACCTCATATCACAATTGGCCGTACAGTATGTTCCTGAACCATTACATACGTTTGGAGACTTTCTGGAGACGAAAGCCACTCTTATGATATACAAAGGAACATCTGATGAGGCAGCTTTAAAGGTAGGTTAGACTTCAAACTATTTTTTATATTGTCATATACTGAATAGGATAATTGGGCTCCCTTAAGGGGCCGGTTTACACATGCACAAATTTTTGCCACCCAAGCAACTTTTGTCACCTCTAAGGGCAACTTTTCTGGGACCCCCAACAAGGTGGTTACACAAGGCAGAGTTGCTCGTAGCACAGATTTTAATGGCACTCTCACGTACACTCTTTCGTTCTCACTTCGACATTAATTGGTCTTAATTCGGCCGTTTTAGCTTCCCGTCATGCTGTAGATACAACACAATCCCTATGATAAAGCATGATAAAGCTGAGCATATACTGTATATAAACCAAGGTAAGTGTGACTATATTGCTCGCTATACCTAAAACAAGCGACATAAATCCACGTCTGGTGGTAAAAGTGGAAGTCAGTTGAAGCAGCAGCACGCTCATGATTGCATGGCTATCTTATCAGTACCCTGATAATTTATTTAGTGTCTATATTGTTACTTATTTACCCATTAAACTAGATATGTTTAAGTACTTTTAATGATTACTTTAAAAAATTACAATGTTCTCCGAATCTAAAGATCTATTAAATATCTCAGGAAACACAATAATAACGTAGGCTATTCAATAAGTAAACATAAGCAAGATAAAGAAATGGTAAACGCAGGAAGTAAGCGAGAGAGTAGACTGACTGGCTCGGGCTCACCCGGCTAAGCCAATCACAGGATATGATTTACGTATTTCACATTTAACACCTTATTAGCGGGCTAGCGGTCTATTTATATGTACCGCCCAGCGGGGTGTTTGTAGCCATAATAGGGCTGTTTACGTGATCATTTTCATGCCTAACTAAGACCCAGAGCGTAAAACAAGTATCTATCCCTGAAAGGGCATAAACAGAGCTTTCCGATGACACCATAACGATCCTTTTATGACGGCTAGTTTTCTTGCAACAACCGCGCAACACGAGTGCAAAAAGCATGTAATTCGGTACTTTCCCCATACAATTCAGTATGTAGCGAGTGAGAGAGGGAGGGAGGAGGTGGGATTCGTGTCAGTAGGTTCGCCGCGGTGGTCTGGAGCAGTCATACGCTCGCTACTCTCCTGCCACCACTTGTCTCTCTCTCTCAGCAACATTACGTGCTGAAATTGCCACACGACCTATGTCGCGCACCGCCAGATAGTCCAAATTTATGATACTCGAATTATGTTGCGCGCCGCTAGTTAAGGGTTAAAATACTGTAGGTAGTGACGGCATTCCTCCTTTGCTTGTGTTTACTGTAATATATGTACACATTTATGGGTTCCATGTGGTATTTATAGCTCTTAAGGTTCGGATATCACTTATCTCATTATAATTAAAACTTATATAGTTTAATATATATATATATATATATATATATATATATATATATATATATATATATATATATATATTAATAGGCCTACAGAAGAAATGTATTTCCACGACATAGCCTACTAATTCACGCCAAACACTATACCGATGTACTGTATATTTAGGCTACTAAGTTATTTAAAGAGTAGGCCTACTAAGGGTAGGTTTTTAGTGTGTTTCTCAGACTTCCATCAAGCTTGAAATTACACCCCCTTGACTCCCTTTCAAGATAGATTTGTACATTTTTCGGTAGAAAAATTTCCCGGCTGAAAGCCGGTTCCTCTTAAATTACAGGCTCGCTGTCGCTCGCCAGGATAAAATTGACACCTGAATGGCACGAAAGGTCTTAATATGGGGTGAAAGTTATTAAAATCGCTAAACTAATGGGGAAAACGTTTTATAATATCAAAAGCAATGGGGCTAAACATGAGGGAGAAAGGGGTCAAGAAAAAAATCCCTCGAGTGGAGATCTCCCCTTAACTGTCTTCGTGGCGCAATGTATAAGGTGTTGATTTTCGGTGTGAGCGTCCTGGGTTCGAATCCACGGACTGCCACATGTGTTTGTAATATTTCATTAATCGATTTTAGGAGTAGAGTTGGTTGTTGGATAGAACATAATAATATATGTGATTGAGGGGGGCAAAAGGCATAACTGCCTATAGCGAGTGCCTCCCCCATAGTTGAAAGAGTGACGGGCAAAATCAAGGGACGTTCGAGCCAAAATGCTTGGACACACAAGAGTTTGAAGCAATTTAAGTCATAGGAAGCGGGAAAAACTGATTCTGGGAGAGTTCCAGAGCTCAGCTGTTGAGTAGAAGAAAGTTTGAGAGTAACGTTTCACTTTTGGGTTGGAGAGTTGCACAGAGTAGGGGTGGGATTAAGTTGCAAGATAGGTACCACGTGCCCTACGTAAAGAAGGTGGTATGTACTGGGATAGCTCTGAGGAACACTGATTATTATAGTAGCGATAGAATAGCGAGAGAGATGCAACATTGCGGCGGAGAGAGAGAGATTGCAGAGAGTTGGTGAGTGGACGGGAGTTAATGATACGAAAGGCCTTCCTTTCAATAATGCTTATATACGGTATATTATCAAGATTACAAAGCATACAGAATAGCCTACATCATTTGTAATATAGAAGGAAGTATTAGGCTAATCATTGAAGTAACGAAGCTACTACTCATATTTAGTTATAACAAAATTATCGTTTACTGTTGCAAATTCTAGCTGCAAGTTGAATAGAATAACCGATATATGATACATTTAATCACTTTAAGGAAGATTCTTCCCATTCTTGCTCAAAGATATTGTATTTAGAGAAACTTTAAGTTGTGCATTCGTACTGTAGCCTACTTCTTCTTGATTAAACAGTGTTATCTCATCCCAATATATTGACTAGTAGCCTATACTGTAATGCAATATATATTTCAAGCTTGAGCATGATTATAAAATATTGAAGCTTGTACATCATATAATATACAGTATAGTTATCACATTACTATTATTGCATGTAACCCATCATTATAGTTGCCGCAACAGGCGATGCGTCCCGTACATTCGGGACGCAAAAGTTGCCCTATTCGGGTGACAAATGGGTCCCGAAAAAGTTGCTTGGGACGCAAAACTTGGTCCACGGAGCAACTTTTGTCACCGATTCGGGTAACTCTGGCATGTGTAACCGCGCCTTTAGACGGATGCACAACCCAGCATGAATGCAGCTTGTACTGAAATCCGAAAACATATTTAAGATCATTACAAACATATCAGCAAGCATGGAGTCCATCTGTGACTGAATAAACATTGTATTAAATTCCGCCGCCTAAAATAATACCTTCCTTTAAGTTGTCGATACCGAAGAAAAAATTTGTTTTGAAATTATGTCAGAGTAATGGTGCGTATCGAGTAATGCCATAAAAATGCCCATGTGACCCTGCTCCTAGACAAATTTCGAGTTATATACGTATTCATAATAGGTCTGTCAGTCATTGGGCACCAGCGCCAAGGATTCAGAGCTTATACTAATTTATAAACGGTTGTATTTACTCAAATTAAAATGGGGCAAATAAGGCGAATGAAGCGAGTCCGTTTGCTTCCGAGGCTAAGTTGGTCTGAGATGGGAGCAACTTGGTTCGGGGATTAACTTGCTATTATATGTTCCATATGCAGGAGCTAGCTTATGCCTCGCATCGATTTCCGAAGTCGTTAACACTATCTCGTGGGACGGCTTGGGGGTTATTATTATATTTATTATTTTTGAATGATCCAACCATTTTAGTTTGCCCCATACAAGTAAACATATACCTCCCAAGACCCCTTCAAACTAATATACATCCCCCATTCCTTCTTTGAGCTACATTTGTTCCGAAAAACTGGTTTCTCCTAAATAATGTGTGCACTATTGCGTATCCAGAAAACTTTGACACTTCACTAGGCTGCAATAGAATATATTCGCCAAATTAATGAGGTGAAACATCTTAACATTCCCAAACTAATGGAGTAGAGTATGTGAGATCCAAAAAAAAAAAAAAATGCCTCGCACCAGATTAATAGAGTGCGGCAAGAGAGAGCCTTTGCTCTCTTGGGTAGTGCCTGGGCTTTTCCACCTTCAAGTATCATGCACCACCTCCCGATGCAGCATTCATAGTTTAATCGGCTTTACCTTCAGGAAACATCTGAAAGTGTGGCATAGTATTGTAGTGAATTGTGACGGGTTGAGGAACAGCACAAAATGTTTAAACGCGTAAAATATTTAGCGCACCTGCCGATTTTGGTGCTTTTAGTAGGCGTTCCAAAAGTGTTTCTTGATGAATCAAGTAGCCCATCATAGATACTCTGTGACACATCACACAAAAATAAATAAATAAATAAATTGCAAAAACGTTGATGTGGCCAGAAAAGGTTGATCGCGTTCATCATAAAGGAATCGAGGTAGATGTTGCAGGGCAGCAGGTAGAAGTAGGACTGGATGGGAACATTTGTTAGTTAAAATAAGACTTCAGAGGCTATCAACCCTTCTGGATTATTAAGCCAACACAATGCAAGTCAAGTATAGTGGCAGGACTGGAGCCCCTTTTCGAGAACCCCAGTCCATTCATGGGAAAATGCTCTTGGCAATCTTTTTATAGTGATTTAAAGCACTATTTAGTAGCACATCATAATCCTCTTTAGCTGCTCTTAGATAATCTTAGGGGCACCGTAGGTCTTTGTGGACAGTTATCGTAGCAATTCCTAGGGCTTTGTAGCGTCTAGCATTTTGTATCTATACTGTAGCAAATCCGTCTAAAACAGAGTTCGGGGCAATTTTCTCAAGACGCTCAAATATTTTCAGATCAGGAATGTTGATGTATAACTCTTGAAGGTGGAAAAGCTCTTTCAAATTGAGCTATTGATGATTTTAAACTAATGTTTTATACCTCATTTGTATTAGAGCATACTTGAGTATTTTCGTGGAGCACATTCATTATAATTTGATTATAAACCTATCCATTCTGACCAGACAGCAACGAGCGGCATTTACCAAGAGGTGTGGAAGGTGAAAGAGGAAGGGCGCATCAGACTCATGGCATTTTCAGATCACGACACAGTGTTAGCAGCCCTCAGGGGAAGTGACACATATACAAGTATTGGCCTGGGTTCCGCATCATTGAAAACAATGTCGCTCCAGTTTTCAGTATCAGGTAATTCAATAAAACCATTCAATCTATTATATATATATATTGAACAATTTACGCTTGTGAGAAATAAGTGACATATTTATTATTATTATATATGAATCAGTATAGCCTAATTACTTATAATGCAATTCGTGTTTAAGTAGTGCAATTTTATAGGTAAATGTGAGTTTTACATTGGGCGAGGCCAGTATCTTGCTTCCTTGGATTCCCTGGCAGTTGCTAAAGGAAGTTCTTTGCTTCCTCCGCTAAGTCGCAAGTAGGCCTATATATTTTATCTTTGTTACCAATGTCTTTATATTGCATATATAACAACATATTCCGTAAGTTATTGAATGTTTACATTAAATGCCGTATCCGTCATAATAATGGCTGATGAAATGATCATACTACATTTTAAGTTTTGTTTATCTGGCAATCATACCGAGTTGCTAGAACAAACATATTATATTTCCAATACAGTTTAAGGATTGGTCCTGGTTATTTAGCAGACACCTACATATGAAATATTTCGACAATGATTCATATTTGTTCTTGAAATAATCCACTTTTGAAGTTGAGCACCCCAACGTTACTCTTCCCAACTTTGCCAGGGTGATGCAAGTGACAGAGGGAGGCTTGTTCGACTACTGGTTCAGGCTATATTTTCCTAATTTTACTACCTGCCTCAACGCACCCAGGAAGTTTGCCGTGAAATCGCCGCTGGCCATCAGAAACCTTTGGGTAATTATCAATTTTATCTTGATAGCGTAATGTATAAGTGCGCGGAATTTCGATGTGAGTATCCTAGGTTCGAGTCCTTGGAGTGCCACACATATTTGTTGATATAATTAATTGAGTTTAGAGGTGAAGTTGTTGGTGGAAACAACATAATAATATTTGAGTCTGCTACCCACTTAGCCCATATGAAGTGAAAGTCAGGGGTCTAACCCTTCCGTTAACTCCCTTAATAGTTTGTAATGTGAGAAGTGCATGTTGATTATCATTATATTTTGGCTGGGTTGTGCATGTGAGTTTAACCTGTAACCAATGCAATCCGGTCTATCTTGCTTATCAAGTGCTGGCATTCACATTGTACTGTAGAATTTAATGCGTTACTGGTCTACTAGACCTCTGCTGTCCGCAATTGACAAGATGGTGTGGCATACCATCCAAGTTAACCCTTGCTATCCCACATATTTAACCTAAACTGAATACAATGTATTACTGATAACCAAAGTAAATGAATAACTGCTTAATTGTAAACTGATTTTTGTTATTATACCTATAGCCAAATTATATTAAATTATGGAAATAAGAACTGCAGTTTCTATTTAGTTTACATTAAAGGTGGGGGCTCATGGGTTGAGGTAAACATGGAAAAATAATCGCCAACCTGCATTATTATAATTATCTTGTAAAATGCAATGTCACTGAAATAATTATTAACAATGGTATACAGGATTTTGCGGATCGTCTATACCGGGCCTGTGACATCATAGTGACGTCTCACCAGTATCCATAGCCTAGAGTGGATGGTGGACTTAAACTCCTGTGACGTCACAGGCCCGGTATAGACGATCCACAAAATCCTTTATACCATTGTTAATCATTATTTCAGTGCCATTGCATTTTGCAAGATAATTATATACAGCTTGGCGATTATCATTCCATGTTTATCTCAACCCATGAGCCCCCACCTTTAATTAAGATACGTGAAATCCAAAACTATATTTTATTCAAAACTACAAAAAGGCGATTGTATTCACCTTGCACAGTGACATTACTATGTTTGTAAGTGATTGAAAAACATAATTCAAAATACATAATATATTTCATTCACAAGATATTTGCCCACATCACGGTCTTGATATGTCAAGTATTCTAGGGTATCTATATCATACGTTTTTTGATAATGTTAACGTTTTTAAACATATGACAGTTTCAGATTAGTTTTAGCAGAAATTTGAGTTTTATTCAGCTTTATTCTATTTGTTAATTTCAAATGATGGACGGGGTTATGCGAAATCCTACCCAAGCTGAATACAATCATTTAAATCTGAAAATACATCACCTTTCCTTCCCCAGGGTATGTTTGTGGTGCTGGCTGGTGGAGGGGTGGCCAGTGTCTTCGCGTTCTTCATAGAGCTCCTGTATTTTAAGTCTTTTAACTGATATCACTAACAAAAACTGTCTGAAATACTACTGCATCTATATACAATCTACTTTGTTATTATACTTTTAAGCAAACCTACCGAACCTCATTCACATATAACGAACCTACGAACCTAACTATCTAAACCAAATGCATGCAAATAAATTCATCCCGTCAAATGATCTACATTTAATATATCAAAACCTTAGCAATCTAGTGTATCTTCGTATACCCTAACTAAACATATTCTAACTTCCAATTTTTGGAATTGGATGGATGCTACCCTCCTAAGAAACAGGAAAGAAAGAAGAACGCATACATACAGGGAGTCCAGCGAGTTTGCTTAGATACTTACAAACATTAGAGATAATGCTATTCTGAGTAGATGAAGTTCTATAGACATGAGCCTTTGGGGGTATTATTTGCAGCTATAGCACCTTAAATTCGGGATATTATAAGTTTCGTATTTTATAACACCGTTTCCCCTAAAACGTGGAAGGAATTGGGAAAAGTACTAAGTAGCGTATAATGAAGCATACTATCCATACTTCAAATTACCATAATAGTTAAATACTCAACAAGTGATATATGGAACTCTCTCCCTCAATCAATCTTCCCTTCATCCTCCGACTTATACTGCTACTTCGTGTCTCCAGGCATTTTTACTCTAACGTACACCTTGAATTTGGCACTCTCAAACTTTGTCAACTTTGCGGGAAACACTTTTTACAGGCAGCTTTGCCCTTTTTCTCTTTCACTCACAGAGAAAAACACAATTAAATATAATAAAATCCAACCTAGTATCTCCAACACCTGCTAACATCCAGTACCATCGTGAACATTAATAGGGATAGGCCTACACCTATTTGAATCTCTCTTAACATAATTTCTAGCCAGGCTCTGACGCATCCGGATAATACATAAGCATATTAGTCTCGTGTGTTTGATACAGGTTTAAATGGGTGCATAAATATTAATATTCACGCCTGTAGAGACCTCGATTCATGACATTTGAGGATGGAAACTTCAGGAATGATTTGCTGGCACAAATAACTAGTGCATCAAATCTTGGCAAACATGAAATTTGGGCAGCGGACCTTATGAGTATCATAGCATATACAGTGTATGTATATTTTTATTATATATTAAATTTCCTCCCTAGATCCCCATCAAGCTTAAAAAAAAAAACCCCAAGACCTCCATCAAGATAAATTTGTAAATTATTCGATATAAAATTGTTCCGGCCGAAAGCCGATTACTACTATATTACAGGTTCGCTATCCCTCACCAGGAAATAAGATGGACATCTAAATTGTACAAAAGGTCTTAACCCTTTCACGCATATGGCGCGAATTTGAGCCTATTGGGGGATACTATAAAGCCTTTGTTACCATCAGGTTTTTTTAGAAACCTTTAGTTTAGTTACTTCAATCTCTGCAGTTGTCTTATGAGTTAGCTGTGGCCAGAAAACTAGGTTTGGAGAGGTAATTATAAGAGTGAGAGAACTCTTGTCTTATTGCTAATCTGGCAACCTCTGCGTCATACATGCGTGTAAGGGTTAATATTGACACACAATGGGCAAACTAATGGAGCGCACGTCTTAACATTTCAAAACTGATGGAGAAAAGGTGGGGGACCAATTATCGCCTTATATTGCAAGTTTCAGGCTAAGGAAGTTGGAGCCATAAACATTGATAATAAACAGAAATGCAGGAATAGTAAGTTTCTGATAGATAAACGATATGATGAATTTTATGTCATGTATTTATACATGCATTCGAACCGTAGTATAGCTACATTTCCGATAAATATCGATGTTTCCAGCTCCAACTTCCTTATAGCCTGAAACTCGTAAATGGTCAAAGCACGGTGCCAAATTATGGTGTGTGCAAACATTTCTATGTTCAAGCTTTTGGTTAACAAAATAGATCAGCACTGGAATATACATCCTGCGACAAGTGCATGAATTGAAATACATTCTACAAATAGGATTTCCCTTCTTAATATACATAGGAAAAGGTTAAGATTCCTTTATTACGCCGTTGTTACGACCGGGGCTCGTATAAAACAAGGGCTCTTAATCATTGGACTAGAAAAGCACACAGCCACAACGGTAACACTAGATCCAACCCCTGAACTTATAATGCCGGCGCACAAAATCACCTATACCCTCCAGAGTTAAATCTGCGATAACGGGGTATCCTATAACTCAGTATAAGTGCACTACTACTACAGGCTGATGATCTCCGATACAGCCTGATCACAACAACATACAATTACGGTAATAAGGTATACTAGGAAAAGATAGAGATCTTAATTAAATCACTGCAATGATTTAATGCAAACTAGAAGGTATATTTAAAGTTACTCTAAACAATAATGAACTGTCACTCCTATACTAAAGAAAGTGAACGAAAGTCCCAAAGCATCGAGCAGGAATCTTCTGAAGAAAGTCTTATGCTGGGGTAAGATGATCGTATCGGATTTTGAACTGTAGTGTAAAGCAGGAACAGGATATGACAATTGTAAGGACATATAGGGTTAACTGGCACGGGAATAATAATAACTGCGCAATAGTAGGAACTCAAACAGCAAAATAAGTACTTCCTCATCAACGAAACAGCCTACTAGGGTTGTGCAACTCAACAACAACCTAGACTAATAAATGCCGTGAATAATAATGCATACATAACAGAAAGAGTTTATAATCTAAATCTGGTGTCTGCTAGGCGAATAAAGTCTAGATGGGATGTAGTAGGCTAGGAAACAATGACTGAGCAAGCGGCTCGTAGCCTAGCGAAGTCCTTAAGGCTGTGCGGCCAAATTACGTTAATTGACGGGGTACTCTCTCTTGAGAGACCCAGATCGCTAGTATCTGGTTCTCTCCTGGTGACCCTCTCAAAGTCAAAGCAAACGAGTTAGCACAGTGTTGGGTGGCAGAGGCAAAAGCCACTCGCAACACAGCGCTAAACTCACAAGGTACACAGTCAGAAAGACCACCTAGGCTTCCCACGTCTCCGTTGCGATTGTACAGGTTCAACAAAATCTAGTACACATCGAAAATCACACCACCAGTAGCCTTATCCCAGTCTAGCATTAAATCCCCCAGCAGACCACCAAGATACAGGAAGGGAGACACCGTGAGTGTGTCAAACCTCTACAGACAAAAAATGGTAACCCTTCCAAAATGCCTAACTAAACATGTGTTATCGGAGAGCTTCAGCATATAATACGATGGCCGATATATGAAATCGTGCAGAACCAAAGGGAAGTTATGATATTAAATAGAGTAGAAGAATGAGAGGTAAGAAGTTGAGAGAGAGAGAGAGAGAGAAAGTGCTCTATAGGTAGAAGTCGGGAGACAGGGGGGCAAGGGACATGTGAAGGGTATGCTAGTCAGGAAAGCTCTGGCCTCTGAGGATGGAACTCCTAGGGACCCCTCCAGGATCACACACAAAGGCAAGGTGGTCAGCCAATCACAGGCTGCCACGTCACCAGGCAGCAGGGCTGCAGAAGACCCCAGGAACCACCAGCCAATCAAGAGGCGCGATACGGCACGCGCGCGAGCCTACAAAGCGAGGGGGGAGGCAGCACATGTATACGCACGCACACACTACCACCCCACTGCCTATATTATTCTCTCTCCTTAACTATATACAATGCATCCTATGTTCAACTCATGATATAAAATGCTTCCCGTTGTCACAGACGAAAATAAAGACCTCCACGGGACTGTCTGTAACAACACGAACACTATGAAAGAAAGAACAACATTGTAGATAGACTGTAGCCAAATACCTTGCCTTGGCGAGTGCTAGCAAGTGGCCAAGCGAGCGGCTGAGCCCACATGGCCTTCTGCTGAGCTGCAGGCGTCACAATGACTTGTTTAATTAACCTTTTACTCAAATAGCGTATTCTTGGACGACGTCACACAGGTTAATGGAAGATGGGAAGCAGCCACTTTTGATGACACATATTTGTAAATAAAAAGGGAGGCTTGAAGAGTTGTTAAAAGTGTTTTATTCGGAATGTTTTAAACAGTGTCATGCTTTGGTACTTGTAACAACATCACGTAAATAGCAAGATGCCACCTAATCAGATACATAATTGGGTGTGGAACTAATTAAAATATGAATTCTGGCTTAAATACCCATGTGGTACTATAATTGTTTCGGTATACCCAGACATAGCCTACAGAAAGGAGCTTATCAAATATAGGATATGATGGGTTAGTGAAATTATGTTATGTAGGCTTGGATGGTTAGGATTTTAAGTTAATAATAATAATAATAATCTTCTGGTTACTTATATAGCGCCCGTATCTCCTCCTTCGAGGATTCACAAGCGCTTTGTTTTCTTTAGTCTACCAGAGACCATTACCCATCCCCCTTGCTCATGGGGAGATGGTAACCGCCGGCTGTATCCCAGAAAAACTTTTCAATCTGAGCGGGGATTGAACGCGAGACCTTCAAGATGGGAATCAGGAACGCTATCAACTGAGCCAGCCGGACGGCTATGACGGTTATATGACAAAAAGAAAACAAAGAAATAGGGCTACTAGCTTACATTTTTCACCTTCAACATCATCATTATCAGCTTTAGGACAAAAGCCTCTCCCAATAGTTTCCACCTCACCGGTCAGATGTTAGCCTGTTCCATCTCACCCCAGTAAAATCTCTCAACCCTCTATCTTGTTCTCTGTCTACCCCTGTCTCTAGCTCCTTATCTAGGTTCTCATTCTGCTACTCTATTATTACATACGTAATCATCTCTAGTGAATACTTCACCTGCTGTGAATTATTTACCACCAAATATAATATACTTCTATAATATTCCTTTAAATACAAAAATATCCCTAGTCAAAGTCCCAAACTCTGGAGAAGAATTACAAAAAATGTCCATGAGAAAAGAGATGAGAAACAGTTGAAGTATACGAGAATAATAAATCGCGCGGTACGATAACCAGACTGAGGCAAAGTACAGTAGCCTATACTGTATATATATATTCGCTGTAGCCTCGCTGATTCACTGTGCCACTTGATCTCGTGCCGCTGACTAGTTCTACGTCTGTTAGTGTCCCGTAAGTCATAACTGTATTTAAGGGGAGATGGTTCACTTTTTGTGCGATGTTTGAATATTCATTATTTTTCTAGTTTTCTCCCTAGACCTCCATCAAAATTAATAAAACTAAAAAAAACATCCATTAGATCCCCCTTCTAAATTAATTTGTACATTTTCGGTAGACAAATGTCCAGGCCGAAGACCGGTTTTTCCAACATTACAGGCTCACTATCGTTCGCCAGGGAAAAATCGACATCTAAATAGCACGAAAGGTCTAAATATTGACCAAGAAATGGGGCGAAAGTTCTTAAAATCGACTAACTAATGGGGCAAACATCTTAACATCTGAAAACTAATGGGGCTAAACATGAGGAAGAAAGTGGTCCAGAAAAGCGGCCCTTCCCCCCCAAGGGTGGTGTCATTAGAGCTCTTTTCTATTTTGTCCTACTACTTAGGCGGGTTGTAAACATATTTCGCCGTATTCCTTTGGTGATTATCTTAGGTTAAGATATCGAGTTTTTTTCATGACATTCGTCAGCGAGGCTGCAATTTAGTAGAAACCGGCCTTCGATAATCATATTTTTCTACCGACAAATGTACAAATTTAGCTTCAAGAAGGGTCATCATTGTGAGGCTTCAAGGGGATATTGGCGAGATGCCTTCAGCAGTGGTGTCGACTAACTGTACAGTCCTAATAATTAACATTCACAGCATATCGGTACGGTTTAGAATACTAATACGATAATACCAATTTGAAACTTAGACCCTTTAAAGAGCATATCAGATTTAACTGCATCCAGTACAGCTGTTTACAATAAGGAGTTTCCTTAGTACCGTATTTGGGTATTTAGGATTGAAATGTTCTCGAAACTATTGTATATTTCATGCGATTCTAGGATAACTGCACCATCCCTGGATTTTTATATTTGTAAATAACTTGCCTATTTTTAACTTATGTTAATGTAGTGTATGTTCTGGGGGTAGGGGGCTGGGAAGCCTCCTCCCCTTGTATAATTCACCTACTAGGGGCGAGGGAACGCGAAAGTGGTCTCTGATCCTAAGAATTGGAACTTTAATGTTATTTATGTTCGAGCTCTGTCTCGAGTCGGCCACCCCTAGCTACTGTATGGGGTATGTGCTAGATTATATACCCTACAATTATACATACATACACTACTAACTTCAGCTAACCTAGCTGAGCCCAATTTATTGTATTATATCGTATTTTAATTTTAATACAAAATATTAATAAAATCTTGTTTAACTTAAGGGGAGATTAGTATTTATTTGTATTTGTTCATACTGTATATATATGTTTATTTATTATATTTAGTTTCCTCCCAAGGCATCGATCAAGTTTAACAAAATACACTCAAGACCCTTCATCTTAAAGATGAATTTGCAAATTTTTCGTTAGAAAAATGTCCCGGCCAAAGGCCGGTTTCTCCTAAATGTCAGGTTTGCTATCGCCAAGAATAACATCGACACCTAAATGGCACAATAGGTCGTAAAAATCGCCAAACTAGGATATTGGGCCTAAGCATATGGGAGAAAGGAGTCCAGACAAGCCAAAGATCCCTTTAATTTAACCTATTATCTGCCAGCCACAATTACCCTATCCGGAATCTCCTAGCCTGTTAATTCTTACTTTTTTTTTTTTTTAAGAGACCATGAACGGAGGAAGGAAACACACAGATAAAACAAAAAGGTCCATGTGCCTAAAGGCATCCTCCATTCATAAAATGTTTGTAACAACTGGATTTAAAACTTATTTGTGTTTTTCGGGGGCATATGTCAGGGCCTGGAGGACAGATGACTGGATACATTATCATGATACTCTAAAGCACCTTCAGATTTCTGGTTTATTAGGTAAGTATGAGGATTAGATTGCTGTACGGAAAAACTTCAGTGGCCGAGCGGCAACTCTTCGTGTTTCTGTGGTCGGAGGGTCTGTCTTTGAGGGCCATAGCCAAGAAGATGAACACCAGCTCGACTACGGTGGGCCGCTGGGTCAGACGCTGGAGGAGGGAGGGTCATCTGTACTCTAGGGACAAGAGCATTCCTTGTTATTTCCTCGCACCGTATGCTGTGCGTGTGGTGCAAAATGTATACATACATATATATCGCTGCCATAAAAAAAAAATCCTTACCGGTATGTAGGATATTTAACAATGCTATTGCACAGAAACCTTAACTGCAGACTATATACTGTTCTTCATGTAAGCTGTTGAAAGCAAATACACATTAATGGTACCTTATTTAAACTGTTTCGTGTCTAATTTCCCTGTGCAAACGTGTAGGGATTAGAAATGTAAATTAAAAATTAAGAGCATATGCAAAAATGTATCAAGAACATTAATGTTTTGGTGCGTTAAAGTGCGTTTACACATTCCTGAGTTGCCTGCACCAGTCCTATTTGCATCTTTGTTTCCAGTGAGTTTTCTGTTTTCACATTCTTCCTGAGATCCCCAACCACTAGACAGATAAACAACAACATGAACTGCCGTGCTCATAAAAAAAAATAGACAGGTCCACACGCTTCTGCATCAACTATCTACAATTAAACAACATACCAATCAAAGATGCCACCCCTTTACCCAGAATCGACGACTTACTAGGCTCACTCTTTGGCTGTAAATGGTTCTCAACCCTGGACCTACAAGCCTGATATTGGCAAGTCCCCTTGATGCCGCAACACCAATAGAAAACGGCATTTTCGACGAGTGGAGGTAGACTAGACGAGTTTAACATACGACCCTTCGACCTGTGCAATGGTCCTGCCACCTTCTCCAGATTAATTTTTAATGGAATCCGTATGGCAAGGTTTGATGTGCGAAACGCATTTAGCCTATCTCGATGACGTCATCGTCTTCAGCCGTTCCTGGACGGAACACCTACAACGACTAAGCCAAGTATTTTTTTGCATCAGAGAAGCCGGGCTAAAGTTAAAACTCACACAATGTTCCATAGGTCGAGATTCTGTGGATTACTCAGGGCAAACCATCTCTGCCCTAGGCATTGCACCTGACATGAGAAAAATGCAAGCCACATTCCACCATGGTTACCCTTACCATGTTCAAAGAGGTTAGGTCATTCCTGGGCTTGGCCTCCTACTACCGAAGATTTATGAAGGGTTTCGCTACCATTGCAAAAACAATCGCACAAACTCTCAGGGAAAGAGGAACCGTCGAGTATAAAAAGAATGAAAACCAAAGGAAGACTATCTGGCCCCCCTTTACAATATTACCAAAACACCTTTAGCTTATAATCTACCTCTAGGACTCCAGGGATAAATACGATCTCCATAAACCCTCTGAATAACATAGGTCTTTTTTAAACTACACAACATCTTCTTACTATAGCTAAAGACAAATATAAAACACATCTCCGGTCCAGAAGGGCATATACATGAACTTGTGCACTACTTGTTATTGTGATTTAATGCAGCCAGACATGTACAACATATATCCTGGGTTCATGGCCTGGTAACTGTATGGCTCAGGGCATATTGAGACGCAAGCAACTTATACGACGCAGCATAAAGCAGGGCAGATATACGTAGATAGTTAAAATACAAATATTATTCAAATACATATGATTTTGCTGTTCTGCGTCCCAATGTGCACATTCTATTTCGAAATAACTAGCTGTAGATTTCGTCTTTGTTCAGCTGCGTCGCCTGGTTCGTCTGCCTGTCAATGTGTGGCACATTGTGTAAAAGAAGTAAATAATATCTGAATAATCAAAAGATTAATGTCAGATGAAAGGAAACAGGCTAGAAGTGTGCAGTGTGTGTCTGACGACTTGTGCATCAGCGGCGATGATTATCTGGAGGCTCTTAGTGCTCAACCTGCTGTTAAGCGTTCAAGCAAAAATCACTAGTCCAGGTAAGATGACTTAATAAATTATATCGTTAATACCGAATTATTTATTTGTAGTGCATGGCAAACGCTCAAATAATCACTGCATAGGTTATGTTATGGAGCTCACGATTACGCAAACACACCAATATATTACCATGAGGCACTATATACTCGGTTTCTTTTCAGCTGATGATAAATTGAAACCCTGTGCAGCTAATTTATCGATACTTAATGGAAACATATGAAACTACTATGGCTTTGCATCATAATAGGACCAGGTTTATATAATTAGCACCATATTGCATTACAGAATCATCATAATAACTGAGGAATCCTGATGGGAACTTTGCAAATTATCGTCAGTTGAAAATAAACAGAGTATAGTCACTTTGGGTCTAGAATCACTATATAGCATGCACATGCACCTCATTTAGAAATTTGGAGAACAGCTCCTAACCAACCCCCGACACCGTCACCTGCTCCCCCCACAGAGACGAGCAACGAGATACAACACACACATTCATATACGAGCGTGAACCCAAAGGTATAAAAACAGCCCCATCCCTTACATCGTCAACTTGATCAATAATAAGTTATGTAGCCAACAATCACAACACAAGCAAAACACTCATCGTACTCAGCAAAACTAAAGTAAATGGTGTTCTCCCTTGTCCTGCTCTAACATACTTACACAAAGCGCTTTCAGCCCTCACAAGTTTCAATATTAACAAAACTCCATCAAGCCTAGTTCACATATCAATGGATTTTGCTTAACCCCTTCTGTAACGGGACGTCTTTTGTACTTTATTATTGCTACTATTAGGCGATTTCATTGAGTTTGAAAAGGGCCTCCAACTAACTAAGCGAACCATATTAACTATCACATATCCTTCATAAGCTGCACAAAATCGTCTAAATATAGCTAGACAAATCTTTCAAAGACATTGCCGGTACAGAAGGGGTTAATAAACTATCTGTAATGCACTGACATGTCAAAAATGTACTTTAACATAAAAATTACAATTGTTTATGTACAGCTACTGACAAGTTCGTGACAAGCTCCTGTGATTTTGTTTGAAAACAAATACATTGATGTTCTTATTAAATCAACTACATTGTATTTATACAAAACTAGACCTGGTTTAATCTGAACATCAATCTAAATTAATATATTTGCATAAAGGAAATCGTTAGAGCTCACGAACACTTGTCACTTGTAGCCTACAGTACATTTCTATATTGCTTTATAATGATATCATTACACTTTCATTACATACTCATTCAATGATTGTTCATACTTACAGTTAACTTTTTAGTAAGTCTTGAAACATGTTAAACTATATCAAATAGTACTACCGGTTTGTCTGATTGTAGGTGAAGGTGATGAGGCCCGGCATGTTGTGGAAGCACTAAACGCTGTTCTTGGTGCTCAGCCCCTACTTCGAGACTTTGTTATTCTTTTAAAAGAGAGCACTTCGCCGGTAAGAACAAAGCGTGTCGCGTAAGTTATGTAGTTTAATACAATCATCATAGGAATAATTCAAACTCTTTACTCCCAATGTTTTCCTGTGAATAGTACAGACTAATTTGAAGACCACTGTATACTCTGGAACATAAGATTTCAAGTCAACCTACGAAGCTTTTGAATCAAGATAGATAATTTCTGTTTTAGTGCTTATTGCTGATTTATTGCCCAGAGAATCTGTTGGCAATTGAACAGTATAGGAGCATATTCTTCAATATTATAAGTATATTCTGTGTATGGTGCTTAGCTCCCTTGACCAACTTTACATATGTACAAACTTTGAATGTGGTATTCGACCATTCGCGATCAAATAATGACTACTATGGGTTTCAGAGGCCGCGTGGCATCATTTTTCGGGAATAACTTATTAACCCGGGAACTGCTGGGAGTCTCTTAAGAGTTCCCCCGGCGGACTGCGGGAAGACTCTTAAGAGTAAGGGGAAAAAAAAAATCCATTTAAAACACCCAAAACTTTTTTTTTTTTTTTTTTTTTTTGCCCCTGTGCCATGCCAAATATCACTCCTCCACCTCCCCTCCTTCAGTTATCGCCTATTTTTCCTGTTATTCCAGTTATAATTTATGATCAAGATATTAACCAGTGAATCAAGTCTTGGACTTGTCGTACTACATAAACAGCATATCTAGTATCTTTTGCATCAATAAATACACATTAAGAAAACTGAGGTTTATGCATAATGCATTAAAGATACTTCAGTCAAGAAAACAAATATACTAAATCGTAATATGGCATTAAAATGCCTTAATAATTAAAGATTGCACAATATAAACAAGTACGAGCATACGACACTATAGCCACGTCGACCGAGTATCAAGACGGTCGTTAGTTAAAATAAATATAGTTAATATAGGACTTCAGAGGCTATCAACCCTATTGGATTCTTAAGCCAGCACACTGTAAGTCAAGAATAACGTCAGGACTGGAGCCTCTCTGCGAGAACTCCAGTCCCTTCTATATTTTCAGCAAATCATTTGGCGATATAGTGCCTTAGACTGCATTAAACAATTATATTACTGTACACCTAATTAAGGGCCATCCTCTTTCCTTTACCATACAATATATTTTCAGTTTGATGATGTGAGTGAGGTACGAGCACCGTGGGGAATTGGAGTGTTCGAGGTGAAGGTGGATGACAAGAACAGCAACATAACTCGGGCTCATCTGTCCTTAGTGGGGGAACAGGCTAGTGAGGTATGTACAGTCACTTATAAAAAATCGTGGACCCTGTAGACTTTTTGTTATGCAACTATAACTATGAGGATTGATTGTTGGATGGAACTGGCTTTTCAATAAATAGTATAATATAGTTTGTGTAGTTGATATATAGAGAATTATGATCATATATTCGTGTCCAGAGATGTAGTTCCATAATTAGAAATAGGCGAAGTCAACGATTTTTTATGAGTGACTGTACCTGTACAGTGTGACTATATAATATATAATTACACAAATGTGGACCTTTAAAGCTAAACTCTGATACAATTGAGCTTTAATAAACCATGTTCTTTTCTCGTTTGCGTTCGATATAATTCAGATGAGTGCATCGCCATTTTTGCTCTTGACCGTACAGCTGCCTGTAGGGCTACACGTAGCTTATACATTACTAGTTCATACAAGGGATTGGAGTTCGAACATTTTAAGTTCTTGGGGGTAATTATAGATGAAAAACTATCTTGGATTGAACATGTTAAATATTTAAAAAATAAAATATCTAAAGGCATAGGGATCATATGTAAAGCTAGAAAACTACTGAATATATCAACATTATTAACTATGTATAATTCTGTTGTATACCCCTATATTACTTATGGGGTAGAAGTTTGGGGTAATGCAAGTGAATGTAATATCAAAGCCATCATAACTCTACAGAAAAGAACAGTAAGAATAATTAAATTAGCCCACTATAGAGCACATACTTCCCCAATATTTAAATTATTAAAGCTATTACCATTTAAAGATGTGTATGTTTTTGCAGTGGCACAATTTATGTTTAAAATTATGAAAGATCTTACTCCAGGCTTCTTTAAAGATATGTTCACATTAAATAATACTATACACCAGCATTTGACCAGGCAGACATAAGGTACATGTTCCCATTGCCAGAACAAATGTATTGACAAACACATTTAGGCACAAAGGAGTTTTAATATGGACTAATATAATGGATAAGATAATTTTAAACTGTAGTCTCTACATATTCAAAAGAAAGATTAAAGAATATTTGGTGTAGTTAAATAAATAATGTTTAAGGTAGTGTTGAGTGAGAACAGATTATTAAACTAGACTGATTTAATTTTTTTGTAATTGTAGTAAGGTTCTTTTTCTTTTTTAGCACTTTTTATTATTGTTTAGCACTTTCTTGATGACTTTTTTTATGACTAATTTGTATTAGTGTAATAAATTTAAAGGGGACATATTATATGCCGGATGGCATCAGTTCCCTGTTGTCATAGGGTATATAGGACTTTAGTATGAAGTACTATATATGTTTGTAATATTGATGTACTTTATGACAATAAACTTTTTAAAAATCTAAACAAACACAAATCTAAAAAAAAAAAAATAGGGGCTCCAGTACTGATGCTATTCTTGACTTAAGTGTGCTGGCTTAATGATCCAAAAGGTTTGATAGCCTCTGAAGTACTATTTTAACCAATTTGTGGAATTGGGCATGTGTCTAAAGAGAATATTTCAAAATATGTCCTCAGCATGTCAGAATAGTGTTCAGATAATCTATACCATTTATCACTGCAGACACTGGTTCATGGATTCCGTGTATATGAATAATAAAACCTGTAAACCCATCCTTATATGTATTCAGTTGATAACCTCGTAAGTCGCATTTTAACTAACTAATAATATATAAGTATTTTGGATATAATATAATTTAACACATTTAAAGACAAGTTTTTAAGCATGTGGGATATAATAGAGGACTGAAAATCTTGTCTGTATTCGATACAATTATAAATGGATGCGTAATTATTATTGTTCCTGACTGCACAGCCGCCAACACATGCAGCTGTTACATACTAATGTTATTTTATCATAGCTTCATCTAAGTATATCAAGGCAAACACAACAATAGCATATAACAGTCCTATTACTATGGTAGCTTGTATATGCTTAGTGCAAATGCTACACTCAAATAATACTTGCATTGAAGAAAAACGAAAAAAATCTACGTAGCAGCTGGAACTGAAAAGCCAATTGATAGCGTAATGCATATATGCGGGGAATTTCGGTGTGAGTATCCTAGGTTCGAGTCCTTGGAGTGCCACATGTAATTGTTGATTTCATTAATTGAGTTTAGAAGTAAAGTTGGTTGGTGACAAAATATGAATAGGTGTCCAAATACTAAACTCTTTTGGTCTGAGTATGGATTTCTCTAATTTGCTTTGACGATTATGAAAATGTTCTTTATTAAATTAATACCTTATATAAACATAAATGTTTGAAAAATATACAAAATTTTCCACAATCGGTAATTAGTAAATTTTCAGGTATGGCAAATATTTACAGAAGGCCTATATGTTACTTTTCCATGTAGTTTCTTAGATAACCTCACCTTGAAAGTTACATTATATATTAAATATATAAGACATTATTCTGTGTTCTGTTCTTTCTTTTGACAGTTGCGTGCAAAATCCTGGTCGGTGACGGTGGTGGTGATTAGCGACAACCCAGCCTTCCTCGCCACCTTCAGCAAGTGGTCCCTCAAGGGCCGCCTCCTGGTGTGGTCCACGAGGCTCCTGGTCCTCACCCGCCTCCCACACCAGCGCCTCCAACACCTTCGCAACACCCTCGCTATGACAAACTCTATGTTGTTTATTGTGTCTCAAATTAATCCAATAAGGTATGATTAATTGCCCGAAAAGTGGTTGCATGGATTCCCTGGACTGCATAAAACATGGTGTAATGTGTGAATACATGAGCACCATTAATGCAATCTGCAGACATAGGCATGTTTAAACCAAGGCATATTGAAACGAAATATATAGAATGATTATTGGAATATGTCAACCCTGACAATATGCTTATCATTAGTTTACACTTTTTGTTACTAACGATTATTTGTTTAAATTTCAAAAACGTATTCCAGAGTCAAGATCTATATAGACCTACCATATAGCCAGCCAGGATCTAAGATGCTCTCTGTTGCTTCCTGGTCTTCTGAGAGAGGTCTGCATAAAGAAGTTCAGCTCCTATATTACCCTGATAAGTTTTCCAAGTAAGCATAGTATACATGAGATATATTGTTAATATACGAAGTTATACGAAATTAACATGAACAATTATACAGTTAATAACTTTTTTGAAACCTAAACAACTGTATTCTGAAACCAATTTTAAAACATTGTATTGATGTTTACAGATTTTCCAATGGTGCTCGATTGTCCGTGTCTCGAGTAATACGTGGTTCAGACATAACAAGGACAGTGGACGATCCAGATGTTCCTGGAGAAAAGAAGATAATGGTTCTCAACGCTGACAACGCTCTTATCGAAGCTATTGGGGAGAATATGAATTTCACGTACGTGTTATGTCTTCAAATTTACATAAATGCAATGTACATAAATTCCCTGGACCTATCTATCTATATATGATGAATGTGATAACAAAAATCAATATGGATATTAAAAATATTTACTTTACAGAATCAAGTATGTCTCGCCACCAGATGGCCATTGGGGTGTGTTGCTCCCTGATGGTTCATGGACAGGCATGGTCGGCATGGTAGATCGACATGTTAGTACCAACTTATTATTTGTCACTGTTTAATGCAATGACGGACGAAATTGCGATAAAGTGTCTTTAATTTGAGACTTTGGAAATTCAATCAAATGATAATGTTTGGTGGTAGGCAAAAACTTAATTCGAAGAGGAAACGGTGACAGGTGCAAAATATATATATATATATATAATTTCAACAAACTAAGGGTTACGGTTTTTTTTTTTTTTTTTTTTTTTTTTTTTTTTTTTTTTAAGAGACAATGAACGGAGGAAGGAAAAACACAGATAAAACAAAAAGGTCCATGTGCCTAAAGGCATCCTCCATTCATAAAATGTTTGTAACAACTGGATTTAAACATTTGTAGATTGTAAGTTTGTGGAAAGCAATTCGAGGGAAGTGAATTCCAAAGAGTAGTAGCTCTGGGAATAAATGAATTCTGATAAGCAGAAGTTCTGCATTGTGGAGGAGAAAGTGTAAATTCATGGGCGCTCTCAGCTGCCCTAGTTCTACGGGGAAAGATGTGGAGAGGCGGCACAATTGAAGCAAGTTCCTCGGAACAATTGCTGTGAAAATATCTGTAGAATAATGCAAGGGATGCAACGTTTCTTCGTATGGCTAATGTAGGAAGGTCCTGTGTGATTGCAGGGTTATTGATTAATCTAATAGCTTTATTTTGAATTTTGTCCAACTGCCTCAATGCAACCACTCCACTTCCACCCCACAGAGGTGAACAGTAATCCATCTGAGAGCGCACATGACTTTTATATATTACGGCCAACTGCTCGTCAGTGAAGAATTACAGGTTACGTAGAAGGTAGTGTGCTTCTCAGTGGGGGGAAGAGATTGAAGAAGTTAGAGCAAGTACAGTTCAATAAAGTTAAAAATAGGAGCTGTGAAAGATGGTGGGCTGACCACCTTGCTGTTGTTTATTATATACTACTGTATATCTTGTACATCAAGTTTAAAAAAGAAAAATTATTATGTTAAAAACAAAAATAAATGTCGACCCAAGAGCTCATGACGTTGCCAGTGATAACTATGTCGACTCCTTGCTAATTTTATTCCAATATGTTTCACTGCCCGCTGTCCTGCTATTCCGGCTGCTTCGATGGGTCCCCTGCCTGAGGTCCACCGAAGTGGGCCCCAGGCAAGAGATCCATCTACCGGATAAAGTGCTCTCGGCAATGCTCCCCATACGACATGCAATCTTAATGGTTCTCCTGCCGAAGGTCCACCAGGGTGAGCCCCAGACAAGAGCTCCACCAAACGCACATTTATTCAGTAAAGGATAGGAGGATGGGCAGTGCACCAGCTCGGGAGCATCACCGTTGACTGCCTCAGAGTGGTACTGTGGGATAGTTATTATGAGGCACTGATATCTCCTCCCCGAGATCGGTGCTATCTCGGGGGGTTCTATACTGGCACTCCTATCGGTGTTGTCATGGGATTACAGGTGGCAGTGATGAGGGACGCTCCAGCCTTCAGAGCCCCTGGTTACGTCATGTTTCGTTGTCATAATCTGTATTGTTAATTGCATTATTTATAGGTACTTTTTTTTTTTTTGAATGAATGAATATAGAAAAGGTCGGTGAGGGTGAAAGAAGGGAAGTTTGTATTGGTTATGTAGGAGAGACAGTGGTAATAGTGAGAGAAAATAGGGTGTCGGGGCTTGACCCAACGTGCATGAGTTGAGTACTTGGGTTGAATTGTAATCGTTAGAGCATTCTTTAACCCTTTATTGGCGGCGCGCAACTTATGTCGTGTGAAAGAAATTTGGACTAAGTGGCGGTTCACAACTTATGTCGTGTGCCATTTTCAGCACGTAATGTTGCAGAGAGGGAGCTGAGCGGTGTGAGGAGCGTAGCAAGGCTATGACTGTCGCACACCACCGTGGTGGGCCAACTGAAGTGAAAACCACCCTTCCTTCCACTACACAGGGAATTATGTAGGGAAAGTACCTAATTACATGGTTTTTGCACTCGTGTTGCGCGATCGTTGCAAGAAAACTAGCGGTCGTACAAGGATGGTTGGGGTGTCATTGGAAAGCTCTGTTTATGCCCTTTCAGGGATAGATACTTGTTTTACGCTCTGGGTCTTATTTAGGCATGAAAATGATCACGTAAACAACCCTATTAGGGTAAAAACACCCCGCTGGGCGGTACATATAAATTACCGCCTAGGCCGCTCGTTAGGTGTTAATGAGATTCAGGTAGCTTGCCAAGAAGGGGGCTGGGGGTGGTGAGTACAAGATGAAGGTGGGAGATGGTGGTGGTGAAGAAGCCGATGGTGTTATTCTTTTTCTAGACATTTAAGAAGGCTTCTCTGGTGCAGACACTTGGAGAACTGTTTCTTGAAGGCTGGTGTGACGCCTGCCAGCGTTGGCAGAATCGCCTCCCGGTAGCCACTAGCACTCGCCAGGGCAGTGAAATGGGCTACAGTCTGTCTACAATGTTGTACTTTCTTTCTTGTGAATCGTCATGTCACAGGCAGGGTAGAAGTGGTCTTTGTTTTCGCCTGTGAGAATGCATTGTATTTTATATCATGAGTTGAACATAAGATGCATTGTAGTGAAGGAGAGAGAGAGCGAGCGAGCAGGGTGGGGGAGGTGAGTCTTGCTTTTCCTCCTCCCTCCTCCCTCCCGGAGGAGTTGCTCGCCCGCGTGGTCTTTTCTCTCGGTTTTGATTGGCTGGTGGTTCCTGGCGCCTTCTGCAGGCCTGCTGCCGGGTGACGTAGCGGCCTGTGATTGGCTGACCACCGTGCCTTTGTGTGGGATCCTGGAGGGGTCCAGAGGAGCTATTCTCCTCAGAGCTTTCCTGACTAGCATACCCTTCACATATCCCTTGCCCCCCTGTCTCCCGACTTCTACCTATAGAGCACTTTCTCTCTCTCTCAACTTCTTACCTCTCATTCTTCTACTCTATTTAATATCATAACTTCCCTTTGGTTCTGCACGATTTCATATATCGGCCATCGTATTATATGCTGAAGCTCTCAGATAACACACGTTTAGTTAGGCATTTTGGAAGGGTTACCATTTATGTCTGTAGAGGTTTGACACACTCACGGTGTCTCCCTTCCTGTATCGTGGTGGTCTGCTGGGGGATTTAATGCTAGACTGGGATAAGGCTACTGGTGTTGTGATTTCCGACGTGTACTAGATTTTGTTGAACCTGTACATTCGCAACGGAGACATGGGAAGCCTAGGTGGTCTTTCTGACTGTGTACCTTGTGAGTTTAGCGCTGTGTTGCGAGTGAGGGCTTTTGCCTCTGCCACCCAACACTGTGCTAACTCGTTTGCTTTGACTTTGAGTGGGTCGCCAGGAGAGAACCAGATACTAGCGATCTGGATCTCTCAAGAGAGCACCCCGTCAATTAACGTAATTTGGCCGCACAGCCTTAAGGACTTCGCTAGGCTACGAGCCGCTTGCTCAGCCATTGTTTCCTAGCCTACTACATCCCAGCTAGACTTTATTCGCCTAGCAGACACCAGATTTAGATTATAAACTCTTTCTGTTATGTATGCATTATTATTCATGGCATTTATTAGTCTAGGTTGTTGTTGAGTTGCACAACCCTAGTAGGCTGTTTCGTTGATGAGGAAATACTTCTTTTGCTGTTTGAGTTCCTACTATTGCACAGTTATTATTCCCGTGCCAGTTAACCCTATATGTCCTTACAATTGTCATATCCTGTTCCTGCTTTATACTACAGTTCAAAATCCGATACGATCATCTTAACCTAGCATCAGACTTTCTTCAGAAGATTCCTGCTCGATGCTTTGGGACTTTCGTTCACTTTCTTTAGTATAGGAGTGACAGTTCATTATTGTTTAGAGTAACTTTAAATATACTTTCTTCTAGTTTGCATTAAATCATTGGAGTGATTTAATTAAGATCTCTATCTTTTCCTAGTATACCTTATTACCGTAATTGTATGTTGTTGTGATCAGGCTGTATCAGAGATCATCAGCCTGTAGTAGTAGTGCACTTATACTGAGTTATAGGATACCCCGTTATCGCAGATTTAACTCTGGAGGGTATAGGTGTTTTTGTGCGCCGGCATTATAAGTTCAGGGGTTGGATCTAGTGTTACCGTTGTGGCTGTGTGCTTTCCTAGTCCAATGATTAAGAGCCCTTGTTTTATACGAGCCCCGGTCGTAACACTGGTGAGAGGTTTTCCTTCTGCTGCAGCTGCCTTGATCTTCTTGGTCAGCTCGCTGAAGGTCTCCTGAAGCCCGCTGGCGGTGGCCCCCAAGTCGACGTCTCCATCATCTTCCTCCATCTTCTCCTATGGTGGACTCGGAGTAGTCGGCAGAGGAGGAGGCTGCCACCGGATGTTCAATGGTGGCAGGTGAGGTTGCTACTGGTGCGGCGACGTTGACTGATGTTGATGGTGGGGCCTTCTCCTTGATTGTTGTTGAAGCTGTAGATGTCTTCTGAAGGCAAAGTGGTCGAGGCAGGAGTTGAGTCTTCGGGTTGTTGGTAGGCTTCTTTTTGGGCGGTTTCTCGGTTGCTGTTGTTCGGGCAAGGAGATCTGAAGGGATAACTATGGTGGGCAGGTCGTTGGCAGCTAGTAGAGCAGGCAGAAGAACAGCAAGTCGGCCTCGATCATCCCCAGCAAGCGCAATTGCTGTGTGGACGATGACTGTCATGATGTCAGTCTTTAGGCCAGACTTTACTCCGGTGGTAGTGGGTCGCTTCTGCCTTGCTTGATGGAGTAAGGAGCCCCTCATAGGTCTGCCATGGGGTCCTGTCACTCTTGCTGCCTCCTTGCCCTTCCTTCCCTTGATGATGGTGAATTCCACTTTCTCTCCTTCACCTAGTGAAACAATTGTGCATTTGTTGTTAGGCACAATGTTCTTTCGGTGGATGAAATAGTCTGCTTGGTCTAGTTCTCTGGTGATAAATCCATACCCACTTTTCACATGGAACCACTTTACCACGCCAGAAATGGTGGTGGGTTGTTCCTGGGTGGTCATGGTGAGAGTGTTTTTTTTTTTTTTTAATTCCCTAGACTTTCCTATTTAAACTAAAATGTGTAATATTCCGGTAAATATGAGAAATTTCCAAAACCGTCACATAGTAAAGTATATTTATTATTGCTAGGTCTATTCATTCTGAAATTTATGAAAGGTATTTATGAAACACCCTGTATAGTATGAACTACAGTTCGAAATATCATATTTTGCAATATTGTAGACTCAAATGGGTTGTATTATAAACAGTACTTGTATTAATATCCTGCATTACCCTGTTATAGTTTTTACATATAGAAAGTCCTCACAACGTTTATCCCAATTACTCATGTACTTAAACCAAAATTGACAGACCAATATTTCCAAAAAGTCGTGTTGTATATCAACGTTTTAGGTGCCATCCATATATTTATGTGGTTTAACCAAAATGCCACTTTTTATTTGACAACATACGACATGTGTTTGTGGCAATACATAGTATCCCAAACTGTGATGAACACCATTACAAGACTTAACCTGATGTAAAAGATGGCTGCAAGATTATATTTTAACAATTTTTTTTTTACAAACATTATATTCACCAGGAAGTAGTCTGCTTCTGGCTGACCGTTGTCTTCCTACATAGTTTATTATAGCATTAAAAGTTATACTTTGCTGTCTAGTCAGTAATCCAAGCATGTGAATCATTTATAGTATAGTTGTTGTCCAACAAAGATGTCACTTTTCATAATTACCTACAAAAATGGTAATGTTTCCCAATTGTCTAGAAAAACTGCCTTTTGATTTTTTGTGGAACTGGCATTGTAGGGACGCCAGTCTGAACACCAATTACAGAAAACAAAAATATGAAGTGAAACAAACCACTGTAATCAGACACTTTGAAGAATGCCTTTACCTACATATAGAATACATTTCCAATACAAATCCAATAATTTCGCTCTTTACGATGTGATGGCAAACACTGCAGACAGGATTTGGTAAGACCTATCCCTGACTAAGAAATTTAGTTATTTTAATTAGGAAAATGATTTGTGGGAAAACCATGTATCGGCCGTGGCCTTCCTTAGGAGCTCGGGGCTGTTCGACCAGGCCGCCTAGGGAACGACTACTAATACACTGAACCTTTCAGTAATATTTTCCATATAGTTATGCACTCTCCTATACGTTCCATATTGCTTGATATTTACGCTTTTATACATGTTCTAGGAAACTGAAATTGGTCTAGGGCTGTTTACAATAACGCCAGCCCGGTATGGAGCTGTTGACTTTACTTACCCAGTAAATATTGCTTTCGTGACCCTCTTTGGTGGTCGAGGGAGCCCTGAGGTAGACCCCTGGAGCTTCCTGCTGCCCCTGACGCCCTTAGTGTGGCTAGTTCTATTGATGGTGTTGATGGGGGTGGTCGCTGTTGTCACACTCCTACTCTCCTGCAGCCCCTTCAGAACAAACCTTTGGCAGATGCTACAGAATACTTCAGCAACCTATATTCGTGTACTACTACAACAAGGTATCATTCTTGTTTTATTGTGTGAATGTATCTCTAATTATACATTTAATAATGCGTGAAAAATATAACCATTCATTCATTCCAGGATCAAGATTTACAGACATAGCACTTGAATATATTCATGGTTATTTTAGTAATTGATCTCTAAATTGGCATATATTGCAGCGGAAGTTAAAATGACTCATAGGAAACTGTTAAAATCATCTTTGATGATCTGTGCTTTACTTATGTTTGTAGATGTGTGTAAGACGGTAGGGTGGTGGTGGGATCGTGTGATTGTGGGTGTGTGGATGTTGATGACACTGGTGATGACACGGAGCTATGCTGGCAACCTCATATCACAATTGGCCGTACAGTATGTTCCTGAACCATTACATACGTTTGGAGACTTTCTGGAGACGAAAGCCACTCTTATGATATACAAAGGAACATCTGATGAGGCAGCTTTAAAGGTAGGTTAGACTTCATACTATTTTTTATATTGTCATATACTGAATAGGATAATTGGGCTCCCTTAAGGGGCGGTTACACATGCACGAATGTTTGCCACCCAAGCAAATTTTGTCACCGCTACGGGCAACTTTTCTGGGACCCCCAAAAAGGTGGTTACACAATACACATGGCAGAGTTGCTCGTAGCACAGATTTTAATGGCACTCTCACGTACACTCTTTCGTTCTCACTTCGAAATTAATTTGTCTTAATTCGGCCGTTTTAGCTTCCCGTCATGCTGGCTGTAGATACAGCACAATCCCTATGATAAAACTGAGCATATACTGTATATAAACCAAGGTAAGTGTGACTATATTGCTCGCTATTACCTAAAACAAGCGACATAAATCCACGTCTGGTGGTAAAAGTGGAAGTCAGTTGAAGCAGCAGCACGCTCATGATTGCATGGCTATCTTATCAGTACCCTGATAATTTATTTAGTATCTATATTGTTACTTATTTACCCATTAAACTAGATATGTTTAAGTAATTTTAATGATTACTTTAAAAAATTACAATGCTATCCGAATCTAAAGATCTATTAAATATCTCAGGAAACACAATAATAACGTAGGCTATTCATAAAGTAAACATAAGCAAGATAAAGAAATGGTAAACACAGGAAGTAAGCGAGAGAGTAGACTGACTGGCTGGGGCTCACCCGGCTAAGCCAATCACAGGCCATGATTTACGTAAATTTAAAATACTGTAGGCAGTGCCGGCATTTCTCCCGTGCTTGTGTTTACTGTAATCTGTGTACACATTTATGGTTTCCATGTGGTATTTATACCTCTTAAGGTTCGGATATCACTCATCACATTATCATTATAAATATTAAAACTTATATAGTTTAATATATATATGGAATATATATTAATAGGCCTACAGAAGAAATGTATTTCCATGACATTGCCTACTAATTCACGCCAAACACTATACCGATGTACTGTATATTTAGGCTACTAAGTTATTTAAAGAGTAGGCCTACTACAAAATATTATAGCACGTCGCATTAACCGAACCTATAATGCATACGGTATATTATCAAGATTACAAAGCATACAGAATAGCCTACATTATTTGTAATATAGAATGAAGTATTAGGCTAATCATTGAAGTAACGAAGCTACTACTCATATTTAGTTATAACAAAATTATCGTTTACTGTTGCAAATTCTAGCAGTAAGTTGTATAGAATAACCGATATATGATACATTTAATCACTTTAAGGAACATTCTTGCCCAAAGATATTGTATTTGTAGAAACTTTAAGTTGTGCATTCGTACTGTAGCCTACTTCTTGATGAAACCGTTTTATCTCATCCCAATATATTGACTAGTAGCCTATACTGTAATGCAATATATATTTCAAGATTGAGCATGATTATAAACTATTGAAGCCTGTACATCATATATACAGTGTAGTTATCACATTACTATTATTGCATGTAACCCATAATTATAGTTGCCGCAACAGGCGATGCGTCCCGTACGTTCGGGACACAAAAGTTGCCCTATTCGGGTGACAGATGGGTCCCGAAGAAGTTGCTTGGGCGCACAAAAGTTGCTCCACGGAGCAACTTTTGTCACCGATTCGGGCAACTCGGGCATGTGTAACCGCGTCTTTAGACGAATGCACAACCCAGCATGAATTCAGCTTGAACTGAAATCCGAAAACATATTTAAGGTCATTACAAACATATCAGCAAGCATGGAGTCCATCTGTGACTGAATAAACATTGTATTAAATTCCGCCCATAATACCTTCCTTTAAGTTGTCGATACCGAAGATTTTTTTTTTTTTGAAATTGTCAGAGTAATGGTGTGTATCGAGTAATGCCCATGTGACCCTGCTCCTAGACAAATTTCGAGTTATATACGTATTCATAATGGGTCTGTCAGTCATTGGGCACCAACGCCAAGGATTCAGAGCTTATACTAATTTATAAACGGTTGTATTTACTCAAATTTAAATGGGGCAAAGAAGGCGAATGAAGCGAATCCGTTTGCTTCCGAGGCTAAGTTGGTCTGAGATGGGAGCAACTTGGTTCGGGAATTAACTTGCTATTATATGTTCCATATGCAGGAGCTAGCTTATGCCGAGTCCCATCGATTTCCGAAGTCATTAACACTATCTCGTGGGACGGCTTGGGGGTTATTATTATATTTATTATTTTTGAATGATCCAACCATTTTAGTTTGACCCATACAAGTAAACCTATACCTCCCAAGACCCCTTCAAACTAATATACATCCCCCATTCCTTCTTTGAGCTACATTTGTTCCGAAAAACTGGTTTCTCCTAAATAATGTGTGCACTATTGCTTATCCAGAAAACTTTGACACTTCACTAGGCTGCAATAGAATATATTCGCCAAATTAACACCTTACGAGCGGCCTACGCGGTAATTTATATGTACCGCCCAGCGGGGTGTTTTTACCCTAAATAGGGTTGTTTACGTGATCATTTTCATGCCTAAATAAGACCCAGAGCGTAAAACAAGTATCTATCCCTGAAAGGGCATAAACAGAGCTTTCCAATGACACCCCAACCATCCTTGTACGACCTCTGGTTTTCTTGCAACGATCGCGCAACACGAGTGCAAAAACCATGTAATTAGGTACTTTCCCTACATAATTCCCTGTGTAGCGAGTGTGAGGGGGGATGGAAGGGTGGTTTTCACTTCAGTTGGCCCACCGCGGTGGTGGGCGGCGGTCATAGCCTTACTACGCTCCTCACACCGCTCAGCTCTCTCTCTGCAACATTACGTGCTGAAAATGGCACACGACATAGGTTGTGAACCGCTACTTAGTCCAAATTTATTTCACACGACATAAGTTGCGCGCCGCCAAAGAAGGGTTAATGAGGTGAAACATCTTAACATTCCCAAACTATTGGAGTGGAGTATGTGGGATCCAAAAAAAAATGCCTTACACCAGATTAATAGAGTGGGGCAAGAGAGAGCCTTTGCTCTCTTGGATAGTGCCTGGGCTTTTCCACCTTCAAGTATCATGCACCACCTCCCGATGCAGCATTCATAGTTTAATCGGCTTTACGTTCAGGAAACATCTGAAAGTGTGGCATAGTATTGTAGTGAACTGTGACGGGTTGAGGAACAGCACAAAATGTTTAAACGCGTAAAATATTTAGCGCACCTGCCGATTTTGGTGCTTTTAGAAGGCTTTCCAAAAGTGGTTCTTGATGAATCATAGATACTCTGTGGCACATCTTAACACATCACACAAACATAAATAAATAAATACATTGCAAAAACGTTGATGTGGCCAAGAAAAGGTTGATCGCGTTCATCATAAAGGAATCGAGGTAGATGTTGCAGGGCAGCAGGTAGAAGTAGGACTGGATGGAAACATTTGTTAGTTAAAATATCAAGTATAGCGGCAGGACTGGAGCCCCTTTTCGAGAACCCCAGTCCATTCATGGGAAAATGCTCTTGGCAATCTTTTTATAGTGATTTAAAGCACTGTTTAGTAGCACATCATAATCCTCTTTAGCTGCTCTTAGATAATCTTAGGGGCACCGTAGGTCTTTGTGAACAGTTATCGTAGCAATTCCTAGGGCTTTGTAGCGTCGAGCAACTCTTGAAGGTGGAAAAGCTCTTTCAAATTGAGATATAGATGATTTTAAACTAATCTGTTTTATACTTCATTTGTAATAGAGCATACTTGAGTATTTTCGTGGAGCACATTAATTATAATTTGATTATAAACCTATCCATTCTGACCAGACAGCAACGAGCGGCATTTACCAAGAGGTGTGGAAGGTGAAAGAGGAGGGGCGCATCAGACTCATGGCATTTTCAGATCACGACACAGTGTTAGCAGCCCTAAGGGGAGGTGACACATATACAAGTATTGGCCTGGGTTCAGAATCATTGAAGACAATGTCGCTCCAGTTTTCAGTATCAGGTAATTCAATAAAACCTTTCAATCTATTATATATATATATTGAACAATTTACGCTTGTGAGAAATAAGTGACATGTTTATTATTATTATATATGAATCAGTATAGCCTAATTACTTATAATGCAATTCGTGTTTAAGTAGTGCAATTTTATAGGTAAATGTGAGTTTTACATTGGGCGAGGCCAGTATCTTGCTTCCTTGGATTCCCTGGCAGTTGCTAAAGGAAGTTCTTTGCTTCCTCCGCTAAGTCGCAAGTAGGCCTATATATTTTATCTTTGCTACCAATGTCTTTATATTGCATATATAACAACATATTCCTGTTAAGCTTTTGAATGTTTACATTATATGCCGTATCCGTCATAATAATGGCTGATGAAATGATCATACTACATTTTAAGTTTTGTGTATATGGCAATCATAGTGAATTGCTAGAACAAAAATATTATATTTCCAATACATTTTAAGGATTGGACCGGTCCTGGTTATTTAGCAGACACCTAAATATATAATATTTCGACAATGATTCATATTTGTTCTTGAAATAATCCACTTTTGAAGTTAACCACCCCAACGTTACCCTTCCCAACTTTACCAGGGTGATGCAAGTGACAGAGGGAGGCTTGTTCGACTACTGGTTCAGGCTATATTTTCCTAATTTTACCACCTGCCTCAACGCACCCAAGAAGTTTGCCATCAAATCTCCGCTGGCCATCAGAAACCTTTGGGTAATTATGGATTCTGGTATTTCAGCCTGCTACCCACTTAGCCCATATGAAGTGAAAGTCAGGAGTCTACAAACTATTAAGAAAGTTTTATGATAGCATTTTGGCCGGGTTGTGCTTGTGAGTGTATTGCTTATCAAGTATTAGCATTCACATTGTACTGTAAAATTTAATGCGTTACTGGCCTCCTACACCTCTGCTGTCCGCCATTGAAAAGATGGCTTGGCATACCATCCAAGTTAACCCTTCCTATCCCACATATTTAACCTAAACTGAATACAATGTATTACTGATAACCAAAGTAAATGAATAACTGATTTTTGTTATTATAACTATTTCCAAATTATATTAAATGATGGAAATAAGAACAGTGTAGTTTCTATTTAGTTTACATTAGGATACGTGAAATCCAAAACTTTATTTTAATCAAAACTACAGAAAGGCGATTTAATTCACCTTGTACAGTGAAATTACTATGTTTGTAAGTGATTGAAAGTATGTATTGTAAGACATGATTCAAAATACATATATATTTCATATACTTTAAAGGGGTATCACACGATATTGCCCTATATCAAAAGGTCTTGATATGTCAAGCTCATCATTTATGGCTAATGTGCTGTATCCTAGCGTATCTATATCATAACGTTTTTTTATAATTCTAACGCTTTTAAACATATGGCAGTTTCAGACTAGTTTTAGCAGAAATATGGGTTTTATTCAGCTTTATTCTATTTGTTAATTTCAAATGATGGACGGGGTTATGCGAAATCCTACCCAAGCTGAATAAAATCATCTAAATCTGAAAATACATCACCTTTCCTTCTCCAGGGTATGTTTGTGGTGCTGGCTGGTGGAGGGGTGGCCAGTCTCTTCGCGTTCTTCATAGAGCTCCTGTATCACTAACAAAAACTGTCTGAAATACTACTGCATACTGTATACATACAATCTACTTTGTTATTATACTTTTAAGCAAACCTACCGAACCTCATTCACATATAACGAACCTACGAACCTAACTATCTAAACCAAATGCATGCAAATAAATTCATCCCGTCAAATGATCTACATTTAATATATCAAAACCTTAGCAATCTAGTGTATCTTCGTATACCCTAACTAAACATATTCTAACTTCCAATTTTTGGAATTGGATGGATGCTACCCTCCTAAGAAACAGGAAAGACAGAAGAACGCATACATACAGGGAGTCCAGCGAGTTTGCTTAGATACTTACAAACATTAGAGATAATGCTATTCTGAGTAGATGAAGTTCTATAGACATGAGCCTTTGGGGGTATTATTTGCAGGTATAGCACCTTAAATTCGGGATATTATAAGTTTCGTATTTTATAACACCGTTTCCCCTAAAACGTGAAAGGAATTGGGAAAAGTACTAAGTAGCGTATAATGAAGCATACTATCCATACTTCAAATTACCATAATAGTTAAATACTCAACAAGTGATATATGGAACTCTCTCCTTCAATCAATCTTCCCTTCATCCTCCGACTTATACTGCTACTTCGTGTGTCCAGGCATTTTTACTCTAACGTACACCTTGAATTTGGCACTCTCACACTTTGTCAACTTTGCGGGAAACACTTTTTACAGGCAGCTTTGCCCTTTTTCTCTTTCACTCACAGAGAAAAACACAATTAAATATAATAAAATCCAACCTAGTATCCCCAACACCTGCTAACATCCAGTACCATCGTGAACATTAATAGGGATACACCTATTTGAATCTCTCTTAACATAATTTCTAGCCAGGCTCTGACGCATCCGGATAATACATAAGCATATTACTGTCTCGTGTGTTTGATACAGGTTTAAATGGGTGCATACATATTAATATTCACGCCTGTAGAGACCTCGATTCATGACATTTGAGGATGGAAACTTCAGGATTGATTTGCTGGCACAAATAACTAGTGCATCAAATCTTGGGAAACATGAAATTTGGGCAGCGGACCTTATGAGTATCATAGCATATACAGTGTATGTATATTTTTATTATATATTAAATTTCCTCCCTAGACCCCCATCAAGCTTAAAAAAACACCCCCAAGACCTCCATCAAGATAAATTTGTACATTATTCGATATACAATTGTTCCGGCCGAAAGCCGATTACTACTATATTACAGGTTCGCTATCCCTCACCAGGAAATAAGATCGACATCTAAATTGTACAAAAGGTCTTAACCCTTTCACGCATATGGCGCGAATTTGAGCCTATTGGGGATACTATAAAGCCTTTGTTACCATCAGGGGTATTTAGAAACCTTTAGTTTAGTTACTTCAACCTCTGCAGTTGTCTTTGAGTTAGCTGTGGCCAGAAAACTAGGTTTGGAGAGGTAATTATAAGAGTGAGAGAACTCTGTCTTATTGCTAATCTGGCAACCTCTGCGTCATAAATGCGTGTAAGGGTTAATATTGACACACAATGGGCAAACTAATGGAGCGCACGTCTTAACATTTCAAAACTGATGGAGAAAAGGTGGGGGACCAATTATCGCCTTATATTGCAAGTTTCAGGCTAAGGAAGTTGGAGCCATAAACATTGATAATAAACAGAAATGCAGGAATAGTAAGTTTCTGATAGATAAACGATATGATGAATTTTATGTCATGTATTTTTACATGCATTCGAACCGTAGTATAGCTAATTTTTCCGATAAATATCGATGTTTCCAGCTCCAACTTCCTTATAGCCTGAAACTCGTAAATGGTCAAAGCACGGTGCCAAATTATGGTGTGTGCAAACATTTCTATGTTCAAGCTTTTGGTTAACAAAATAGATCAGCACTGGAATATACATCCTGCGACATGTGCATGAATTGAAATACATTCTACAAATAGGATTTCCCTTCTTAATATACATAGGAAAAGGTTAAGATTTCTTTATTACGCCGTTGTTACGACCGGGGCTCGTATAAAACAAGGGCTCTTAATCATTGGACTAGGAAAGCACACAGCCACAACGGTAACACTAGATCCAACCCCTGAACTTATAATGCCGGCGCACAAAAACACCTATACCCTCCAGAGTTAAATCTGCGATAACGGGGTATCCTATAACTCAGTATAAGTGCACTACTACTACAGGCTGATGATCTCCGATACAGCCTGATCACAACAACATACAATTACGGTAATAAGGTATACTAGGAAAAGATAGAGATCTTAATTAAATCACTGCAATGATTTAATGCAAACTAGAAGAAGGTATATTTAAAGTTACTCTAAACAATAATGAACTGTCACTCCTATACTAAAGAAAGTGAACGAAAGTCCCAAAGCATCGAGCAGGAATCTTCTGAAGAAAGTCTGATGCTGGGGCACGGGAATAATAATAACTGCGCAATAGTAGGAACTCAAACAGCAAAATAAGTACTTCCTCATCAACGAAACAGCCTACTAGGGTTGTGCAACTCAACAACAACCTAGACTAATAAATGCCGTGAATAATAATGCATACATAACAGAAAGAGTTTATAATCTAAATCTGGTGTCTGCTAGGCGAATAAAGTCTAGCTGGGATGTAGTAGGCTAGGAAACAATGGCTGAGCAAGCGGCTCGTAGCCTAGCGAAGTCCTTAAGGCTGTGCGGCCAAATTACGTTAATTGATGGGGTGCTCTCTTGAGAGATCCAGATCGCTAGTATCTGGTTCTCTCCTGGCGACCCTCTCAAAGTCAAAGCAAACGAGTTAGCACAGTGTTGGGTGGCAGAGGCAAAAGCCCTCACTCGCAACACAGCGCTAAACTCACAAGGTACACAGTCAGAAAGACCACCTAGGCTTCCCACGTCTCCGTTGCGATTGTACAGGTTCAACAAAATCTAGTACACATCGAAAATCACAACACCAGTAGCCTTATCCCAGTCTAGCATTAAATCCCCCAGCAGACCACCAAGATACAGGAAGGGAGACACCGTGAGTGTGTCAAACCTCTACAGACAAAAAATGGTAACCCTTCCAAAATGCCTAACTAAACATGTGTTATCTGAGAGCTTCAGCATATAATACGATGGCCGATATATGAAATCGTGCAGAACCAAAGGGAAGTTATGATATTAAATAGAGTAGAAGAATGAGAGGTAAGAAGTTGAGAGAGAGAGAAAGTGCTCTATAGGTAGAAGTCAGGAGACAGGGGGCAAGGGACATGTGAAGGGTATGCTAGTCAGGAAAGCTCTGAGGATGGAACTCCTCGGGACCCCTCCAGGATCACACACAAAGGCATGGTGGTCAGCCAATCACAGGCTGCCACGTCACCAGGCAGCAGGGCTGCAGAAGGCGCCAGGAACCACCAGCCAATCAAGAGGCGCGAGACGGCACGCGCGCGAGCCTACAAAGCGAGGGGGGAGGCAGCACATGTATACGCACGCACACACTACCACCCCACTGCCTATATTATTCTCTCTCCTTAACTATATACAATGTATCCTATGTTCAACTCATGATATAAAATGCTTCCCGTTGTCACAGACGAAAATAAAGACCTCCACGGGACTGTCTGTAACAACATGAACACTATGAAAGAAACAACAACATTGTAGATAGACAGTAGCCAAATACCTTGCCCCGGCGAGTGCTAGGGAGTGGCCAAGCGAGCGGCTGAGCCCACATGGCGTTCTGCTGAGCTGCAGGCGTCACACCCCACCCAAGATATTAGACGCTCAACCATGAGCTCTATATCTGACAAGCAGAACCCCGATAAGACTCGCCACCCCTAACCACTTCGCAACAAAGAAGGCAAAGCTCAGTTCTCATCAAACAAAATTACAACCCCTCCCAACACAATAGCTCAATTCGTACTGCTATGCTCCTAGAGCAAGCTTCTAGTAGCCCAGCCTTCTGAGAGAAGCACAGGCTCGACTCAGAACTTTAGCTATAACATACTTAAAAAATTTAACTATTAAAGAAAGAGTTTTTATAGAATTTTCATTTTTAGTATGTTTTTGGCGGCTGCACTTACAGGGGCAAGCCAATTTTACTCCACTCTCAACACACACTGACTGAACGGCGAGGGTTCTCCTGCAAACAAACCCTCCCGTGACAAACAATCAGCCAAAACATTATCAGTGCCCTTAGCATGCCACACATCCAACTTGTGTCCCGGCAGCAAAACAACACCTGGAACTGATAAACTGCCCAGTTCATCACCAGACTGGCATTTCTCTTCGCTCTTTCCGGCAACGGGGCCTGCCAATAACCTTTCACTAGTTCTACCTTCGTGATTAGCAATGCAGCCCCGATGCGGTCTATGGTATCGTCAACTCTAGGTAAGGGATAGGCGTCTGTCAGGGATAATGCACACACACTCTCGCAATCAACACACACACTGATCTTGCCACTTAACACAGGTTGTAAAGTTACAGGCAACGACCACTCACGACATTCCTTATCCCTCAGACCCTTGAGCAGTGGATAGGTGTCTGTCAGTGATAATGCACACACACTAATCTTGCCACTCAACTCAGGTTGCAAACTCACTGGCAACGACCACTCACACTCACTCCTTTATCCCTCGGACCCTTTTTCCACATGTCGTCTAGCTCTGTTTTCACGACAGGCTTTTTAGCAGGATTTATACGGTAGGGAATTAAACTGAGCCTCGCACTGTCTCCAGCCTCCATGTCGGATTCTACCCCGTACATCAGGCCTGGAGAAGCAACAAACATGCGGATGCACTGCCACAGCCTAGTAAACAACTTATCCCGCAGAACAACAATCCTAGTGCCCTCCCACAACCTAGCCGAGACCGCAGCTTCTAACCTGTAGTCTCCCTCCTTCTCCACCTTCGTCCCTAGAACAGCCAGGTCATGAGAGGGACAATCAGTACCATCTGTGCAGTCACTCCCATAGTTCACAATTGCTAAGGCTTCCCCACCGATACCGCACATGCGCACCCCCGCACTCCTTACGACTACATCTGCCTGCACAGCATCACCGCTTTTAGCGACATGGCCAGATACAGTCGGTCTATGGTAGGGCTGTTGCATTCGACTAGAGCAGCATTGGGAGGCTATGCGACGACCGGGCACTTCTATGCCACAGCCAACCTCACCAAGCTGCTCAAAGTCCTCCTTTTGACCACCACCCTTGGCAGCCATGGGTCGACCTTGACCTGACAACCATGTCCAAGCCTCGTCGCCCACCTTGAACCACCGAAACAACGAGGCTAACGGTCTCTCAACATTCACGTGACCTGCCCGCGGAACATCTTGCACCGCCTGAGTTGTGAGGCTCAGGGGCTCGGCACGACCAGTGGGGTATGAACCGAGCTGGTGCTGGAGCGCTGCATACTGCTGCTCAGGCACGTGCTCTTGCGCTTCCACAGCCACCAGACTCGTGTTCCCCGCCCACTGCTCCGCCGAGACATGATAATCCCTACTCTCCTCCACCTGTGCCCTACTGCCCCCCTCTCCTTCTCCACCTTGGCCGCTGCAGACCAACGCAGGGACAGTAGGCTGCTCAGGTGGTTGCCTCATAAACTCCTCCAACAGGTTCACATGACATGTTTCCCTGTCCTCGTGTTTGATCTCGACAGCACCATTACCACACTTCTGAACTTCCGGATCCTCCAACTGCAGTTTACAAATATTTGAGGGAACCAACCTGTCTAGATGCTTCCGAAGCAACCCAAGTCCTCCCCCAATATCAAACTGAGCAACCCTTTTTTCTCTCCGTGTGTAACGTTGCTGCCTCGGAGTCTCTTCCTGCCCTACCTCCTCACTAGCTGTGACAGGTCTTGGGGCTTCTCCAGACTCCAACAATGGTGCCAATACTGAGTTGCCAAGAAGAGCTGCTGGTACTAAACTCTTCAAACTGTTACCAACATAAGCCATCTTCTTCCAACCGTTCCTCCGTTGATCAGAAGACTGAGGAATAGGCTGTGACACTTTGGATGCAAGAGGTCTTTTAACAACGCACGCCATAGGTTGTACTTGACATTTCTCTACCCACTCCTGTTCCTCCCTACTCACGTCGGCCGGCTTCTCGGCAACGACTAAGGGTGAAACCTCAGAAGTAGGCACCGCAAAGTCGTTGCCGAGAAGAAGGTCGACGCCCCCAACAGGCAAGTTCTCCACAACACCCACATCCAACTCTCGTGTCACACCATCCACCTCCAGTTCCATCCTGACCAACGGGTATGACTTGACAGCATTGATACCCTGCACCACAACCACCCGTGCCGCATTTATTGGTCTACCAGGAAAGTTCTTCATTAAAGTCTGAGAGGCACCCGTGTCTCTCAACAGCTCAACTCCATGCTTCTTACCAGCCCACTTCACGCAGCCATGCCCTCGATGGTCACAAAAGACATTGCGGACAGGGTTCGAGCCTTCCGGATTCTTCTCCACTGGCTGTGTCCCAGCCTCTGACGTTATACCCCGGGCAAACTCAGACGGCTTCGGAGACACCCCAATGTTGCGAGCCAAAGACACAACTGCATTAGGTAGCTTGCTTGGACAGGCTCTTGCAAAATGCCCCTTCTCATGACAATGAAAACACTTAACTCCCCCTTGGGCTTCCCTTGAGGTGGGGAAGGGCCCTGACCCTTCTTAAACGGGACGGTATTAGGTTTATGGTCAGACTTAGTATCGTGCTCTTGTTGTAATGGTTATATGGTGTATCACTGACTCGGGGGGGGGGGGGGGGGGGAGTGTTGCGCCCCTTGTTACCTGCATCGTTCCGTTGTGCAGACCTGCACCCACGAATCAGTGACATCCGAATGTCAGCCATCTCAGCTGCCTCCTGAAGAGTTCTTGGGTTTTTCTCTTTAAGATTCAACGTCAGATCGCTGCCTGTACACTTAAAAAATAGTTCTAGAAGCATCATCTGTTTCAACTCTTCAAACGTCGATGCCTTCTCAGAACGCAGCCAGTTTCTAAATGCATCGGACAGATCCCGGGCATGCTCAAGAAAGGTGCACTCACGACCCTTCGTTACACCCTGGAACTTCAATCTGTACGTCTCTGGTTGCAACTCTTATGCCCGCAGGATAGCCTCCTTCAATACCTCGCAATCGATGCACGACTCCAAGGGCAACGCATCATATGCCTTGAGTTTTTTGCCAACCAATCTAGAGGAAACAAGGGCTGCCCACTTAACCTCGGGCCATTGGTGCTCCCGGCACTTCTTCTCGAAACGCATAAAAAATTCAGTGACACCCGACTCATCAAATACAGGGACCAACTTGAGCAGGTGCGATAACGACTGATCAAGACCTCGATTCCCAGAACCGAGACGCTGCCCTGTCGACTCCACCCTAGACTTCTCAAGATCTATGTCCGCACAGTACTTCGCCTTTCTCTCCTCAGTCTCATATCTGGCCCTCCTCTCCTCAGTCTCATTCTCTCGCTGCCGTTGCTTGAGCTCAGCCTCATGCTTTCGTTGCTCGAGCTCAGTCTCATATCTGGCCCTTCTCTCCTCAGCCTGAATCTTAGCTATCTCAAACTCCCGCTGCTGCTGCTCAGATTCCCGCTTCTGCTGCAGCTGCATCTTAGCCATCTCAAGCTGGAAGAGCATATCTGCAGTTAAACCTTGAGGAGAAGATGCAACAATTGGAGACCCACCCTGTGACAAACCACGCTGCCAGTGACTATCGGCCTGCGGGAACGTACCCGGCTCCGGAGCCCGAGGGGGCGCCATGGTAGGAGTCGAGTGGAATGGGGGCTGGGCCGAAGGTGCCCCAGCTCCCTCCGAAGCCCCACGCAACCCGCCGAGCACACAGGCCACCAGGTCACCTCTCGACATGCTGCTAGTGCCCACATGCCCCATGACCGTGGCCAAACACTGGAGACCATACCGATCAATCCCCGACACCCGGTCAGCAGTAATAGGTATCTCCAGAAACTTCCTTGCATCCTCCTCACTAGCTATAACTCTAATGTCATCTAACAAAGCCCACTGCTGCACCTCAGAGTCTGCTTCCCTTACTGTGTCCTCACTGTACATTGATCCGTCGTTCGACATAGTATCCACCACAAATTCTCAACGTTTATATATAACAAAAAATAGAAGTACCTAAACTCTTATGTAGCACTATTCACTCAAAATATGCTTGAAGACTCTTAAGTGTTATACTACTTGCCAAAAAAAAATCCACGTGTCCACTATATTCCTTTAAACAAAAACAAATGACCACAACACTCCTGCAATATTTCTCTAAGTTCACAAAATCCTAAGCAAGGTCGCCATTTGTTACGACCGGAGCTCGTATAAAACAAGGGCTCTTAATCATTGGACTAGGAAAGCACACAGCCACAACGGTAACACTAGATCCAACCCCTGAACTTATAATGCCGGCGCACAAAAACACCTATACCCTCCAGAGTTAAATCTGCGATAACGGGGTATCCTATAACTCAGTATAAGTGCACTACTACTACAGGCTGATGATCTCCGATACAGCCTGATCACAACAACATACAATTACGGTAATAAGGTATACTAGGAAAAGATAGAGATCTTAATTAAATCACTGCAATTATTTAATGCAAACTAGAAGAAGGTATATTTAAAGTTTCTCTAAACAATAATGAACTGTCACTCCTATACTAAAGAAAGTGAACGAAAGTCCCAAAGCATTGAGCAGGAATCTTCTGAAGAAAGTCTGATGCTGGGGTAAGATGATCGTATCGGATTTTGAACTGTAGTATAAAGCAGGAACAGGATATGACAATTGTAAGGACATATAGGGTTAACTGGCACAGGAATAATAACTGCGCAATAGTAGGAATTCAAACAGCAAAAGAAGTACTTCCTCATTAACGAAACAGCCTACTAGGGTTGTGCAACTCAACAACAACCTAGACTAATAAATGCCGTGAATAATAATGCATACATAACAGAAAGAGTTTATAATCTAAATCTGGTGTCTGCTAGGCGAATAAAGTCTAGCTGGGATGTAGTAGGCTAGGAAACAATGGCTGAGCAAGCGGCTCGTAGCCTAGCGAAGTCCTTAACCCGGCAAGCGCGATAGGCCTCACGGAAGGCTTCCTATAGGGAACGCGATAGGCCTCACGGAAGCAAGACCATAAAAAAAGCCTTCCATAAAAAAAAAGGGCCTATCAAAACAAAGGAATTTGTCTCTAGGTGAGATAATTCCCCTCCAGTACTCATCCATGTAAATCTCACCCACCCCCCTCCCCTCCTTATTCCCCCCTCCCTCCCCTCCTCAATTATCACCTATTTTTCCTCTTATTATCATCATTTATCGGTTATTTTTCTCTCCCGCGATAATGTAGCACAAGTGGGTTGCAGAAAAGATTGTTATGCAACACCCAGACACCGGCCCACACCGCCCCGCTCGTCTCAGTTACCTCACAGACAGCGAGAGAGGAGGGTTGCCTGTGGCTCTCTCTCGCCTGAGATTATGACCGGGTGGCCAATATCTTCGTTTTTCACCACCCAAATGCTTTTCCCACTTATTTTAGCACTCTTGAAGGTTCATATATACATCATATATGTAAAATAAAAGCATACCGAAAACAAATAATGCTCTATATTGTAAATATAACTAATTATGTCAGAATCCAAGGCTAGAAATGCACAAATAACTACCCTAGCCCCTAGGTCTATTTAGCGCTTGTCAGGTTAAGGCTGTGCGGCCAAATTACGTTAATTGACGGGGTGCTCTCTTGAGAGATCCAGATCGCTAGAGTCTGGTTCTCTCCTGGCGACCCTCTCAAAGTCAAAGCAAACGAGTTAGCACAGTGTTGGGTGGCAGAGGCAAAAGCCCTCACTCGCAACACAGCGCTAAACTCACAAGGTACACAGTCAGAAAGACCACCTAGGCTTCCCACGTCTCCGTTGCGATTGTACAGGTTCAACAAAATCTAGTACACATCGGAAATCACAACACCAGTAGCCTTATCCCAGTCTAGCATTAAATACCCCAGCAGACCACCAAGATACAGGAAGGGAGACACCGTGAGTGTGTCAAACCTCTACAGACAAAAAATTGTAACCCTTCCAAAATGCCTAACTAAACATGTGTTATCTGAGAGCTTCAGCATATAATACGATGGCCGATATATGAAATCGTGCAGAACCAAAGGGAAGTTATGATATTAAATAGAGTAGAAGAATGAGAGGTAAGAAGTTGAGAGAGAGAGAAAGTGCTCTATAGGTAGAAGTCGGGAGACAGGGGGGCAAGGGACATGTGAAGGGTATGCTAGTCAGGAGAGCTCTGGCCTCTGAGGATGGAATTCCTCGGGACTCCTCCAGGATCACACACAAAGGCATGGTGGTCAGCCAATCACAGGCTGCCACGTCACCAGGCAGCAGGGCTGCAGAAGGCGCCAGGAACCACCAGCCAATCAAGAGGCGCGAGACGGCACGCGAGCCTACAAAGCGAGGGGGGAGGCAGCACATGTATACGCACGCACACACTACCACCCCACTGCCTATATTATTCTCTCTCCTTAACTATATACAATGCATCCTATGTTCAACTCCTGATATAAAATGCTTCCGTTGTCACAGACGAAAATAAAGACCTCCACGGGACTGTCTGTAACAACACGAACACTATGAAAGAAAGAACAACATTGTAGATAGACTGTAGCCAAATACCTTGCCTCGGCGAGTGCTAGCGAGTGGCCAAGCGAGGGGCTGAGCCCACATGGCGTTCTGCTGAGCTGCAGGCGTCACAATGACTTGTTTAATTAACCTTTTACTCAAATAGCGCATTCTTGGATGACGTCACACAGGTTAATGGAAGATGGGAAGCAGCCACTTTTGATGACACATATTTGTAAATAAAAAGGGAGGCTTGAAGAGTTGTTAAAAGTGTTTTATTCGAAATGTTTTCAACAGTGTCATGCTTTGGTACTTGTAACAACATCACGTAAATAGCAAGATGCCACCTAATCAGATACATAATTGGGTGTGGAACTAATTAAAATATGAATTCTGACTTAAATACCCATGTGGTACTATAATTGTTTCGGTATACCCAGACATAGCCTACAGAAAGGAGCTTATCAAATATAGGATATGATGGGTTAGTGAAATTATGTTACGTAGGCTTGGATGGTTAGGATTTTAAGTTAATAATAATAATAATAATCTTCTGGTTACTTATATAGCGCCCGTATCTCCTCCTTCGAGGATTCACAAGCGCTTGGTTTTCTTTAGTCTACCAGAGACCATTACCCATCCCCCTTGCTCATGGGGAGATGGTAACCGCCGGCTGTATCCCAGAAAAACTTTTCAATCTGAGCGGGGATTGAACGCGAGACCTTCAAGATGGGAATCAGGAACGCTATCAACAGAGCCAGCCGGACGGCTATGACGGTTATATGACAAAAATAAAACAAAGAAATAGGGCTACTAGCTTACATTTTTCACCTTCAACATCATCATTATCAGCTTTAGGACAAAAGCCTCTCCCAATAGTTTCCACCTCACCGGTCATATGTTAGCCTGTTCCATCTCACCCCAGTAAAATCTCTCAACCCTCTATCTTGTTCTCTGTCTACCCCTGTCTCTAGCTCCTTATCTAGGTTCTCATTCTGCTACTCTATTATTACATACGTAATTATCTCTAGTGAATACTTGACCTGCTGTGAATTATTTACCACCAAATATAATATACTTCTATAATATTCCTTTAAATACAAAAATATCCCTAGTCAAAGTCCCAAACTCTGGAGAAGAATTACAAAAAAATTCCATGAGAAAAGAGATGAGAAACAGTTTGAAGTGTACGAGAATAATAAATCGCGCGGTACGATAACCAGACTGAGGCAAAGTACAGTAGCCTATACTGTATATATATATTCGCTGTAGCCTCGCTGATTCACTGTGCCACTTGATCTCGTGCCGCTGACTAGTTCTACGTTTGTTAGTGTCCCGTAAGTCATAACTGTATTTAAGGGGAGATGGTTCACTTTTTGTGCGATGTTTGAATATTCATTATTTTTCTAGTTTCCTCCCTAGACCTCCATCAAAATTAATAAAAAAAAAAAACATCCATTAGATCCCCCTTCTAAATTAATTTGTACATTTTCGGTAGACAAATGTCCAGGCCGAAGGCCGGTTTTTCCAACATTACAGGCTCACTATCGTTCGCCAGGGAAAAATCGACATCTAAATAGCACGAAAGGTCTAAATATTGACCAAGAAATGGGGCGAAAGTTCTTAAAATCGACTAACTAATGGGGCAAACATCTTAACATATGAAAACTAATGGGCTAAACATGAGGAAGAAAGTGGTCCAGAAAAGCGGCCCTTCCCCCCCCAAGGGTGGTATCATTAGAGCTCTTTTCTATTTTGTCCTACTACTTAGGCGGGTTGTAAACATATTTCGCCGTATTCCTTTGGTGATTATCTTAGGTTAAGATATCGAGTTTTTTCATGACATTCGTCAGCGTGGCTGCAATTTAGTAGAAACCGGCCTTCGATAATCATATTTTTCCACCGACAAATGTACAAATTTAGCTTCAAGAAGGGTCATCATTGTGAGGCTTCAAGGGGATATTGGCGAGATGCCTTCAGCAGTGGTGTCGACTAACTGTACAGTCCTAATAATTAACATTCACAGCATATCGGTACGGTTTAGAATACTAATACGATAATACCAATTTGAAACTTAGACCCTTTAAAGAGCATATCAGATTTAACTGCATCCAGTACAGCTGTTTACAATAAGGAGTTTCCTTAGTACCGTATTTGGGTATTTAGGATTGAAATGTTCTCGAAACTATTGTATATTTCATGCGATTCTAGGATAACTGCACCATCCCTGGATTTTTATATTTGTTAATAACTTGCCTATTTTTAACTTATGTTAATGTAGTGTATGTTCTGGGGGTAGGGGGCTGGGAAGCCTTATCCCCTTGTATAATTCACCTACTAGGGGCGAGGGAACGCGAAAGTGGTCTCTGATCCTAAGAATTGGAACTTTAATGTTATTTATGTTCGAGCTCTGTCTCGAGTCGGCCACCCCTAGCTACTGTATGGGGTATGTGCTAGATTATATACCCTACAATTATACATACATACAATACTAACTTCAGCTAACCTAGCCGAGCCCAATTTATTGTATTATATCGTATTTTAATTTTAATACAAAATATTAATAAAATCTTGTTTAACTTAAGGGGAGATTAGTATTTATTTGTATTTGTTCATACTGTATATGTTTATTTATTATATTTAGTTTCCTCCCAAGGCATCGATCAAGTTTAACAAAATACACTCAAGACCCTTCATCTTCAAGATGAATTTGCAAATTTTTCGTTAGAAATATTTCCCGGCCAAAGGCCGGTTTCTCCTAAATTTCAGGTTTGCTATCGCCAAGAAAAAAATCGCCACCTAAATGGCACAATAGGTCGTAAAAATCGCCAAACTAGGATATTGGGCCTAAGCATATGGGAGAAAGGGGGCCAGACAAGCCAAAGATCCCTTTAATTTAACCTAATATCTGCCAGCCACAATTACCCTATCCGGAATCTCCTAGCTGTTAATTCTTACCTTTTTTTTTTTTTTTTTTTTTTTTTAAAGAGACAATGAACGGAGGAAGGAAAAACACAGATACAACAAAAAGGTCCATGTGCCTAAAGGCATCCTCCATTCATAAAATGTTTGTAACAACTGGATTTAAACATTTGTAGATTGTAAGTTTGTGGAAAGCAATTCGGGAGAAGTGAATTCCAAAGACTAGTAGCTCTGGGGATAAATGAATTCTGATAAGCAGAAGTTCTGCATTGTGGAGGAGAAAGTGTAAATTCACCTACTGAATAATAATACCTGGGTCTCGTATCATGAACTTATTTGCGTTTTTCGGGGGCATATGTCAGGGCCTGGAGGACAGATGACTGGATACATTATCATGATACTCTAAAGCACCTTCAGATTTCTGGTTTATTAGGTAAGTATGAGGATTAGATTGCTGTACGGAAAAACTTCAGTGGCCGAGCGGCAACTCTTCGTGTTTCTGTGGTCGGAGGGTCTGTCTTTGAGGGCCATAGCTAAGAAGATGAACACCAGCTCGACTACGGTGGGCCGCTGGGTCAGCCGCTGGAGGAGGGAGGGTCATCTGTACTCTAGGGACAAGAGAACTCCTTGTTACTTCCTCGCACCGTATGCTGTGCGTGTGGTGCAAAATGTATACATACATAATTATATATCGCTGCCACAAACAAATTTTCCTTACCGGTATGTAGGATATTGAACAATGCTATCGCACAGAAACCTTAACTGCAGACTATATACTGTTCTTCATGTAAGCTGTTGAAAGCAAATACACATTAATGGTACCTTATTTAAACTGTTTCGTGTCTAATTTCCCTGTGCAAACGTGTAGGGATTAGAAATGAAAATTAAGAGCATATGCAAAAATGTATCAAGAACATTAATGTTTTGGTGCGTTAAAGTGCGTTTACACATTCCTGAGTTGCCTGCACCAGTCCTATTTGCATCTTTGTTTCGAGTGAGTTTTCTGTTTTACAAAAGAAAACCTGGTGATTTTTTACAAGTGTCCCATTATTTGGTAGTACATTATAAAATAGGCTTTTCTGATGGCATATGATGTGACACATTCGATTATGATATTATTTCCTGTCGGATATCTCTTGTTACCTAATTAAGGTAATGTATGAAAAACCATATACTGTATTTACCTAACCTATCCTATCCCAGTTTGCCTAACCTAACCTACCCTAAGCCAATTTATCCAAATCTAACTTTGATAAAACAAATGATCAAGCAAGAATTTTTATTTGTTGTATGTGTACGAAGGAGACGAAAGGCAGGCTGCCTGTAACAAGTGTCTCATCAATGTCAAAAGAGTGACTGGGCCAAATTCCAGAAACGGGGTCAACACGCTTGGACACACAAAGCGTAAAACAGTTTAAGTCATAGGATAAAGGAAAGATTGCTTGAGGGAGAGAGTTCCAGAACTCACTTGAGTAGAAGAAATACTGAGAAAATAAGCCATTTCTTGGGTTGGAGAGCTGGACAGAATAGGAGTGGGACAGTGTTGAAAGGTGGGTGCCTCGCACTCGACGTAAGAGAGGAGGTATGCACTAAGAGAGCTCTGAAGAACACTGATTGTTGTAATAGCGATAGTAAAGTGAAAGAGATACAACATTGCGGCGTATAGAAAGAGATTGTAGAGGAAGTAAGTTGATGAGAAAATGCTTTGGACTCTACTTTTTTTTTTTTAGAAGTGCGGTACGGGTGGACACCACACACATGCGAACAATACACACTACAGGGGTGCACTGTGCCCCAATACAAAGCAAGAAGTTGTACAGGGGTACACGGAGACGATTGAACACACCTAACTTTTGGGGAGCTGTTTTTAGTAAGAATGGAGGTAAGATGAAGTCAAATGTCAGCCATCTTTGACATTATGGGATATTTTGTAAAATAATACAGAACACAACCTCCCCACCCCATCCCCTCAAAAAAAAAAATAAAAAATAAAAATAATAATAATAATAAATACATAACTAAATATAATTGTGCAATTTGGTCATGTTAATTAATGTCTTGATGGCAAGGAGACGTTCCTTAGATGTATAAATAACAACTTAATATTCGGAGAAAAAGAAACTATATCCAAAGTACACTGTTTCTACAATGTATAACTTTCGGTTATGATTTATGGCAATCATCTGAAAGTAATTAATTTAGCAATCTGTGGCAATATTTATCAAGACATGACTAACCGCATCAGCAGCCAATGTTATAATAATCTAATTCTCATATCATTCTCATATCCGATATTATGGTCCTACATAATATATTCGTTTTTAATATTACAATTGTGTGACGCCTACAGCTTTGCAGAACGCCATCTGGGCTCAGCCGCTCGCTTGGCCACTCGCTAGCACTCGCCAGGGCAGTGTATTTGGCTACAGTCTATCTACAATGTTGTTCTTTCTTTCATAGTGTTCGTGTTGTTACAGACAGTCCCGTGGTGGTCTTTATATTCGTCTGTGACAATGGGAAGCATTTTATATCATGAGTTGAACATAGGATGCATTGTGTATAGTTAAGGAGAGATAATAATATAGGCAGTGGGGTGGTAGTGTGTGCGTGCGTATACATGTGCTGCCTTCCCCTCGCTTTGTAGGCTCGCGCGGGTGCCGTCCCACGTCGCTTGATTGGCTGGTGGTTCCTGGCGCCTTCTGCAGCCCTGCTGCCTGGTGTTGTAGCGGCCTGTGATTGGCTGACCACCATACCTTTCTGTGTGATCCTAGGGGTCCCAAGGAGTTACTCTCTTCAGAGCTTGCCTGAACAGCTTACCCTTAACATTCGCTTGCCACCTGTCTCCCGACTTCTACCTATAGAGCACTTTCTCTCTCTCAACTTCTTACCTCTCATTCTTCCACTCTATTTAATATCATAACTCCCCTTTGGTTCTGCACGATTTCATATATCGGCCATCGTATTATATGCTGAAGCTCTCCGATATTATATGTTTAGTTAGGCATTTTGGAGGGGTTACCATTTTGTCTGTAGAGGTTCGACACACTCACGGTGTCTCCCTGCCTATTCCTTGGCTGTCTGCTGGGCTATTTAATGCTAGACTGGGGTGGGGCTACTTGTGTTGTGATTTCCGATGTGTACTAGGTTTTGTTGTACCTGTACAATTGCAACGGAGACCTGGGAAGCCTAGGTGGTCTTTCTGACTGTGTACCTTGTGAGTTTAGCACTGTGTTGTGAGTGAGGACTTTTGCCTCTGCCACCCAACACTGTGCTAAGTCGGTTGCTTTGACTTTGAGAGGGTCGCCAGGAGAGAACCAGATACTAGCGATCTGGATCTCTCAAAAGAGCACCCCGTCAATTAACGTAATTTGGCCGCACAGCCTTAAGGACCTCGCTAGGCTACGAGCCGCTTGCTCAGCCATTGTTTCCTAGCCTACTACATCCCAGCTAGACTTTATTAGCCTAGCAGACACCCGTTTAGAATTATAAACTCTTATGTTATGTATACAGCATTCTTATTCACATTGACCGTAAGCCTTGGTTGTCTGACGAAGGACTTCTTTTGTTGTTGGAGATAATACTAGTGTGCATGTATCGTTATTCCCGTGTCAGTTGACACTGTCTGTCTCTACACTTGTCCTACATTGACCCTGGTTTATATAACCGTTCAAAATCCGGTACGATCATCTTACCCCAGCATCAGACTTTCTTCAGAAGATTCCTGCTCGATGCTTTGGGACTTTCGTTCACTTTCTTTAGTATAGGAGTGACAGTTCATTATTGTTTAGAGTAACTTTAAATATACCTTCTTCTAGTTTGCATTATATCATTGCAGTGATTTAATTAAGATCTCTATCTTTTCCTAGTATACCTTATTAACGTAATTGTATGTTGTTGTGATCAGGCTGTATCAGAGATAATCAGCCTGTAGTAGTAGTGCACTTATACTGAGTTATAGGATACCCCGTTATCACAGATTTAGCTCTAGAGGGTATAGGTGTTTATGTGCGCCGGCATTATAAGTTCAGGGGTTGGATCTAGTGTTACCGTTGTGGCTGTGTGCTTTCCTAGTCCAATGATTAAGAGCCCTTATTTTATACGATCCCCGGTCGTAACAATAGATATTGTTGTCTTGAAATAATAGAAAGTTATTAAACAAAACTATCATTTGTTAGACTAGGCTAAGATTATATGTCTTTGTAAACATCACGTTAATGATCTTAGTAAGGGTAGGCTACAGTTTCAGGCATCACCCCAACACCTTCTGCAATGACTGATCTCGTATTTGATTCCAAATGTAACAAGTACGATAGATATCTGGGATTAGACCTAGAGAAACTTGCCGCGCACATTGAATGTGTTGGGTGAGTTATCTTTCAGAAACAAAACAAAAGTCAACCAATGTTTCACCACCTACAGCAATGACTCCACCGCCCAGACCTACTTGCAAAGTTGCACAAGCTGCAATACAACCAACCAGAACATTTCCAGATATCCACCACATTTGGATTCCAATCAGTGCAAAACACAGCCAAGATATGATGTTCTATCCAGCCATAGAACAACCATACACAACCCTGTGCACCGTATCCCCTGCAGTCTTACCGGCGCACTCACAGGCAATTAGGATTGGAAATGTGTCCATCCAGCCCCTCACCTTTCCGAAAGGGTTAGTGATTGGTGAGCTGGAAACATTCAATGAGCTTCAACTGTGACGCCTCCCGGCGTTAGCAGAATGGTTGCGTGGGGCATTGCAGCTCGCTAGCGCTCGCCAGGATGGGGGGATGGGCTACAGTTGTCCTAGAATGATCTGGTTTATGTAATTAGTGTCGTGTTGCCACAGACAGTCTAGAAATGGTCTTTGTTTTGGTCTGTGACCGCGCCTTATATTTTATATTCGCTATATAAATGTTGCTTGTGTTGGAGGCGAGCGAGAGAGGGTGAGGGAGTACACCTGGCAGCGGGGTGAGCTATGACGCGGCTTGCTTGGGCGCTGACGGCGTTGGCGGCCGGGTGGTCAACTAGTCCCTTCCCATCGCGCCCTCGTGTTCTTTACCAGCTCAGAGCTTGCCTGACACGCGTATCGCCTACATCCTTTGCAATTGTGTCCCCCATACTCCCCACTTTGCATACTATTTCTCTCTCTCGACTTCTCCTTTCTCATTCTCTAATCTTTATTAAACTCAACATCCCTTCTGGTTTCAGCATAGACGTTCACCGTCGACCAGTCGTATTGTACGCGAAGGAGATTTCCATGTATTAGGTTAAGGAGGTATTAGGCTTTATTGAGGTTTGGAGAGACGGACTTTTCCGTATGTGTCCTCTCTCGGGAAGGTTGTAGACCGGTATATGTCTCCCTGGCAAGGTGTTGAGTGATTCTGCTTGGTTATCTAAAGCTAGACTAGGGGTAAGGTTACTGTGTCGTTGTCTCCGATGTGTGCAGTGTTAGCTAAGCCCTGCACGACATCGACAGGTACTGTGGGAGCCTAAGTTGTCTTCGGGTGGGTTTACTTTGCGAGCACAGCGCTGTGGTGTGAGAGGGCCATAGCCTATCCCTCACAACATAGTGCTGCCTCTTTGTGTTGACTTCTGAGGGATCGCCAGGATAGAACTAGGTACTAGAGACCTAGATTTATCAAGAGAGCATCCCCGTCATATAACGTAATCTTCATCATACCACCTTCGGACAACGTTAGGCTACGAGCCGCATGCTCGCCCATTGTTGCCCTGCCTTGATACCCCAGCTAGACTTTATTAACTGAGCAGACACTGGTTAGAGATAAGCCCCATTATTATATGTATGCAGCATTATTATTCACTGAACTTTTGAGCCGAGGTTGTTGTTGAGTTGCACAACCCTAGTAGGCTGTTGCGTTGTGTCACGAAGCATTTCTTTAGTTGTCGAGCATTTCTACCTTTGCGCAGTCTTTATTATTCGCCTGCCTATTATTACTATATGTCCTAGTATTTATTGTGACCCGTATTCTGCATTATAATTGTTCAAGATTCTTTACGAACATCTTCCCAGCATCAGACTTATTTCAGAAGTTTCCAGTTGATGTTGCAGGACTAGCATTGCACTTTCTTTAATACAGGAGTGCCAGTTATTTGAGTATCTACCGTAACGTTAATTAATCACGTTAACTATCTTTTCTTTGTGTAACCTAATCGAGTAATCTTTTACTGTTTGAGAATAGGCCGTTTCATCGAGCGTCAGCCTAGTGTGTGTGCACCAGTTACCGAGTCATAGGATACCTCGTTGTCCAGGCACGACTCAGGGCGGTAATGGTGTTTTGTTTTCCAGTGTTTAAGGCAGATGTTGGATCTAGTGTTACCGTTGTTGCATTTTGCCATTATCTAGTCCAATGTTGAAGAGCCCTGTGTCTTTGAGAACCTGGATCGTAACACAACAAAGAAGCAAGAGATAGACACTGAAAAAAAGAAGAATACCCATTCTTCCTGAGATCCCCAACCACTAGACAGATAAACAACAACATGAACTGCCGTGCTCATAAAACAAAAATAGACAGGTCCACACGCTTCTGCATCAACTATCTACAATTAAACAACATAACAATCAAAGATACCACCCCTTTACCCAGAATCGACAACTTACTAGGGTCACTATTCGGCTGTAAATGGTTCTCACCCCTGGACCTACAAGCCTGATATTGGCAAGTCCCCTTGATGCCCCAACACCAATAGAAAACGGCATTTTCGACGAGTGGAGGTAGACTAGACGAGTTTAACATACGACCCTTCGACCTGTGCAATGGTCCTGCCACCTTCTCCAGATTAATTTTTAATGGAATCCGTATGGCAAGGTTTGATGTGCGAGACGCATTTAGCCTACCTCGATGACGTCATCGTCTTCAGCCGTTCCTGGACGGAACACCTACAACGACTAAGCCAAGTATTTTATCGCATCAGAGAAGCCGGGCTAAATTTAAAACCCACACAATATTCCATAGGTCGGGATTCTGTGGATTACTCAGGGAAAACCATCTCTGCCCTAGGCATTGCACCTGACATGAGAAAAATGCAAGCCACATTCCACCATGGTTACCCTTACCATGTTCAAAGAGGTTAGCTCATTCCTGGGCTTGGCCTCCTACTACCGAAGATTTATGAAGGGTTTCGCTACCATTGCAAAAACAATCGCACAAACTCTCGGGGAAAGAGGAACCGTCGAGTATAAAAAGAATGAAAACCAAAGGAAGACTATCTGGCCTTAACCCCTGTAACAACATTACCAAAACGCCTTTAGCTTATAATCTACCTCTAGGACTCAAGGGATAAATACGATCTCGATAAACCCTCTGAATAACATAGGTCTTTTTTAAACTACACAACATATTCTTACTATAGCTAAAGAAAAATATAAAACACATCGCCGGTCCAGAAGGGCATATACATGAACTTGTGCACTACTTGTTATTGTGATTTAATGCAGCCAGACATGTACAACATATATCCTGGGTTCATGGCCTGGTAACTGTATGGCTCAGGGCATATTGAGACGCAAGCAACTTATACGACGCAGCATAAAGCAGGGCAGATATACGTAGATAGTTAAAATACAAATATAAATCAAATACATATGATTTTGCTGTTCTGTATTCCAATGTGCACATTCTATTTCGAAATAACTAGCTGTAGATTTCGTCTTTGTTCAGCTGCGTCGCCTGGTTCGTCTGCCTGTCAATGTGTGCCACATTGTGTAAAAGAAGTAAATAATCAAAAGATGAATGTCAGATGAAAGGAAACAGGCTAGAAGAGTGCACTGTGTGTCTACAGATTGTGTCTGACGACTTGTGCATCAGCGGCGATGATTATCTGGAGGCTCTTAGTGCTCAACCTGTTGTTAAGCGTTCAAGCAAAAATCACTAGTCCAGGTAAGATGACTTAATAAATTATATCGTTAATACCGAATTATTTATATGTAGTGTATGGCAAACGCTCAAATAATCACTGCATAGGTTATGTTAATGAACTCACGATTACGCAAACACACAAATATATTACCATGAGTCACTATATACTCGGTTTCTTTTCAGCTGATGATAAATTGAAACCCTGTGCAGCTAATTTATCGATACTTAATGGAAACATATGAAACTACTATGGCTCTGCATTATACTAGGACCAGGTTTATATAATTAGCACCATATTGCATTACAGAATCATCATAATAACAGGAATCCTGATGGGAACTTTGCAAATTATTGTCAGTTGAAAATAAACAGAGTATAGTCACTTTGGGTCTAGAATCACTATATAGCATGCACATGCACCTCATTTAGAAATTTGGAGAACAGCTCCTAACCAACCCCCGACACCGTCACCTGCTCCCCCCACCAGAGAGGAGCAACGAGATACAACACACATTCATATACGAGCGTGAGCCCAAAGGTATAAAAACAGCCCCATCCCTTACATCGTCAACTTGATCAATAATAAGTTATGTAGCCAACAAGCAAAACACTCTTCGTACTCAGCAAAACTAAAGTAAATGGTGTTCTCCCTTGTCCTGCTCTAACATACTTACACAAAGTGCTTTCAGCCCTCACAAGTTTCAATATTAACAAAACTCCATCAAGCCTAGTTCACATATCAATGGATTTTGCTTAACCTCTTCTGTAACGGGACGTCTTTTGTACTTTATTATTGCTACTATTAGGCGATTTCGTTGAGTTTGAAAAGGGCCTCCAACTAATTAAGCGAACCATATCAACTATCACATATCCTTCATAAGCTGCACAAAATCGTCTAAATATAGCTAGAAAAATCTTTAAAAGACATTGCCGCCGGTACAGAATGGGTTAATAAACTATCTATAATGCACTGGGATGTCAAAAATGTACTTTAACATAAAATTTACAATTGTGTATGTACAGCTAATGCCAAGTTCGTGAGCTCCTGTGATTTTGTTTAAACACAAATACATTGATGTTCTTATTAAATCAACTACATATTAATAAATATATTGGATGTATTTATACAAAACTAAACCTGGTTTAATCTGAACATCAATCTAAATTAATATATTTGCATAAAGGAAATCGTTAGAGCTCACGAACACTTGTCACTTGTGCAGTACATTCCTATATTGCTTTATAATGATATCATTATATATACTCATCCAATGATTGTTCATACTTACAGTTAACTTTTTAGTAAGTCTTGAAACATGTTAAACTATATCAAATAGTACTACCGGTTTGTCTGATTGTAGGTGAAGGTGATGAGGCCCGGCATGTTGTGGAAGTACTAAACGCTGTTCTTGGTGCTCAGCCCCTACTTCGAGACTTTGTTATTCTTTTAAAAGAGAGCACTTCGCCGGTAAGAACAAAGCGTGTCGCGTAAGTTATGTAGTTTAATACAATCATCATAGGAATAATTCAAACTCTTTACTCCCAATGTTTTCCTGTGAATAGTACAGACTAATTTGAAGACTACTGTATACTCTGGAACATAAAATTTCAAGTCAACCTACGAAGCTTTTGAATCAAGATAGATCATTTCTGTTTTAGTGCTTATTGCTGATTTAGTGCCCAGAGAATCTGTTGGCAATTGAACAGTATAGGAGCATATTCTTCAATATTATAGGTATATTCTGTGTATGGTGCTTAGCTCCCTTGACCAACTTTACATAATTGTACAAACTTTGAATGTGGTATTCGACCAATCGCGATCAAATAATGACTACTATGGGTTTCAGAGGCCGCGTGGCATCATTTTTCGGGAATAACTTATTAACCCGGGAACTGCTGGGAATCTCTTAAGAGTTCCCCCGGCGGACTGCGGGAAGACTCTTAAGAGTAAGGGATTTTTTTTTTTTTTTTGCCCCTGGGCCATGCCAAATATCACTCCTCCACCTCCCCTCCTTCCCCACTTTCCTCCCCTCCTTCAGTTATTGCCTATTTTCCCTGTTATTCCAGTTATAATTGATGATCAAGATATTAACCAGTAAATCAACAGTCTTGGACTTGTCGTACTACATAAACAGCATATCTAGTAAAATATATATTTTGGATCAATAAATACACATTAAGAAAACTGAGGTTTATGCATAATGCATTAAAGATACTTCAGTCAAGAAAACAAATATACTAAATCTTAATATGGCATCAAAATGCCTTAATAATTAAAGATTGCACAATATAAACAAGTACGAGCATATGACACTATAGCCACGTCGATCAAGTCTCGAAGACGGTCGTTAGTTAAAATAAATATAGTTAATAGAGGACTTCAGAGGCTATCAACCCTATTGGATTCTTAAGCCAGCACACTGCAAGTCAAGAATAACGTCAGGACTTGGAGCCTCTCTGTGAGAACTCCAGTCCTTTCGATATTTTCAGCAAATCATTTGGCAATATAGTGCCTTAGACTGCATTAAACAATTATTTTACTGTACACCTAATTAAGGGCCATCCTTTTTCCTATACCATACAATATATTTTCAGTTTGATGATGTGAGTGAGGTACGAGCACCGTGGGGAATTGGAGTGTTCGAGGTGAAGGTGGATGACAAGAACAGCAACATAACTCAGGCTCATCTGTCCTTAGTGGGGGAACAGGCTAGTGAGGTATGTATACAGTCACTTATAAAAAATCGTGGACCCCGTAGACTTTTTTGTATGCAACTATAACTATGAGGATTGATTGTTGGATGGAACTGGCTTTTCAATAAATAGTATAATATAGTTTGTGTAGTTTATGTATAGAGAATTATGATCATATATTCGTGTCCAGAGATGTAGTTCCATAATTAGAAATAGGCGAAGTCAACGATTTTTTATGAGTGACTGTACCTGTACAGTGTGACTATATAATATCACAAATGTGGACCTTTAAAGCCAAACTCTGATACAATTGAGCTTTAACCCTTAACTGTCGGCGCGCAACATAAGTCGAGTTAAATAAATCTGGACTATGTGGCGGCGCTCGACATAGGTCGTGTGGCAATTTCAGCACGTAATGTTGCTGAGAGAGAGAGACAAGTGGTGGCAGGAGAGTAGCGAGCGTATGACTGCTCCAGACCACCGCGGCGAACCTACTGACACGAATCCCACCTCCTCCCTCCCTCTCTCACTCGCTATATACGGAATTGTATGGGGAAAGTGCCTAATTACATGCTTTTTGCACTCGCGTTGCACGGTTGTTGCAAGAAAACTAGCCATCATAAAAGGATCGTTATGGTGTCATTCGAAAGCTCTGTTTATGCCCTTTCAGGGATAGATACTTGTTTTACGCTCTGGGTCTTATTTAGGCATGAAAATGATCACGTAAACAGCCCTATTTTGGCTAAAAACACCCCGCTGGGCGGTACATATAAATAAACCGCCTAGGCCGCTAATAAGGTGTTAATAAACCATGTTCTTGTCTCGTTTGCGTTTGATATAATTCAGATGAGTGCATCGCCATTTTTGCTCTTGACCGTACAGCTGCCTACACGTAGCTTATACATTAGTTCATACAAGGGACTGGAGTTCTCGAAAGATAAACATTCTAAGTTCTTGGGGGTAATTATAGATGAAAAACTATCTTGGATTGAACATGTTAAATATTTAAAAAATAAAATATCTAAAGGCATAGGGATCATATGTAAAGCTAGAAATGTATAATTCTTTTGTATACCTCTATATTACTTATGGGGTAGAAGTTTGGGGTAATGCAAGTGAATGTAATATCAAACCCATCATAACTCTACAAAAAAGAACAGTAAGAATAATTAAATCAGCCCACTATAGAGCACATACTGCCCCAATATTTAAATTATTAAAGCTATTACCATTTAACCCTTAACTGGCGTCCCGCATCATATGTCGAGTGAAAGAAATTTGGACTATGTAGCGGGCTCACACCGTAAGTCTTGTGGCATTTTCAGCACGTAATGTTGCTGAGAGAGAGAGACAAGTGGCGGCAGGAGAGTAGCGAGCGTATGACTGCTCCAGACCACCGCGGTGGAACAACTGACATGAATCCCACCCTCCTCCACCCTCACTACATAGTGAATTGTATGGGGAAAGTACCGAATTACATGGTTTTTACACTCGTGTTGCGCGGTTGTTGCAAGAAAACTAGCGGTCATACAAGGATCGTTGTGGTGTCATTGGAAAGCTCTGTTTATACCCTTTCAGGGATAGATACTTGTTTTACGGTCTGGGTCTTATTTAGGCATGAAAATGATCACGTAAACAGCCCTATTTTGGGTAAAAACACCCCGCTGGTGGCTACATATTAATTACCGCCTAGCCCGCCAATAAGGTGTTAAAGATGTGTATGTTTTTGCAGTGGCTAAATTTATGTTTAAATTTATGAAAGATCTTACTCCAGGCTTCTTTAAAGATATGTTCACATTAAATAATACTATACATCAGCATTTGATCAGGTACATGTTTCCATTGCCAGAACAAATGTATTGACAAACACATTTAGGCACAAAGGAGTTTTAATATGGACTAATATAATGGATAAGATAATTTTACACTGTAGTCTCTACATATTCAAAAGAAAGATTAAAGAATATTTGATGTAGTGAAATAAATAATGTTTAAGGTAGTGTTGAGTGAGAACAGATTATTAAACTAGACTGATTTTTTTTTTTTTAATTGTAGTAAGGTTCTTTTTCTTTTTTAGCACTTTTTATTATTGTTTAGCACTTTCTTGATGACTTATTTGTATTAGTGTAATAAATTTAAAGGGGACATATATGCCGGATGGCATCAGTTCCCTGTTGTCATAGGGTATATAGGACTTTAGTATGAAGTACTATATGATATGTTTGTAATATTGATGTACTTTATGACAATTAACTTTTTAAAAATCTAAACAAACCCAAATCTAAAAAAAAAAAAAAGGGGTTCCAGTACTGATGCTATTCTTGACTTAAGTGTGCTGGCTTAATGATCCAAAAGGTTTGATAGCCTCTGAAGTACTATTTTAACCAATTTGTGGAATTGGGCATGTGTCTAAAGAGAATATTTCAAAATATGTCCTCAGCATGTCAGAATAGTGTTCAGATAATCTATACCATTTATCACTGCAGACACTGGTCAGACAGGTGCATTCGTGGATTCCGTGTATTTGAATAATAAAACCTGTAAACCCATCCTTATATGTATTCAGTTGATAACCTCGTAAGTCGCATTTTAACTAACTAATAATATATAAGTATTTGGGATATAATATGATTTAACACATTTAAAGACAAGTTTTTAAGCATGTGGGATATAATAGAGGACTGAAAAATCTTGTCTGTATTCGATACAATTATAAATGGATGCGTAATTATTATTGTTCCTGACTGCACAGCTGCCAACACATGCAGCTGTTACATACTAATGTTATTTATCATAGCTTCATCTAAGTATATCAATGGCAAACACAACAATAGCATATAACAGTCCTATTACTATGGTAGCTTGTATATGCTTAGTGCAAATGCTACACTCAAATAATACTTGCATAGAAGAAAAACGATAAAATCTACGTAGCAGCTAGAACTGAAAAGCCAATTGATAGCGTAATGCATAAATGCAGGGAATTTCGGTGTGAGTATCCTAGGTTCGAGTCCTTGGAGTGCCACATGTAATTGTTGATTTCATTAATTGAGTTTAGAAGTAAAGTTGGTTGGTGACAAAATATGAATAGGTGTCCAAATACTAAACTCTTTTGGTCTGAGTATGGATTTCTCTAATTTGCTTTGACGATTATGAAAATGTTCTTTATTAAATTAATATCTTATATAAACATAAATGTTTGAAAAATATACCAAATTTTCCACAATCGGTAATTAGTAAATTTTCAGGTATGGCAAATATTTACAGAAGGCCTATATGTTACTTTTCCATGTAGTTTCTTAGATAACCTCACCTTGAAAGTTACATTATATGTTAAATATAAAGATATTATTCTGTGTTCTGTTCTTTCTTTTGACAGTTGCGTGCAAAATCCTGGTCGGTGACGGTGGTGGTGATTAGCGACAACCCAGCCTTCCTCGCCACCTTCAGCAAGTGGTCCCTCAAGGGCCGCCTCCTGGTGTGGTCCACGAGGCTCCTGGTCCTCACCCGCCTCCCACACCAGCGCCTCCAACACCTTCGCAACACCCTCGCTATGACAAACTCTATGTTGCTTATTGTGTCTCAAATTAATCCAATAAGGTATGATTAATTGCCCGAAAAGTGGTTGCATGGATTCCCTGGACTGCATAAAACATGGTGTAATGTGTGAATACATGAGCACCATTAATGCAATCTGCAGACATAGGCATGTTTAAACCAAGGCATATTGAAACGAAATATATAGAATTATTATTGGAATATGTCAACAACCCTGACAATATGCTTATCATTTGTTTACACTTTTTGTTACTAACTTACTAACGATTATTTGTTTAAATTTCAAAAACGTATTCCAGAGTCAAGATCTATATAGACCTTCCATATAGCCAGCCAGGATCTAAGATGCTCTCTGTTGCTTCCTGGTCTTCTGAGAGAGGTCTGCATAAAGAAGTTCAGCTCCTATATTTCCCTGATAAGTTTTCCAAGTAAGCATAGTATACATGAGATATATTGTTAATATACGAAGTTATACGAAATTAACATGAACAATTATACAGTTAATAACTTTTTTGAAACCTAAACAACTGTATTCTGAAACCAATTTTAAAACATTGTATTGATGTTTACAGATTTTCCAATGGTGCTCGATTGTCCGTGTCTCGAGTAATACGTGGTTCAGACATAACAAGGACAGTGGACGACCCAGATGTTCCTGGAGAAAAGAAGATAATGGTTCTCAACGCTGACAACGCTCTTATCGAAGCTATTGGGGAGAATATGAATTTCACGTACGTGTTATGTCTTCAAATTTACATAAATGCAATGTACATGAATTCCCTGGACCTATCTATCTATATATGATGAATGTGATAACAAAAATCAATATGGATATTAAAAATATTTACTTTACAGAATCAAGTATGTCTCGCCACCAGATGGCCATTGGGGTGTGTTGCTCCCTGATGGTTCATGGACAGGCATGGTCGGCATGGTAAATCGACATGTTAGTACCAACTTATTATTTGTCACTGTTTAATACAATGACGGACGAAATTGCGATAAAGTGTCTTTAATTTGAGACTTTGGAAATTCAATCAAATGATAATGTTTGGTGGTAGGCAAAAACTTAATTCGAAGAGGAAACGGTGACAGGTGCAAAAAATATATATATATAATTTCAACAAACTAAGGGTTACGGGTTACAGGTTACATAGAAGCTAGAGTGCTTCTCAGTGGGGGGAAGAGATTGAAGAAGTTAGAGCAAGTACAGTTCAATAAAGTTAAAAATAGGAGCTGTGAAAGATGGTGGGCTGACCACCTTGCTGTTGTTTATTATATACTACTGTATATCTTGTACATCAGGTTTAAAAAATAAAAAATATGTTAAAAACAAAAATTAATGTCGACCCAAGAGCTCATGACGTTGCCAGTGATAAGTATGTCGACTCCTTGCTAATTTTATTCCAATATGTTTCACTGCCCGCTGTCCTGCTATTCCGGCTGCTTCGATGGGTCCCCTGCCTGAGGTCCACCGAAGTGTGCCCCAGGGAAGAGATCCATCTACCGGATAAAGTGCTCTCGGCAATGCTCCCCATACGACATGCAATCTTAATGGTTCTCCTGCCGAAGGTCCACCAGGGTGAGCCCCAGACAAGAGCTCCACCAAACGCACATTTATTCGGTAAAGGATAGGAGGATGGGCAGTGCACCAGCTCGGGAGCATCACCGTTGACTGCCTCAGAGTGGTACTGTGGGATAGTTATGATGAGGCACTGATATCTCCTCCCCGAGATCGGTGCTATCTCGGGGGGTTCTATACTGGCACTCCTATCAGTGTTGTCATGGGATTACAGGTGGCAGTGATGAGGGACGCTCCAGCCTTCAGAGCCCCTGGTTACGCCATGTTTCGTTGTCATAATCTGTATTGTTAATTGCATTATTTATAGGTACTTTTTTTTTTGAATGAATGAATGAATGAATATAGAAAAGGTGGGTGAGGGTGAAAGAAGGGAAGTTTGTATTGGTTATGTAGGAGAGACAGTGGTAATAGTGAGAGAAAATAGGGTGTCGGGGCATGACCCAACGTGCATGAGTGGAGTACTTTCTTTAACCCTTTATTTGCGGCGCGCAACTTATGTCGTGTGAAAGTAATTTGGACTAAGTGGCGGTTCACAACTTATGTCGTGTGCCATTTTCAGCACGTAATGTTGCAGAGAGAGAGAGAGAGAGAGAGAGCTGAGCGGTGTGAGGAGCGTAGTAAGGCTATGACCGTCGCACACCACCGTGGTGGGCCAACTGAAGTGAAAACCACCCTTCCTTCCCCTCTCACACTCGCTACACAGGGAATTATGTAGGGAAAGTACCTAATTACATGGTTTTTGCACTCGTGTTGCGCGATCGTTGCAAGAAAACTAGTGGTCGTACAAGGATGGTTGGGGTGTCATTGGAAAGCTCTGTTTATGCCCTTTCAGGGATAGATACTTGTTTTTCGCTCTGGGTCTTATTTAGGCATGAAAATGATCACGTAAACAACCCTATTTAGGGTAAAAACACCCCGCTGGGCGGTACATATAAATTACCGCCTAGGCCGCTCGTTAGGTGTTAATGAGATTCAGGTAGCTTACCAAGAAGGGGGCTGGGGGTGGTGACTACAAGATGAAGGTGGGAGATGGTGGTGGTGAAGAAGCCGATGGTGTTATTCTTTTTCCAGTCATTTAAGAAGGCTTCTCTGGTGCAGACACTTGGAGAACTGTTTCTTGAAGGCTGGTGAGAGGGTTTCCTTCTGCTGCAGCTGCCTTGATCTTCTTGGTCAGCTCGCTGGCGGTGGCCCCCAAGTCGACGTCTCCATCATCTTCCTCCATCTCCTCAACGTCGACATCTTCTCCTATGGTGGACTCGGAGTAGTCGGCAGAGGAGGAGGCTGCCACCGGATGTTCAATGGTGGCAGGTGAGGTTGCTACTAGTGCGGCGACGTTGATGGTGTTGGTGTTGATGTTGATGGTGGGGCCTTCTCCTTGATTGTTGTTGAAGCTGTAGATGTCTTCTGAAGGCAAAGTGGTCGAGGCAGGAGTTGAGTCTTCGGGTTGTTGGTAGGCTTCTTTTTGGGCGGTTTCTCGGTTGCTGTTGTTCGGGCAAGGAGATCTGAAGGGATAACTATGGTGGGCAGGTCGTTGGCAGCTAGTAGAGCAGGCAGAAGAACAGCAAGTCGGCCTCGATCATCCCCAGCAAGCGCAATTGCTGTGTGGACGATGACTGTGATTATGTCAGTCTTTAGGCCAGACTTTACTCCGGTGGTAGTGGGTCGCTTCTGCCTTGCTTGATGGAGTAAGGAGCCCCTCACAGGTCTGCCATGGGGTCCTGTCACTCTTGCTGCCTCCTTGCCCTTCCTTCCCTTGATGATGGTGAATTCCACTTTCTCTCCTTCACCTAGTGAAACAATTGTGCATTTGTTGTTAGGCACAATGTTCTTTCGGTGGATGAAATAGTCTGCTTGGTCTCGTTCTCTGGTGATAAATCCATACCCACTTTTCACATGGAACCACTTTACCACGCCAGAAAAGGTGGTGGGTTGTTCCTGGGTGGCCATGGTGAGAGTGGGTTTTTGTTTTTTTAATTCCCTAGACTTTCCTATTTAAACTAAAATGTGTAATATCCCGGTAAATATGAGAAATTTCCAAAACCGTCACATAGTAAAGTATAATTATTATTGCTAGGTCTATTCATTCTGAAATTTATGAAACACCCTGTATAGTATGAACTACAGTTCGAAATATCATATTTTGCAATATTGTAGACTCAAATGGGTAGTATTATAAACAGTACTTGTATTAATATCCTGCATTACCCTGTTATAGTTTTTACATATAGCAAGTCCTCACAACGTTTATCCCAATTACTCATGTACTTAAACCAAAATTGACAGACCAATATTTCCAAAAAGTCGTGTTGTATATCAACGTTTTAGCTGCCATCCATATATTTATGTGGTTTAACCAAAATGCCACTTTTTATTTGACAACATACGACATGTGTTTGTGGCAATACATAATATCCAAAACTGTGATGAACACCATTACAAGACTTAACCTGATGTAAAAGATGGTTGCAAGATTATATTTTAACAATTTTTTGTTTACAAATATTATATTCACCAGGAAGTAGTCTGCTTCTGACTGACCGTTGTCTTCCTACATAGTTTATTATAGCATTAAAAGTTATACTTTGCTGTCTAGTCAGTAATCCAAGCATGTGAATCTTTTATAGTATAGTTGTTGTCCAACAAATATGTCACTTTTCATAATTACCTACAAAAATGGTAATTTTTAATGGTAAAAGATCTAATTCACCTAAATGGTTTGACCATAATTGTGCTAGAGTAACTGAACAAAAAGCAATAGCCTACAATGCATACACAAGATCAAAAACACATGAAGCCTTTAATTACTTTAGAAACATCAGAAATCATGCCAAAACTGTATTAAACCTAACTAAATCAAACTTTCTCCATAAGCAGGCAAATAAACTTCTAAATAATCCAAATGATAACAAAATATTTTGGTCTACTCTTAACTCATTCAAATCCAACTTCACTACTGCTTCATCCATTCCACCATTAAAATCTCCGACTGGCAATCTTGTAAGTGACCCACGAGGTAAAGCTAACCTTCTTGCAGATATTTTCTCCACCAACTCAACCTTAGATGACATAAATCAAGATGTCCCTGTACTTAATTTAATTCACCTGAAATTCCCTCACTTAAGATCCACACCAGACATGTCAAAACTATTTTGCAGAATCTCTCAGTAGATAAGGCTCCTGGTCCAGATGAAATTCCTCCAATAGTACTTAAGAATTGCTCCTTGGTGCTCGCTCCTGTATTGGCAAAATTTTTCCGTCTGTGTACTCATACCTCATGCTTCCCAGTACCCTGGAAAGAAGCAAACATCCATCCAGTTCCTAAAAAAGGTGCCTCTTCAGATCCATCAAACTACAGACCAATAGCTATAACTTCCACTCTTGGCAAAGTTTTTGAAATTATATTAAATAATCACATAATTAAGCATCTGGAGAATAATAAATTAATCAGTGATAGGCAATATGGTTTTAGACGATGTCGATCAACTGCAGACATTCTTTGCCTTCTTACGCATCAAATCAACCAAGCTACAGACCAACATGGTGAAACACATACAATAGCACTGGATATATCAAAGGCATTTGATAGAGTCTGGCATCAATCCTTATTGTCGAAGATGTCACACTACGGCCTTGCATCATTAGTTCCACTAATTTCTTCTTATCTTCATAACAGAAAAATACGTGTAATGGTAGATGGCCTTTATTCTCAATTTCACTCAATAAATGCTGGTGTTCCCCAGGGATCAGTTTTGGCCCCAACTCTGTTCCTCATTCATATCAATGATCTCATATCTACCACTCATAATCCAATACATTCCTACGCAGATGACTCAACACTCCACAGTTCCTTCACATTTACCAATTCTTTCACCCAACCCGATCTTATAAATTCAAAAATAAACACTGCAATTTCTCTGAACCAGGACCTTTCTAGAATTAATGAATGGGGACAAGAGAATCTAGTTTCCTTTAATGCACAGAAAACCAAGTACATTCAATTTTCTAACCGACAGAATCTCACTGACTCCCATATATTTTTTAATGATGTAAATATTCCCACTTCCCCTAGTATTGACATTCTCGGTGTAACATTAACTACTAACTTGAGCTGGACACATTATGTTAGAAGCATTGCTAAGAATGCCTCTAAAAAACTGGGACTCCTGTACAGAGTTCGAGAATTCTTCACTGACGAGCAGTTGGCCGTAATATATAAAAGTCATGTGCGCTCTCAGATGGATTACTGTTCACCTCTGTGGGGTGGAAGTGGAGTGGTTGCATTGAGGCAGTTGGACAAAATTCAAAATAAAGCTATTAGATTAATCAATAACCCTGCAATCACACAGGACCTTCCTACATTAGCCATACGAAGAAACGTTGCATCCCTTGCATTATTCTACAGATATTTTCACAGCAATTGTTCCGAGGAACTTGCTTCAATTGTGCCGCCTCTCCACATCTTTCCCCGTAGAACTAGGGCAGCTGAGAGCGCCCATGAATTTACACTTTCTCCTCCACAATGCAGAACTTCTGCTTATCAGAATTCATTTATCCCCAGAGCTACTACTCTTTGGAATTCACTTCCCTCGAATTGCTTTCCACAAACTTACAATCAACAAATGTTTAAATCCAGTTGTTACAAACATTTTATGAATGGAGGATGCCTTTAGGCACATGGACCTTTTTGTTTTATCTGTGTTTTTCCTTCCTCCATTCATTGTCTCTTAAAAAAAAAAAAAAAAAAAAAATGTTTCCCAATTGTCTAGAAAAACTGCCTTTTGAATTTTTGTGGAACTGGCATTGTAGGGACGCCAGTCTGAACACCAATTACAGAAAACAAAAATATGAAGTGAAACAAACCACTGTAATCAGACACTTTGAAGAATGCCTTTACCTACATGTATAATACATTTCCAATACAAATCCAATAATTTCGCTCTTTACGATGTGATGGCAAACACTGCAGACAGGATTTGGTAAGACCTATCCCTGACTAAGTAATTTAGTTATTTTAATTAGGAAAATGATTTGTGGGAAAACCATGTATCGGCCGTGGCCTTCCTTAGGAGCTCGGGGCTGTTCGACCAGGCCGCCTAGGGAACGACTACTAATACACTGAACCTTTCAGTAATATTTTCCATATAGTTATGCACTCTCCTATACGTTCCATATTGCTTGATATTTACGCTATTATACATGTTCTAGGAAACTGAAATTGGTCTAGGGCTGTTTACAATAACGCCAGCCCGGTATGGAGCTGTTGACTTTACTTACCCAGTAAATATTGCTTTCGTGACCCTCTTTGGTGGTCGAGGGAGCCCTGAGGTAGACCCCTGGAGCTTCCTGCTACCCCTGAAGCCCTTAGTGTGGCTAGTTCTATTGATGGTGTTGATGGGGGTGATCGCTGTTGTCACACTCCTACTCTCCTGCAGCCCCTTCAGAACAAACCTTTGGCAGATGCTACAGAATACTTCAGCAACCTATATTCGTGTACTACTACAACAAGGTATCATTCTTGTTTTATTGTGTGAAGTATCTCTAATTATACATTTAATAATGCATGGAAAATATAACCATTCATTAATTCCAGGATCAAGATTTACAGACATAGCACTTGAATATATTCATGGTTATTTTAGTAATTGATCTCTAAATTGGCATATATTGCAGCGAAAGTTAAAATGACTCATAGGAAACTGCTAAAATCATCTTTGATGATCTGTGCTTTACTTATGTTTGTAGATGTTTGTAAGACGGTAGGGTGGTGGTGGGATCGTGTGATTGTGGGTGTGTGGATGTTGATGACACTGGTGATGACACGGAGCTATGCTGGCAACCTCATATCACAATTGGCCGTACAGTATGTTCCTGAACCATTACATACGTTTGGAGACTTTCTGGAGACGAAAGCCACTCTTATGATATACAAAGGAACATCTGATGAGGCAGCTTTAAAGGTAGTTTAGACTTCATACTATTTTTTATATTGTCATATACTGAATAGGATAATTGGGCTCCCTTAAGGGGCGGTTACACATGCACGAATGTTTGCCACCCAAGCAACTTTTGTCACCGCTACAGGCAACTTTTCTGGGACCCCCAAAAAGGTGGTTACACAATACACATGGCAGAGTTGCTCGTAGCACAGATTTTAATGGCACTCTCACGTACACTCTTTCGTTCTCACTTCGAAATTAATTGGTCTTAATTCGGCCGTTTTAGCTTCCCGTCATGCTGTAGATAGAGCACAATCCCTATGATAAAGCTGAGCATATACTCTATATAAACCAAGGTAAGTGTGACTATATTGCTCGCTATTACCTAAAACAAGCGACATAAATCCACGTCTGGTGGTAAAAGTGGAAGTCAGTTGAAGCAGCAGCACGCTCATGATTGCATGGCTATCTTATCAGTACCCTGATCATTTATTTAGTATCTATATTGTTACTTATTTACCCATTAAACTAGATATGTTTAAGTAATTTTAATGATTACTTTAAAAAATTACAATGCTATCCGAATCTAAAGATCTATTAAATATCTCAGGAAACACAATAATAACGTAGGCTATTCATAAAGTACACATAAGCAAGATAAAGAAATGGTAAACGCAGGAAGTAAGCGAGAGAGTAGACGGACTGGCTCGGGCTCACCCGGCTAAGCCAATCACAGGCCATGATTTACGTATTTCACATTTAAAATACTGTAGGCAGTGACGGCATTCCTCCCTTGCTTGTGTTTACTGTAATCTGTGTACACATTTATGGTTCCATGTGGTATTTATACCTCTTAAGGTTCGGATATCACTCATCACATGATCATTATAAATATTAAAACTTATATAGTTTAATATATATATGGAATATATATTAATAGGCCTACAGACGAAATGTATTTCCATGACATAGCCTACTAATTCACACCAAACACTATACCGATGTACTGTATATTTAGGCTACTAATATTATACCACGTTGCATTAACCGAACCTATAATGCATACGGTATATTATCAAGATTACAAAGCATACAGAATAGCCTACATTATTTGTAATATAGAATGAAGTATTAGGTTAATCATTGAAGTAACGAAGCTACTACTCATATTTAGTTATAACAAAATTATCGTTTACTGTTGCAAATTCTAGCTGTAAGTTGAATAGAATAACCGATATATGATACATTTAATCACTTTAAGGAACATTCTTGCCCAAAGATATTGTATTTGTAGAAACTTTAAGTTGTGCATTCGTACTGTAGCCTAATTCTTGATGAAACTGTTTGATCTCATCACAATATATTGACTAGTAGCCTATACTGTAATGCAATATATATTTCAAGATTGAGCATGATTATAAAATATTGAAGCTTGTACATCATATATACAGTATAGTTATCACATTACTATTATTGCATGTAACCCATAATTATAGTTGCCGCAACAGGCGATGCGTCCCGTACGTTCGGGACGCAAAAGTTGCCCTATTCGGGTGACAAATGGGTCCCGAAAAAGTTGCTTGGGACGCAAAAGTTGCTCCACGGAGCAACTTTTGTCACCGATTCGGGCAACTCGGGCATGTGTAACCGCGCCTTTAGACGGATGCACAACCCAGCATGAATTCAGCTTGTACTGAAATCCGAAAACATATTTAAGGTCATTACAAACATATCAGCAAGCATGGAGTCCATCTGTGACTGAATAAACATTGTATTAAATTCCGCCACCTAAAATAATACCTTTCTTTAAGTTGTCGATACCGAAGAAAACATTTTTTTTGAAATTGTCAGAGTAATGGTGTGTATCGAGTAATGCCCATGTGACCCTGCTCCTAGACAAATTTCGAGTTATATACGTATTCATAATAGGTCTGTCAGTCATTGGGCACCAGCGCCAAGGATTCAGAGCTTATACTAATTTATAAACGGTTGTATTTACTCAAATTCAAATGGGGCAAAGAAGGCGAATGAAGCGAGTCCGTTTGCTTCCGAAGCTAAGTTGGTCTGAGATGGGAGCAACTTGGCTCGGGAATTAACTTGCTATTATATGTTCCATATGCAGGAGCTAGCTTATGCCGAGTCCCATCGATTTCCGAAGTCGTTAACACTATCTCGTGGGACGGCTTGGGGGTTATTATTATATTTATTATTTTTGAATGATCCAACCATTTATGTTTGCCCCATACAAGTAAACATATACCTCCCAAGACCCCTTCAAACTAATATACATCCCCCATTCCTTCTTTGAGCTACATTTGTTCCGAAAAACTGGTTTCTCCTAAATAATGTGTGCACTATTGCTTATCCAGAAAACTTCACTTCACTTGGCTGCAATAGAATATATTCGCCAAATTAACACCTTACGAGCGGCCTAGGCGGTAATTTATATGTACCGCCCAGTGGGGGTGTTTTTACCCTAAATAGGGTTGTTTACGTGATCATTTTCATGCCTAAATAAGACCCAGAGCGTAAAACAAATATCTATCCCTGAAAGGGCATAAACAGAGCTTTCCAATGATACCCCAACCATCCATGTACGACCACTGGTTTTCTTGCAACGATCGCGCAACACGAATGGAAAAATCCATGTAATTAGGTACTTTCCCTACATAATTCCCTGTGTAGCGAGTGTGAGGGGGGATGGAAGGGTGGTTTTCACTTCAGTTGGCCCACCGTGGTGATGGGCAGCGGTCATAGCCTTACTACGCTCCTCACACCGCTCAGCTCTCTCTCTGCAACATTACGTGCTGAAAATGGCACACGACATAAGTTGTGAACCGCCACTTAGTCCAAATTTATTTCACACGACATAAGTTGCGCGCCGCCAAAGAAGGGTTAATGAGGTGAACCATCTTAACATTCCCAAACTAATGGAGTGGAGTATGTGGGATCCAAAAAAACCTGCCTCACACCAGATTAATAGAGTGGGGCAAGAGAGAGCCTTTGCTCTCTTGGCTAGTGCCTGGGCTTTTCCACCTTCAAGTATCATGCACCACCTCCCGATGCAGCATTCCTAGTTTAATCGGCTTTACGTTCAGGAAACATCTGAAAGTGTGGCATAGTATTGTAGTGAACTGTGACGGGTTGAGGAACAGCACAAAATGTTTAAACGCGTAAAATATTTAGCGCACCTGCCGATTTTGGTGCTTTTAGTAGGCGTTCCAAAAGTGGTTCTTGATGAATCATAGGCAATAGTAGCCCATCATAGATACGCTGTGGCACATCTTAACTATCTATCTATCTATCTATATGCTCAGGCCCAATCCTCATTTTAGGGGTAGCCGACTCAAGACAGAGCAAGAACAGGGAAAACACAAAAACAACATAAAACAAACAGATAAAAAACACAAACTCACACACATCCAGGTCACCCAGGAGAAGACCCAGAGACCAGGGTTACCAAGGTCGCTCCAGCACTCCCCCGGCCCCTGACCACCCGGAGAGATTCCGATCTCGGCAGGCAGACATGCAGCGGAGCCAAAGCCACAAGCCCTCCCACCACACTTCCAGGCACACCCTTCATATTAATCGTCTTCCCGGGCCAGGCGCCTGATGGACTATTATCTAGTCCAACTTGCGCCCGACCCCTTACTCCAAATGACCACGTGTTCACTCAACTATTTACAAGCATTCTCCATTCACTCCTGTCCACCACCACTTCCCCTGCCTGATCTATAGTCATTCCTCTATCATCCAAAGCCTTTCTTACACAGTCTCTCCATCTCAATGGGGGTCTTCCTGCCCTGCTATCTCCCCTTGTACCTGACTCACATATTCTCTTTGTAAGCCTTTCATCTCCCATTCGTTCAACATGACCATACCAGCTCAGCACCCTTCTGTCCGCTCTGGCTGACAAATGTTCCTGCTGCCCCACTCTCCTACGTATCTCTTCATTCCTCAATCTGTCTCTACGAGTAACTCCACACACTCCTCAAGCAGCTCATCTCCATCACATCCAGTCCTCTTTTCTCCTTTTTCTTCAGAGCCCATGTCTCAGCCCCATACATCACTGTTGGTACAACAATCTTAACACATCACACAAAAATAAATAAATAAATAAATTGCAAAAAACGTTGATGTGGCCAAGAAAAGGTTGATCGCGTTCATCATAAAGGAATCGAGGTAGATGTTGCAGGGCAGCAGGTAGAAGTAGGACTGGATGGGAACATTTGTTAGTTAAAATAAGACTTCAGAGGCTATTAAGCCAACACAATGCAAGTCAAGTATAGCGGCAGGACTGGAGCCCCTTTTCGAGAACCCCAGTCCATTCATGGGAAAATGCTCTTGGCAATCTTTTTATAGTGATTTAAAGCACTGTTTAGTAGCACATCATAATCCTCTTTAGCTACTCTTAGATAATCTTAGGGGCACCGTAGGTCTTTGTGGACAGTTATCATAGCAATTCCTAGGGCTTTGTAGCGTCTAGCAACTCTTGAAGGTGGAAAAGCTCCTTCAAATTGAGATATTGATGATTTTAAACTAATCTGTTTTATACTTCATTTGTAATAGAGCATACTTGAGTATTTTCGTGGAGCACATTAATTATAATTTGATTATAAACCTATCCATTCTGACCAGACAGCAACGAGCGGCATTTACCAAGAGGTGTGGAAGGTGAAAGAGGAGGGGCGCATCAGACTCATGGCATTTTCAGATCACGACACAGTGTTAGAAGCCCTAAGGGGAGGTGACACATATACAAGTATTATCCTGGGTTCAGAATCATTGAAGACAATGTCGCTCCAGTTTTCAGTATCAGGTAATTCAATAAAACCATTCAATCTATTATATATATAATATATATTGAACAATTTACGCTTGTGAGAAATAAGTGACGTTTATTATTATTATATATGAATCAGTATAGCCTAATTACTTATAATGCAATTCGTGTTTAAGTAGTGCAATTTTATAGGTAAATGTGAGTTTTACATTGGGCGAGGCCAGTATCTTGCTTCCTTGGATTCCCTGGCAGTTGCTAAAGGAAGTTCTTTGCTTCCTCCGCTAAGTCGCAAGTAGGCCTATATATTTTATCTTTCCTACCAATGTCTTTATATTGCATATATAACAACATATTCCTGTTAAGCTTTTGAATGTTTACATTAAATACCGTATCCGTCATAATAATGGCTGATGAAATGATCATACTACATTTTAAGTTTTGTATATATGGCAATCATATTGAATTGCTAGAACAAAAATATTATATTTCCAATACATTTTAAGGATTGGACCGGTCCTGGTTATTTAGCAGACACCTAAATATATAATATTTCGACAATGATTCATATTTGTTCTTGAAATAATCCACTTTTGAAGTTAACCACCCCAACGTTACCCTTCCCAAATTTGCCAGGGTGATGCAAGTGACAGAGGGAGGCTTGTTCGACTACTGGTTTAGGCTATATTTTCCTAATTTTACCACCTGCCTCAACGCACCCAAGAAGTTTGCCATCAAATCTCCGCTGGCCATCAGAAACCTTTGGGTAATTATCGATTCTCGTATTTCAGCCTGCCACCCACTTAGCCCATATGAAGTGAAAGTAAGGAGTCTACAAACTATTAAGAGAGTTTTATGATAGCATTTTGGCTGGGTTGTGCTTGTGAGTGTATTGCTTATCAAGTATTAGCATTCTCATTGTACTGTAAAATGTAATGCGTTACTGGCCTACTACACCTCTGCTGTCCGCCATTGAAAAGATGGCTTGGCATACCATCCAAGTTAACCCTTCCTATCCCACATATTTAACCTAAACTGAATACAATGTATTACTGATAACCAAAGTAAATGAATAACTGCTTAATTGTAAACTGATTTTTGTTATTATAACTATTGCCAAATTATATTAAATGATGGAAATAAGAACAGTGTAGTTTCTATTTAGTTTACATTAGGATACGTAAAATCCAAAACTATATTTTAATCAAAACTACAAAAAGGTGATTTAATTCACCTTGTACAGTGAAATTACTATGTTTGTAAGACATGATTCAAAATACATATATATTTCATATACTTTAAAGGGGTATCACACGATATTGCCCTCTATCAAAAGGTTTTGATATGTCAAGCTCATCATTTATGGCTAATGTACTGTATCCTAGCGTATCTATATCATAACGTTTTTGATAATTCTAACGCTTTTAAACATATGGCAGTTTCAGACTAGTTTTAGCAGAAATATGGGTTTTATTCAGCTTTATTCTATTTGTTACTTTCAAATGATGGACGGGGTTATGCGAAATCCTACCCAAGCTGAATAAAATCATCTAAATCTGAAAATACATCACCTTTCTTTCTCCAGGGTATGTTTGTGGTGCTGGCTGGTGGAGGGGTGGCCAGTCTCTTCGCGTTCTTCATAGAGCTCCTGTATCACTAACAAAAACTGTCTGAAATACTACTGCATACTGTATACATACAATCTACTTTATGTTATTATACTTTTAAGCAAACCTACCGAACCTCATTCACATATAACGAACCTACGAACCTAACTATCTAAACCAAATGCATGCAAATAAATTCATCCCATCAACTGAGCTATATTTAATATATCAACGCCTTAGCAATCTATTGTATCTTCGCATACCCTAACTAAACATATTCTAACTTCCATTCTTTGGAATTGGATGGATGCTACCCTCCTAAGAAAAAGGTAAGAAAGAAAGAAGAACGCATACATACAGGGAGTCCAGCGAGTTTGCTTAGATACTTACAAACATTAGAGATAATGCTATTGTGAGTAGATTAAGTTCTATAGACATGAGCCTTTGGGGGTATTATTTGCAGCTATAGCACCTTAAATTCGGGATATTATAAGTTTCGTATTTAATAACACCGTTTCCCCTAAAACGTGGAAGGAATTGGGAAAAGTACTAAGTAGGTATAATGAAGCATACTATCCATACTTAAATTACCATAATAGATAAATACTCAACAAGTGATATATGGAACTCTCTCCCTCAATCAATCTTCCCTTCATCCTCCGAATTATACTGCTACTTCGTGTCTCCAGGCATTTTTACTCTAACGTACACCTTGAATTTGGCACTCTCACACTTTGTCAACTTTGAGGGAAACACATTTTACAGGCAGCTTTGCCCTTTGTCTCTTTTAACTCAGAGAAAAACGCAATTAAATATAATAAAATCCAACCTAGTTTCCCCAACACCTGCTAACATCCAGTACCATCGTGAACATTAATAGGGATACACCTATTTGAATCTCTCTGAACATTATTTTTAGCCAGGCTCTAACGCATCCGGATAATACATAAGCATATTACTGTCTCGTGTATTTGCTACAGGTTGTTGTTGTTGTTGCTGTTCCCCAAGCTGCCTGGCCGAACAGCCCCAAGGCCCCGAGCAAGGCCAAGGCCATAACCGAGCGCCCCCACAGAACCCTCCCTGCCGACCACATATGATACAGGCTTAAATGGGTGCATATTCATGACATTTGAGGATGGAAACTTCAGGAATGATTTGCTGGCACAAATAACTAATGCATCAAATCTTGGCAAACATGAAATTTGGGCAGCGGACCTTATGAGTATCATAGCATATACAGTGTATGTATATTTTTATTATATATTAAATTTCCTCCCTAGACCCCCATCAAGCTTAAAAAAAACACCCCAAAGGCCTCCATCAAGATAAATTTGTACATTATTCGATATAAAATTGTTCCGGCCGAAAGCCGATTACTACTATATTACAGGTTCGCTATCCCTCACCAGGAAATAAGAGCGACATCTAAATTGTACAAAAGGTCTTAACCCTTTCACGCATATGGCGCGATTTTGAGCCTATTGGGGATACTATAAAGCCTTTGTTACCATGAGGGGTATTTAGAAACCTTTAGTGTCTTATTGCTAATCTGCCAACCTCTGTGTCATAAATGCGTGAAAGGGTTAATATTGACACAAAATGGGCAAACTAATGGAACGCACGTCTTAACATTTCAAAACTGATGGAGAAAGGGTGGGGACCAATTATCGCCGTATTGCAAGTTTCAGGCTAAGGAAGTTGGAGCCATAAACATTGATAATAAACAGAAATGCAAGAATAGTAAGTTTCTGATAGATAAACGATATGATGAATTTTATGTCATGTATTTATACATGCATTCGAACCGTAGTATAGCTAATATTTCCGATAAATATCGATGTTTCCAGCTCCAACTTCCTTATAGCTTGAAACTCGTAAATGGTCAAAGCACGGTGCCAAATTATGGTGTGTGCAAACATTTCTATGTTCAAGCTTTTGGTTAACAAAATAGATCCGCGCTGAAATATACATCCTGCGACATGTGCATGAATTGAAATACATTCTACAAGTAGGATTTCCCTTCTTAATATACATAGGAAAAGGTTAAGATTCTTTTATTACGCCGTGGTGTAGTGAATAAAAGCTTGGACACTCGTTCTGAATGTCGGGGGTTCGAGTCCGGGTGCGAGTATATACACATTTATTGGCTAATGTGTATTTGGGAGATATTCTAGTATTTATTAATTTCACCACAACACCTAACCCCTCAAATGAAATGAGATATACTTGAAATGTATGACTCTTATTTAGCTAGGCGAGAATTAAAATTAAATCTCTATAACCCGAGTTGCGTGTGGATTCTTGTAAAAATCCCTGTATGGTATCCTGAAATATGAATCCTTTGACTTATGCATGAATTGAAATACATTCTCCAAGTACGATTTCCTTTCTAAATATGAATAGGAAAATGATAAGATTCCATTATCACGCCGTGGTGTAGTGTATTAAAAGTTTGGACACTCGTTCAAAATGTCAGGTTCGAGTCCGGCTAGGAGTATATAAACATTTATTTGTTCACGTGTATTTGTGATATATATATATATATATATATATATATATATATATATATATATATACACACACAGAGAGAGAGAGAATATCTGTAAGAGCAATATATATATTGTGCAGTGCAGTACGATAGCCAGACTGAGAAAGAGTATATAATATCTTTGCTGTAGCGTCGCTGATTCACTGTGCCTCCCGATCTCGTGTCCCTGACTAGTTCTATTGCCGCCCATCTCCCGTAAGTCGTAACTATAATGGTTAAACGTGGTGTCATCCCGTACATGTGTCAATCTCCCAGCAACTGTCAACGAGCTGACCTACTGTAGGTTCGGCACATCTTTCTAATACAAAATGTAAAAAAAATCGCTTCATAGAGGGTCACGGAGTATATCGTGTACCTTGTAGGGGCTCTAGAGGGAAATGCTCTGTAACTGCATACACAATAACCAAACTCAACCTCCTGCGGACTGGTTTTACTGCTGCGGGACTCGCATGTGTTAAGGGGGGGTGACCTGCTTTTTGTCTTGCCATTTCTCTCTTTCTCTGGCTTGTATCCATTCGGACCAATTCAGCCTACTGTTTTAAGACTTTTATCCCCATCCTAGTGTCGATTTTCCCTGGTGAGCTATAGCGAGCCAGCATTGTATGGAGAAATCCGGCTTAGCCGGAGACATTTTTCTATCGAAAAATTACAAATTTTGCCTGCTGTTAAAAACAACAAATATGCTGGCTCGCTTCCGCTCGCCAGGAAAAATTGACTTTTGGATGGGGGTAAACGTCATATAAACAGTAGCTACGCTAAATGGGGCCATGTGGATACAACTCAGAGAGAGAGAGAGAGAGCGACTTGGGGCCCCCTTAACCATGTTGCCTGTAGCTGGTGTGCTGGTGGTGTTTAATCAGACTCACACTCACACTCGCACTTTAACTTGCGTCCATAATCTATGATATCACCTTGGGAACTGATGTCTCCATAGTCCCACGTTCCAATATAATAATTACAGAGATATAATATTTTGTCACTCGTAATTTAATCAAATAATCCGTGAGACATTAAGTAATACAGCATAATCATTTATACAGGAGTCTCCACACATAGCAATTACATTATGGACTTTATGCCCACCTCATAGTACTTAACATGCAATATTTTCTTAATGCCCCTCAGAAACATTCTTTGAGAATTATATATATATATATATATATATATATATATATATATATATATATATATATATATATAATATAATGTAATTAGATTGTCTCAAATCGTTAATTGGTTTTGTGAATTTTGGCCCCAAGACCTGGTACGGTCCTGAGTACTAATAGGGTAGTAGTCTACTCATTTGAATGTTTGACCCTTTAAAGAGAAGATCGGAAGGATTTAGGATAGAATAAGAATTGCATTGTCTCGTTTTGGATGAATTACAAATGTATAATGGTGCGAAGCTATGTCACGGATTGCACATACACTTAACAAAATTCGCTTTTGTACTTTGAGAACTAGTTTCTTTATTGCGAAAAAATAGACATGAAACATTTAAGGCCAGTATGCCGATGTGCATAATCCATTATATTATTTACTTTCAAACGTGTTCTGTAAGCGTTACGTATACTGTATACTATAGTATATTACAAAATTAAAATCCTTAAATGTTAATTAGAATGCATTCGGTACAACTGGTTACAATAATGCAGTTTACTTTGTAACTCATTTGGGTAATGAGGATTTAACTGTCCTCAAACCTTTATGTCGTGCAATTAGAAAATGCATGTCTTCCAGGACATCTATAATTTAAATAACGTATTTTTAACTACTTAACTTTAGATAACGTAGCTAAGCATAGTTTACTGTATTATGTTTTATTATAATCTGACCTAACCTGCGATATCTCTGCCTCGTATTACAACCTTACTTGTGTTTTGGCGGCTTGCATTTTGGGTTTTTTGACGGGACCTGGAGGGCAAATGTCTGATTACCTTATTCTTCAAGCTTATACCAAGCGGATCTAATTCTACACAAGTTCACAGGCGGGAATGATTACGCTACCTCTTCCAGACTCTTGTGTGTTTATCTTAACTTTTCAATGATTTATCTGTCTTATTAGGTAATAGGTATGAGGATTAGATTGCTGTACGGAAAAACATTGATGGCCGAGCGGAAACTGTTCGTGTTACTGTGGTCGGAGGGTCTGTCTTTGAGAGCCATAGCCAAGAGGATGAACACCACCACGACCACGGTGGGCCGATGGGTCAGTCGCTGGAGGAAGGAGGGTCATCTGTACTCTAGAAAAAGAGAAACTCAGTATTATTACCCTGCACCGTATCCCACCGTATCTCCTGTGAACAATCGAGTTTATGTGGAAAGTAAAAAGCTGCAGTGCGCAAAGTGTATGCAGACATATAATTTGCCGCCACAAACATATTATCCGTACCGGTATGTAGAAACATGAATGCTATTGCGCAGGCACCATACTGCAGACTTACTGTTGTTCATATAAGCTGTGCAAGGCGGCAAATAAACATGATGCTACCTTATTAAATTAATGTATGATTTCCTTATGCAAATATTTAGGGATTAGACAGTTAGATTATAATAATACTTAGTACTTGCAACTAATTTGTATGTATCTTACAGTATATTTACTTCTTAATAAGCAAAATGTAAAATCACAATCAACGGGCTAAGACGCTTAGTAAAGAAAACTGTCCCTGTAAGTCTCAAGAAAGTAACATATATATATATATATATATATTATGTTCCTTCCAACAACCAACTATACTCCCAAAATCGATCAATGACATTTTACAAACACATGTGGCTCAGCCACGTTGCTACAAACCTGGTCAACAAACAGTAGCCAATAAGTAAGCGGGGGTTTACAAACTGTCTAGTAAAGAAGAGGCTAAACAAAAGGGAGACATCACAAGGAAAAATACTATATCTATTGCCAGACGCCTCAATCCCCGAGGGGGTGGTCACAAATGAATCGCCTTCATGCTCCTCTTTCATTCACCAACCAGCGCCCCACCTCCCAACCCACATCACTTTCCCTCATATAACTTTAGCCTTCCATCCCATTCTCGCAACACTATAAGCCGAAAATAGTGTGATAGCGAAGGCTTCAAGCGTTCTGTCTTAAGACTAGGAACTTCGCTGTACCGAGGGCTTTACATTTTTTAAGCAGCTGCTTCTACATACAATTTGTCTCTATAAGTGATTGAAATGGATCTAAATAGCTTTGGAAATACCATAGAAGCGCTTGGACATCGTCACCATATGGTTAAAACATTTCTGCCTATGATACCATCTATGGTAGGCTATCATATTTTATATAAATGTTCTAGCTGTGAATGGTATATAGGTGATACGGATACGAAAATATGCGTATACGATCAGGTTTTAGTGGTAGAGACTTGGTCATGTTTTCAAAACTTCCTTATTCATTGCAATAAGTTGGGAACTATATTTCATAGCCGGATACTTTAGCGGATAGGTTAAATGCGGCCATACAGTGATTTTTTATTTTATTTATTTTTTATTACTCTTTACATGTTGGGAATGAAAATATTCATATAAAATCAAATATGTATAGGTTGTAAGTTTTGATGATACCAATGGAAAAAAACATACAGAATACTTTGTAATGCACTTCTAAAAAAAATATATTATGTCCTTAAAATTACCCACGGACAGATTATATGTTTCGACTTACCTTTTCACGGTGAAAATTCAAGGTTTTGATATATTTCCTACCTAAATATTATAGAATACCCTCTCTTCGTTTTATGTATGTATAATACGTGTATACAAATAATTGTTATGGTCTAAAACCAACCAAGATCGAATATTTTTGGTTCGACGGCCGTATTATATAAGCGAAAAACTATTAGTTTTAGAATATCTCTATATAAAATCCAATATTAATGATAGAATATTTCTGAATGAACTATCGACAAGAGATAAATTTGTTTTGTTATTTTATAGTACGAAAACATACACTTATTAGGCGAGTTTCCTAAATATCTTGAGTTTAAGTGCGGAAAATCATTATATTTGGGAAACATTCGTAATATTAATTTTTTCACCATAATCATTAGAAGTTTCCTGGTTTTTCTTTTAGTAATATTGTGGTATTGCCTTCCCTCTATCTTTCAATGCATAGTAGAAGTATGGTTAAGGCGATAATTGTGGATGAAAAACTAGCGATACTAAACATTATTGGTGGCGCGCCATAGGGGCTCTGCCTGGATAGACAATTGATTCAATGAGAAAGAAAAACAACAATTAATGTAATGCTAATATAGCCTACTGAGATGGTTACAAAAAAATAATATATGTATATACTGTATATTTTGTTTTATTAATTTATTTAATAATAATAATAATAATGAGATGACCATAGCACATTCGAGGATAATCATTACTCACCTATTTTATGTATGTAGGCTATATACTTAAGCTATGTGCTTATGACACATAAATGTAATTCTTAGGGTTCGGGACCTCTTTCGCGTTCCCTCATTTTATAATGGCTAATAAAAGAAGGTGAGAGCATTAGCTTCATGGGAATTCGCTTACTACCTTTGCAGTTGCCAATACATTCAGTTTAGACAAGTCTTGTGAAGGAGTATGTTAAGACCGGGGCTCGTATAAAACAAGGGCTCTTAATCATTGGACTAGGAAAGCACACAGCCACAACGGTAACACTAGATCCAACCCCTGAACTTATAATGCCGGCGCACAAAAACACCTATACCCTCCAGAGTTAAATCTGCGATAACGGGGTATCCTATAACTCAGTATAAGTGCACTACTACTACAGGCTGATGATCTCTGATACAGCCTGATCACAACAACATACAATTACGGTAATAAGGTATACTAGGAAAAGATAGATCTTAATTAAATCACTGCAATGATTTAATGCAAACTAGAAGAAGGTATATTTAAAGTTACTCTAAACAATAATGAACTGTCACTCCTATACTAAAGAAAGTGAACGAAAGTCCCAAAGCATCGAGCAGGGATCTTCTGAAGAAAGTCTGATGCTGGGGTAAGATGATCGTATCGGATTTTGAACTGTAGTATAAAGCAGGAACAGGATATGACAATTGTAAGGACATATAGGGTTAACTGGCACGGAAATAATAACTGCGCAATAGTAGGAACTCAAACAGCAAAAGAAGTACTTCCTCATCAACGAAACAGCCTACTAGGGTTGTGCAACTCAACAACAACCTAGACTAATAAATGCCGTGAATAATAATGCATACATAACAGAAAGAGTTTATAATCTAAATCTGGTGTCTGCTAGGCGAATAGGATGTAGTAGGCTAGGAAACAATGGCTGAGCAAGCGGCTCGTAGCCTAGCGAAGTCCTTAAGGCTGTGCGGCCAAATTACGTTAATTGACGGGGTGCTCTCTTGAGAGATCCAGATCGCTAGTATCAGGTTCTCTCCTGGCGACCCTCTTAAAGTCAAAGCAAACGAGTTAGCACAGTGTTGGGTGGCAGAGGCAAAAGCCCTCACTCGCAACACAGGTTATAAATAAGCTAAACTCAGAAGGTACACAGTCAGAAAGACCACCTAGGCTTCCCACGTCTCTGTTGCGATTGTACAGGTTCAACAAAATCTAGTACACATCGGAAATCACAACACCAGTAGCCTTATCCCAGTCTAGCATTAAATCCCCCAGCAGACCACCAAGATACAGGAAGGGAGACACCGTGAGTGTGTCAAACCTCTACAGACAAAAAAATGGTAACCCTTCCAAAATGTGTAAACATGTATTATCTGAGAGCTTCAGCATATAATACGATGGCCGATATATGAAATCGTGCAGAACCAAAGGGAAGTTATGATATTAAATAGAGTAGAAGAATGAGAGGTAAGAAGTTGAGAGAGAGAAATTGCTGTATAGGTAGACGTCGGGAGACAGGGGGTCAAGGGACATGTGAAGGGTATGCTAGTCAGGAAAGCTCTGAGGATGGAACTCCTCGGGACCCCTCCAGGATCACACACAAAGGCATGGTGGTCAGCCAATCACAGGCTGCCACGTCACCAGGCAGCAAGGCTGCAGAAGGCGCCAGGAACCACCAGCCAATCAAGAGGCGCGAGCCTACAAAGCGAGGGGGGAGGCAGCACATGTATACGCACGCACACACTACCACCCCACTGCCTATATTAATCTCTCTCCTTAACTATATACAATGCATCCAATGTTCAACTCATGATATAAAATGCTTCCCGTTGTCACAGACGAAAATAAAGACCTCCACGGGACTGTCTGTAACAACACGAACACTATGAAAGAAAGAACAACATTGTAGATAGACTGTAGCCAAGTACCTTGCCCCGGCGAGTGCTAGCGAGTGGCCAAGCGAGCGGCTGAGCCCACGTGGCGTTCTGCTGAGCTGCAGGCTTCACAAGTATAAAAAATAAAATGTTCTTCTACGCTAACACATCGTTAAAAGGGAAGCGTATTAAATTATGCATTAGTTGTCATTGTGATTTAATACAGCCAGGCATCCAGAGCATTAATTAGAGTCATGGCTGTATGGTCCTGCGCATATTGAGACTCAAACAACGCAAGCGATGCAGTTTAAAGCATGGGCAGAAATCCGCATGTGTTTTCTTCAAATTACACGTAGGCTTTCATTAAATAAAGCATTGCTCCCCAATGTGCGCATTCTGAATAGCAATAATTATTTGTAGATTTCTCTTCTGCTATGCTGCGTCGCCTAGTTCCCCCGAGTGTCAATGTTGGCCGGGCCTATGTAGGCCTATGCTCGTACAGTGACAAGCAGATAGAGATTGAGAAAAAGTAAACAGGATACAGTCGGCAACATTTCCAGCTGGCCCAGGGCATCTTTTATGTATAGCAATTAAGCTATACACATTAATAATGTAATGGCAAAAAATTATAAACCAGTGGGTAGGTTGTTTGCTATTACTCTACTTTATTACTCTTATCATATCATAAATGCAATTTGCATTTGCATCCCGACCACGACTGCACATTATGAATCAGTCTACACTGTGTGAAACGCGTGGCTGGCCCACTTGGAAGTTTGTGACTAGTGAGACTTAGACGAAAACCATATGAGTTTAGCTGTTGATTGATCTTGATTATTGATTTTAGGGCTGTGAGGGCAAAGTCCTATTAACCCGGGAACTGCGGGGAGACTCTTAAGAGTTCCCCCGGCAGACTGCGGGGAGACTCTTATGAGTGAGTGAAAAAAAAATCAACTTTTGACATCGAATTTTTTTTTTTTTTTTTATTTATTTTTTTTTTTTTTTTGGCCCCTGGGCCATGCAAAATCTCAGTCCTCTACCTCCCCTCCTTCCCCACTTTCCTCCTCTCCTTCAGTTATCACCTATTTTCCCTGTTATTCCCTTATTCTGAGGTATATTTTCGTGCTAACATTAGCGAGTTGCAAGCAGGGTGTTGTCATCACTGATGGCAAGCGAGTGCAAGAGAGAGAGAGAGAGAGAGTGAGTATCGATCGACTGTGTCTCAGTGGCCTTGGGGGAAATTGGCGGGAAAGCAGTTTGCCTCACCCATACATTATACAACTCGCGGGCTATATCTCCGATTTTGACCATCCTAACGATTTTGACCATCCTAACGCTGTTTTCACTCGTTTTATTGTTGTTTCAGGTTAATACCTTTATAATCAACCCATAATAGGCGCATATGGAAAAGTATTAATGCTATTAATGGCACAATGAATATTTTAGTGACGGAAACACCTCAAATACGTCAGCACAGGGGGACGTTTCCAATTATCCCCATGCGCACTTCAGAGGTTAACCCTGATACGGTGTTGTTCAACGCCACAGGGGCCTCCCAGTTAGGAGGCTTAAACGTCAGGGACCTAGGAAGGTCTGCAGAAGGGCAACACCACTCCCAGGACACAAGGATGGAAGGGAAGATGAAGTGATGAACGATGGCACTCAGCAGGAAGACGTGTGGTGAAGTGAAGAGGCGAGGACGGTGGGACCAACACGAACCCCAGAGGCTGAAGGCGTCCCTGGCACCGACGGGAAGATGGGGCCCACAAAGGAACTCTGAAGAAACTCAAGGATTTTGCCGTTACCAGAGCCGACCACCATGGGTGCCGCGTCCCTCCAGCAGGCAAGCCACGAGTCACAGGTCCAGGGAAGCACCGAAACCCCACCAAATTAATAAAGAGATGGCGCAGAGTGAAGCTGGCACAGTCGCATGATCACAGGATGACAAAGGCAGAGCAGGGTTGCATGAAGGAAGGGTATGAAGCTGGGGGAAGAGGCTGTTGAATCACTGACGCGGCAGTCAATCACCGGGACCGACTGAAGTTCCCCCTAATATACAGTATAGCCGCAGATATGCCGGGTACCGGAACGACTTGCCGCGACGGCGGACCACCAGCCTGCTTTCTTGAGTTTAGCTATTGACTGCCGTAAACCGCATGTTTCTCTTTACCATGCTTTGTCCAATATGTTGTGTTTTAAACAAGGAGATAATTTCTGGACACCCTGTATTACTTTGTTTGGCCCCAGATGTATGGCTAGTGACCTATTAGTTTGCACTGTGTTTCTACAGATTGTGTCAGCGGCGATGATCATCTGGAGGCTTTTCGCTCTCATCCTTTCATTAAGTGTTGGAGCAACCATTATTAGTCCAGGTACGATGACTTCGAAAATGTCGTCCACTGATATATATATATATATATATATATATATATATATATATATATATATATATTAGGGAATGTCACTCAACAAATCTGAATTTCACTTTTCAAATTAGCATGCGCTCCTTATCTACGTACAGTACAGTAGACTACGTAAAATAAAAAATATAATATAATTTCCAAACAGTTAAGAGCCTGTGGTTGTTAGAATGGCAATTGTTTATTTACATTCCTATATTCCCTTATAATTATTGCATTACACATTTAATTTAGGTATTATAATTGCTGTATGAACATGCATACTTACATTTTGTTTATGTTAGTAAGTAAAGCCAGCCTTGAACTCTTTTGTTAAGACGATACAAATGGAATAAACCTGCCTGTTTGTATATTTTTATGTAGATAAAGGTGATGAGGCCAAGCATGTCGTGGAAGCATTAAACGCTGTTCTTGGAGCTCGACCACTGCATCGAGATTTTGTTATTCTCATAAAAGATAACATTTCGCCGGTAAGATCTATGACTGTATACTTTATATGTAGCCTAACACGATCATTATAGGATCAATGTTTTCCTGAAAATGGTAAGAATAATTTGTAGGGCACTATATTCTTGAACATGAGATTTCGAGTCTTGTAAGCAAACCTTCGAAGCTTTTGAATCATGATAATTTTCTGTTTCATTTTCGTTTGAAACCACCTCAAGTAATTGCCCAGGAAGTCTGTGGCTAATTAAGCAGTACTGTTAATCATATTTGCTCAGTGTTAGTTTATCACAATTAGCTCCCTTGATGACCCAATGTAGTAAATGTGAACAAATAAATATGATATTCGTACAATCGTGAGAATATATTTATAAGGTTGCACTAATTCGAATCTTTGATTTTTTTTATAGTACCGTTCTGAAACATCTGGGCTATAATAAAGCATTATAGCGTATAGTTTGCGTTCGATATTCTTTCAAATTGGTGCGTCGCAAATTAAGCTCTGAAGTGTCCATTGCCATTGTGTTTTTTTTTTTAGTGATGGCCTAAGTATCAGTTGCTGAAAAACATATCATTATATAATGTTCTTGTTTCAATGTAGCTGTAACAAATCATTACAAATTATCAACTAGTAAATCTACACTCGTTGGCATAAATCGTGTCCTTAAATTTTGAAATAATATTCCGAACTAAATAGAATCTTGTCTAAAATTGTTGGTATGATATTTACATTTTGAAGGTTGGGAGAGAGGTATTCTGACCAGGATTCAAACCCACTCACTCAGGCATTTGTGTGAGAGATGGGCACCGTATCCACTCGACCATGGTCGAGCGGATACCGTGCCTAACTCTCACAAACATACCTGAGTCCTGACGCTATTCTTAACTTACAGAATGTTGGGTCCTATTTTAACTAAATCAGTAGAAGTACAAATATTTCAACTTTAATCGTCCGTGAGGCTAGAGTGGTTAAAGGATACCTGCAAGGGTTCAGTGCTCGCTCAATGTCTATTATTTAAGTATATTTCCAGTTTGAAGAAGTGAGTGAGGTACGAGCACCGTTGGGTGTTGGAGTGTTCGAGGTGAAGGTGGACGATACGAACAGCAACACGACTTGGGCTCATCTTTCCATAGTGGGGGAACAGGCTAGTGAGGTACTGTTGCCTGCACGAGCCTTATACCGGTACTCTATTATTTGATGAACTTCAGACAGTAATAACGCATTTCCGCAAACATTTTATGGGCCTGGGACCAACCAAGGCCCGGTTTTGTTTTCGCGATTTTGAAAACATAAATATGGAGACTGACTTTACCCAGGCCGGAATACGCCCCTCTGATTGGCTGATATATTTCAATATGGCTGTTCCAATGTCGAGGAACTGATAGAGGATTTTCACTTTATTATTTATTTATTTATTTGTTTTATTATCAGGGCATGTGAAATATTATTATAATAAACGAAATACATAAATGTGTTATATAAGGACAAGGAATCTCCCCTCAAAATCTGTCTGGTAAAATCACCAAACATTACCATACATTACCAATGTGTTGAAGCTTGCTGCTCGAGCCGTTATCCAGGCTGTGCCCTAGTAACCTTGGCCTCAGGATCATCTCCAGATGTCCCCCAACCTTTAAAGGTTACAGGATTTGATATTATAGCTTTAAATAAGTAAATCAATGGCAAACACAAAAACAGTATTTAACGAGAATATGAATATGCTATGCCTGTATATGTTTTATTGTAATTGCTGTATTAATTACTAGCACTGCAAAATATACCTTTATCTGTAACAGTTGGAACTGTAGGCAATACGATTGATTTTATGTATCCAAATGTAATACTTGTTTAGCCCGAATATATGTTTATGGCGTATTTTCAAAATTTCCTTTGAGGATTGTCTACATTAAAATGTTGACACAAAAATAAATGTTTGAAATATTACCTTTTTTTTATCGTCAGTTGCGTGCTAAATCCTGGTCGGTGATGGTGGTGGTGGTAAGCGATGACTCGACCTTCCTCACCACCTTTGCCAAGTGGTCCCTCAAGGGCCGCCTCCTGGTGTGGTCCACGAGGCTGCTTGTCCTTACCAGCCTCCCACTCCACTGCCTTCACCATTTCCGCAACACCCTCGCCATCACTAGTTCCATGCTGCTTCATGTTTCTCAAACTAATCCATTACGGTATTATGTTTTGCACGAAAAGTGGTAGCATGAATTCCCTGGACATGCATAAAACACGGTCTAAAGTGTGAACGCATAAAATCCATTAATGCAATCTACAAAAAATATAGTGTTTACACCAGGACAGATTAAAACTAAAACTATGATATTATTGTTTTTGCTTACGCATGGTTTCAGACTATTATTGAAATCTGGCAACTGTAAATATGTTGTAACAATGTGAGACTTATTTTGTTTAAGATCCAAGTACTATTGATCACTTTCTTAGATTCAAAATCATATTCCAGAGTCAAGATCTATATAGAACTACCATATCGCCAGCCAGGATCTAAGATGTTGTTTGTTGCCTCTTGGTCTTCTGAAAGAGGTCTGCGAAAAGAACTTCAGCTCCCGTTATATCCTGATAAGTTTTCAAAGTAAGCATAGTATGTATGTGGTATACGAAATTATATGATAGTAACATGCATAATTGGAAAACGTATACACTTTTTTTCTTGAAACTTGAAACAAATTTGTGAACAATATATTGTTCTTTACAGGTTTTCCAATGGTGCTCGATTATCCGTCTCTCGAGTGATACGTGGTTCAGACATAACAAGGATAGTGGACGACCCAGATGTTCCTGGAGAAAAGAAGATAATGGTGCGCAACGCTGACAACGCCCTTATCGAAGCCATTGGAGCGAGTATGAATTTCACGTAAGCATTAGGTTTAAATTTAATACAAAATATATATATATATTGTGTGTGTGTGTTCTTGTGTGATAACAAAAATATTAATTGTGAACGGTAAACACAAACATTTTCTTTCCAGAATCAAGTATGTCTCACCACCAGATGGCCATTGGGGTGTGTTGCTCCCTGATGGTTCATGGACAGGCATGGTCGGCATGGTAAATCGACACGTTAGTATCAAAACATTATATTTCACTGTTTACTGTTTATGAAAAATGGAATTGCGACAAAGTTACTTCAAATTATAGATTCTACCTTTATAAATAAGAACATGTTTGATGACAAGGAAAACTGTGAATTCATAGAGGAAAAGGTAGGTGTACAGAAAATTACACAGCAAACTAATGAGTATGGGTTACTGAAACAGGTATTCAAAGTTTGGAAAGGGACTAGCACTTCCGAATACCCCATATCTGTGCTTCTAGAGTTGGCTGGCATCTACCACAGTATAAGTCTGGTGACCATGCTTTGCCCTGGTCAACCGTAGCCATACCAAAATTAGCGTCACATGTATAAAAGAACTTCGTGTTTGGTATAATCTGGTGATTAACTTGGTAAGAGCCAACATAAGTAGCATCCTAATCAATTATGTTTAGCATAGTTTTTAACACCTATTTCCACCCAAATGAAATTAATGAAAGTACAGTATGTGATCCTTCCAGGATCACGTAGAAGAATAAGTTAAAACACATTCGACAGCTCTAAATATTATACATACTAAACAATATAATTATTTATTGCTGGTTAACTCATACAAACGAAACGTTAACTTAACCCACTGAACCCCAGCGACGACAAAGTGTCGTCGGCAATGTATGTAACGCTAAATCCCAGCGACGACAACGTGTCGTCACTGTTAATTACTCCGGTCCTATGGTACCTAGAGGGCTCAGATTTGTGTGGGAACTGTGTAAGTATCCCAGGCACCCATGCCGATTGTTGAAAACTCTCAAAGTCCAACCGCATGCGCGTGAGTGCGCAAAAACCTGTTTTTGGGTGTTTTTGCCTTAAATTTTCCCCTCATGTAAATCCGACTTTCGGGCGCACCGTAGGATCCCTTAATGACCTAGGGGATCGTTTTTTTTGTGAGTTTTCCTTCATTCCTAACCCATTCCCAATTGTTTCTGGATTTTTTTTTTTTCAAAACCTGCCGGTCCCTGGTGGCATATTTATTATAAACTAGCTGGGGCTCAGTGGGTTAATACAGTCCATATGATGGTATGAGTTTTTAAGGCATAGCATAGGGAGAATTGTTCCCTACGCACAACAAACGTAAAGAGAAATTTATAATAATGTCTACAACATTGCAACCTCTTCTCTTGACAGCGGTTAAGGCACACTGAACCTTTTAGTGTGTGTTGTCCATGTTGTAATGCACACTCTCTACATGTTCCATATTTTATATTTACGCTCTTATTATGTTCTAGGAAACTGAAATTGGTCTAGGACTGTTTACGATAACGCCAGCCCGGTATGGAGCCGTTGACTTTACTTACCCGGTAAATATTGCTTTTGTGAGCTTCTTGGGTGGTCGAGGCAGCCCTGAGGTGGACTCCTGGAGCTTCCTGCTGCCCCTGACGCCCTTAGTGTGGTTGGTTCTACTGACGGTTCTGCTGGGGGTGGTCGCTGTAGCCACACTCCTACTCTCCTGTAGTCCATTACAAACAAACCTGTGGCATATGTTACAGAATACCTCCGCAAGCTATATTCGAGTATTACTGCAACAAGGTATAGTCGTCGTTTTATTTGTTTGGTCAAAAATACATGACAAATATAGACTTTCATTCATAATGGAATCAAGATATATACAAAGGCCTTAACAAATGTCATGGTCTTTGCAGTCTAAATGGATATGTAACTGATTAACTTTTAAATATGTAAATGTCACATTTTTGGGAAATTCTGAACACTTCACCCATATATATAAAGTATGCCCCAGATATTCTTAAGACGGTCGGATGGTGGTGGTGGGAACGTGTGATTGTGGGGGTGTGGATGTTGATGACGCTGGTGATGACAAGGAGCTACGCCGGTAACCTCATATCACAACTGGCTGTACAGTATATTCCTGAACCATTACATACATTGGAGGACTTTTTGGAGACCAAAACCACACTCATCATGTACAAAGGGACATCTGATGAGGCAGCCTTCAGGGTAAGTCAGAATTCAAATAGTCTTTTACATTCTGTCATGTACTGTACGTGATAATTGGGCTCCCTTAGACGAATGCACAGCACAGCATAAATTCAGCTTGAACTGTAGCCTATTCTAAAAATATACCCAAGATCATTACCAACAAGTCAACAAGCATGGAATTAATGTGTCACTGCCGCTAAGTTATCAATACCAAAGAAAGAATATGTTAAATTATGTCAAAATAATTGTTGCGTATCTATTAATACCCTAAAATCGAGCATGTAAGCCCACCCCTGGACAAAGTTCATGTCATATATTTATGTATAATAAGTGTGATAGTCGTTGGTGTTCTATATATCCGGAATGGGCCCCAGTGCCAAGTACCCGGTAGGGTTGCCAGGTATCACCCATACCCATGACCTAGAGTCTAGGTTAAGGAGAGTTCTGTATGTATTTGTTCATTTAATTAATTATTTATTTATTATTTTCAGTATCCTCCCAATACCTCCACCAAGCTTTAAAAAATACCCACAAGACCATTACATCCCCCCCTTCAAGATAAATTTGTACATATTTCGGTAGACAAATGTTCCAATTTTTCCTCCGGTTCTTCCTAGATTACAGGCTTACTATCGCTCGCCAGGAAAAAAATACGACACCTAAACGGCACAACAAATATTAAAATCGACAAACTAATGGGCCTCTCAACCCTCGCTAGGGCCTGGGCCCATGTACGGAGCGCTGGTACTGGTGAGGTGGTGCCGAGTTGGATATCCGCATGCGTGATCAGACGACTTTGAATCCAACTAGGCCTTTCAAAACACGTCCAGCATGCTGCCTCGTAGCTCAGAGCTAATGATAAAGCGATGTTTTTCAAAGACACTGTTGACCATTCAGCTTTTATGTTTTAAAAAACAGACAAATTACTTATGACAGACCTATCATGTTTAAATATATATAATGCAAAGGCATAATTCACAGAACAATTAATTAATTAAACAATAATATTGCTTTCGAACTATATATGAATGCAAATTACCATAATTCATTCAAAATAATATTTTTTAATATATGCAACACTCTTCCCTGTCAGTTGCCTAACATTTGAATCATGCCTTGTAACGAAGGCTCTGAGTGGCTGAAACTGTTCTGTGACGTCACCATAGTCCTGCCTCCCGGACGTTGGCCATCCCCCCAAAATCCGTTAATCTTTTGTCTTGACCAGACAATACCATACAAGCTCAGGAGGCTATATGCTTCTGTCTGGTAAACTTACCAAAGATTACAATACACTACCAAACATTCGCCTTTCTGTGCCTTTGAAAAATTTGCTGATATGCTTCCCACACAAGAGTTATAGGTTCGATCCCAACACATTACAATATTTGTGTGCTTGTATTTTTATTATAGAAAATTAAGTTACGTTAAAATATATTCTGAAGACAAAATAATCAAAGTCGATGCGCATGCGTAGATCCAACTCGGCATCCCCGCACCAGCACCGGCATTCTGTACATAGCCTCCCCTGGCAAGCTTAACGTCCCCCTTTCAGGGACCGAGTCTCCATTGACTGATGTTAGTCCAACAAGTCACTCTCCCCAAACTGGCTGTCCAATCCCCCATCCCCCGAGGTCAGGAAGACACCCTTTCTCCCGCCAGTGAGAAAGAAGCCTGCAAACCCCTATTCAATCTCTCATCCGCTGAGGTCAAGAAGACACCCTATTCACCCACCAGTGAAGAAGCCGGCAAACCCTCTGTTCAATTCCCTATCCTCGAAGTCAGTGAGGGAGGCGCACACTCTCCCACCAGTGAGAAAGAAGCCTGCCCCCCCCCCCCCCCCCCCCCCTTGCTAGTGCTCAGTCCCCCCATCCCCCCTGAGGTCGAGAAGATAACCCGTTCTCTCGCCGGTGAGGAAGAAGCCTGCAAACCTCCAGGGTACTGAAGGAGAGGTGCAACAGTGCTGTTACTCTCCCAAAGAAGAGGCAGCAAAGCCCAGCATATCGACGCCCATAAGTAGCCCCCTTTGACCCAGTGTAATAATGCCGGTCGGGAACGAAAGCAGAATTAACCTAAGCGGATAAGGTTGGCGTAATCATAAGTTCAGTAAAATCGCCCGATATTGGAGAGCCATTTAACTTTCACTTTGGTGTGAATTCCATGGATCTCAGTAATCTGTCACGTTAAACCTTCCAACCGCGGGCCCTCCCCACACGTGCCTCTCAGTAGGTTGCCTTGAAGGTATTTTCTGTCCTGCGAGATAGGAAGTTGATTCCCTCCCTTTTGTTGTGTAACGTAATTACGCTCGGATAGGTCAACTTGGAGAGAGAACAAAAATACTAATACGATAAATATTCCACTACATGTCCTTCCTGACCAGACAGCAACGAGCGGCATAATGCCGGTCGGGAACGAAAGCAGAATTAACCTAAGCGGATAAGGTTGGCGTAATCATAAGTTCGGAAAAATCGCCCGATATTGGAGAGCCATTTAACTTTCACTTTGGTGTCAATTCCATGGATCTCAGTAATCTGTCACGTTAAACCTTCCAACCGCGGGCCCTCCCCACACGTGCCTCTCAGTAGGTTGCCTTGAAGGTATTTTCTGTCCTGCGAGATAGGAAGTTGATTCCCTCCCTTTTGTTGTGTAACGTAATTACGCTCGGATAGGTCAACTTGGAGAGAGAATAAAAATACTAATACGATAAATATTCCACTACATGTCCTTCCTGACCAGACGGCAACGAGCGGCATCTACCGAGAGGTGTGGGAGGTGAACAAGGAGGGACGCATCAGACTACTCCCATTTTCAGATCAAGACAAAATTTTAGAGGCCCTAAGGGAAGGTGACGCATATACAAGTCTTAATCTGGCATCTGACTCCATGAAAACATTGTCGCTCCAGTTTTCAGGATCAGGTATTTGAATATAACCATTCAATTGACATATATTGTAATTGAAACAAATATTTGTATATAAGAGGTTCAATATTTGTAATACATTAATCGTGTTTAATAACTATTGTTATAGGTAAATGTGAGTTTTACATTGGTCGAGGACAGTATCTTGCTTCCTTGGATTCCCTGGCAGTTGCAAAGGGAAGTTCTTTGCTTTCTCCGCTAAGTCGCAAGTATATAATGTTCTTCCTGTTATCAAATACCACTTGTATATTATATAAATGTTTGGCCAAATATAAATACTTGCAGATCTACACATGCATGTATTATATATTTTTGGTCACACCCTTGGCACCAACCGCTTTAAATTTGGCTGTCACTCAACTTTGGGGGAGACACTTGTTACACTTGCTTTCACTGTTGTCTCCCTCATCAACATAAAAGAAAAAACTGAGGCTTCTGACAAAAGATTTGAATATAATATATTCATAGTTTAATGATTGCTAAGTTATTGAAAATACAGCCATTAAAGCAAATAGATTGTTTTGTTTACGTGTCTTACCCGTCATAATAATTGCTGATAAATTATCATATTATCTTTTGTATTTCAAACAATCATATCTTGTTAGAAAAATGAGATATATTTTCAAATACCTTTTAAGTATGGGGAAATTAATATTTTCTAGAAACCTGAACATTAAAGAGTTCTACAATGATTCATATCTGTTCTTTATAAAATAAAAATGCTTTTAAGTTGAGCATCCAAATTTCACCCTTCCCTCCTTTGCCAGGGTGATGCAAGTAACAGAGGGAGGCTTGTTCGACTACTGGTTCAGGTTATATTTTCCTAATTTCACCATCTGCCTCAACGCACCCAGGAAGTTTGCCATCAGATCTCCACTGGCCATCAGCAACATTTGGGTAATTATCAACTCTGGTATTATTAAAAGGTAACACTTGTAAAACAAACTAACCTGTGAAGAGAAATGCAGTGCCGTGAATATTTGAATGGAGATATTCTTCCCACATGACGGAATAACGAGTTTGTATCGTGCCCACAATATAAAAGTTGTTCCGTCATGTGGATATAGTTTATTCATTGTGTTACCCATGTCACTTACTACTTTTACTATTTTCATCATATTCTGACTAACTGTAAACCATTATTGTGTTTACATTGGAGGGACTTGGAGAAGCCAAATCGTGTTGACAAACTATCGCAATTGATGATTCAAGTACGGATGATTACTTAAATAGATGCATGGTTTATGTAATCTAGAGGATTCATATAGTAACATTTGATCATTGTAATAATTTTTAACATGGACATTTCAGACTATTTTAACTCAAAATAAGGATACATTGAACTCGGGAGATTTTTTTTTTTTTTTTTTTTTTTTTTTTTTTTTTTTTAATTAAAGGATTGATGGTTATGTGAGATCTTTACTAAGCTAATTTAATAATTGTAATCTGGAAATGCATCATCTTTCTCTCTCCAGGGCATGTTTGTGGTGCTGGCTGGTGGAGGGGTGGCCAGTCTCGTCTTGTTCTTTATAGAACTCCTCTACTCAAATCTTTCAACTGTCAACACTAAATGATTGTATAAGTTACTACTAGGCTACATCTAAATATAATCTACTCTATGATAATCTACTGTTAAGCACATCCTACTGAACCTCAGTCAGTAAGCCAGCCCTTACCCCCACAAGGGGTAGGGATACTCGAGAAAAGAAAAATAGGCGACAGGCGAACCCATAACAATTCTGAACCTCACTCAAAAATGATGAACCTAACTATCTAATCTATTGTATGTGAATACATTCGTAAGTTAAAAGTAATATATTATAACTAACTTTTTCCTAACCTACTATGCATGTTTTTTTTTTTTTTCATATCTGATGGTAGGCTACCTTCCTCATTTTATTTACTCGGTTAGGCCTATCACGAAGATTTGTTAATTTTAAAACACAAGCATGTACAGCTACTGACAAATGTTCGTGAGCTGCGATTTTCTTTAAAGGTGGGGGCTCATGGGTTGAGATAAACATGAAGTGATAATCGCCAAGCTGTACATAATTATCTTGCAAAATGCAATGGCACTGAAATGATTATTAACAATGGTATAACGGATTTTGTGGATCGTCTATACCGGGCCTGTGACGTCATAGTGACGTCACACCAGTATCCTTATCCTAGACTGGATGGTGGACTTGCACTCTTGTGACGTCACAGGCCCGGTATAGACGATCCACAAAATCCTTTATACCATTGTTAATAATTATTTCAGTGCCATTGCATTTTGCAAGATAATTATGTACAGCTTGGCGATTATCATTCCATGTTTATCTCAACCCATGAGCCCCCACCTTTCAGCAAATGTATCCTTTTCCTATGGCAATGAAATGGAGTAAAACAAAATTATACATGCATATTAAACTTAATATGGTAGTGAAAATCTGGTGTATGTGGGTTTTACTTAACATGAAGATTATAAGTAAGTTATATGTATATCTACGAATAAAGCCAAGTGATAAAAGTCATACGAATAGTCCAAAACAGTAATTCAGATGATAATATAACACAAGTGAACTACAGTATAATTATGCACAAATGAAATGCACAGGAATACAATATATACTGTATATTGTTGTGACTCCGGCTTTCTGGTAAAGTAGCCTCTACAAAACTATACTACACCTGCTTGATGACTAAACCCGTAGGCTATAACTGAGCACCTTCGTCTCTAAAACGCGAGCAAAGCTAGCCAGCCGTGAACAGACCAGAGCACTGAGGCAACGGAACGCAACATAATATGTAATCCCAGGCTCTCTACAGTAAAAAAGGTGCAACCTGACTGTAGACATATGAATGGCTCACTACACTCAATCAACAGCAAGAAAAGAATGGAAAGCTCTTAACTGCCCAAAGAGATATTTTTCTAACCCAACACATGAATAAACTGCACTGGGGTGATTGCTGGTATATATAAGAGAATGCTATTATTACCCAGTGCCCTGAATCATAGCCTATGCTAACCCTAGCAATACGTTGTGCCGTCCTAAAATGAATAATCAACGGGATATTATTGAGAGAAATTCCCCAGCTAGAGTGATAAAAAAGCTCAGCTATTTGCTTAAAAGGCTTCTCTCCTTAACCTAACAAGTGCGCATGGGGGTAATTGGAAACGTCCCCCTGTGCTGACGTATTTGAGGTGTTTCCGTCACTAAAATATTCATTGTACCATTAATAGCATTAATACTTATCCATATGCGCCTATTATGGGTTGATTATAAAGGTATTAACCTGAAACAACCATAAAACGAGTGAAAACAGCGTTTGGATGGTCAAAATCGGAGATATAGCCCGCGAGTTGTATAATGTATGGGTGAGGCAAGCTGCTTTCCCACCAATTTCTCCCAAGGCCACTGAGACACAGTCGATCGATACTCTCTCTCTCTCTCTTGCATTCGCTTGCTATCAGTGATGACCACACCCTGTAACCGGATTTCTAATGTTAGCACGAAAATATACCTCAGAATAAAGGAATAACAGGGAAAATAGGTGATAACTGAAGGAGAGGAGGAAAGTGGGGAAGGAGGGGAGGTAGAGGACTGAGATTTTGCATGGCCCAGGGGCCAAAAAAAAAAAAAAAAAAATTTGATGTCAAAAGTTGATTTTTTTTTTCTCTGACTCTTAAGAGTCTCCCCGCAGTTCCCGGGTTAATAAACCAATGAATCACTTCAGTTTTGTATTAATTGCAAAGCTCCCCAAATGTGTTATTTGACTAAAGCACCACACCCTCTGCTTTGCAAATATTACAACACTGAAAGTGATAGCCTAACTATAAAACATGAGATAATGAAAGTACAAAGTTAATTGGCTGTGCAATAATATGTACTAATTAATTAATATGTGGAGTGATTATAATACTGTACAGCCAGTCCAGCAGCTCACAAACATACAGTGCACACCGGTGCCACCAAAACTATGCTTGAGCTAGGCAGTAGGTTCGAACCTATCTATCTACTGTATATGCTCAGGCCCAATCCCCACTTTTCCTATTTTTTTATTTTCAGTTTCCTCTATTTCATTATTATTATTATTATTATTTTGATTTTTTTGTTTTTTTGGATTTTCTTGGGGGTGGCCGACTCAAGAACAGGGAACACACAAAACACAAGACAAAACAACGAATAAACACATACATATCACAACATTCACACACATCTAGGTTCGAACCTGCAGTACAATAATCAAGGGGACATTTGTGTGGGGTATAGATGTGTAATTTGTCTACGGGAAAATGCAGAAGTTACTGTACACCTGTCAGGACCGAACACCTACAGCCATATGCCTAACTAATATGTAGACTCACTTAACATCTTATATTTGCCCAACTTGTGGAGAAGGTGGAGATACTGCTGGAACACATTCCACGAGGACTTCTTTCCAATCCCTGTGAACTGGCTGGTCGTGTCTCACCCAGTGACAGTATGAAATGCTTGGAACACATTCCACGAGGACTTTTTTCCAATCCCTGTGAACTGGCTGGTCGTGTCACACCCAGTGACAGTATGAAATGCTAACAAACCTTTCAGAATCTCTTGCAGACATTTTTATCTCAATAACCTTGATGTAGCGTGGTTTCTTCATTGTGCATGATTTCAACCAAAGTTCTGCTTGTCAAGCCCATCTGAGAGAAACTGTGTCAGATTGGATTTGTTATCAATTTCAATGAACCTGTTCCAGTTGGTTGGTAACTTTATGTCCCTGCTGTAAATAATGGTACGGACCTTGTGTAGAGCAGGCTAGTGTGCCGTTTTCCTCTTGTCCCAGGCTTGATGGAGTTTTGGTGGTACTGGTCAAATACTACATCCACTCTCATGATGTTGCCATACAGATTGCTTTTCTTTCTTGGTAAACTCCAAAGGTTTTTGCATTTGGAGGTTTTCCATTGCTCTTACAAGTGCCACCCCATCAATGATTGTAAATGTCTTCAAATTAGATTGTTACGACCGGGACTCGTATAAAAAAAGGGCTCTTAATCATTGGACTAGAGAGGCACACAGCCACAACAGTAACACTACTAGATCCAACCCTCGAACTTACAATGCCGGTGCACAAAAACACCTATACCCTCCAGAGTTAAATCTGCGATAACGGGGTATCCTATAACTCCGTATAAATGCACTACTACTACAGGCTGATGATCTCTGATACTACAGGCTGATGATCTCTGATACAGCCTGATCACAACAACATACAATTACGTTAATAATGTATACAAGGAAAAGGATAGAGAGCTTAATTAAATCACTGAAATGAGTTAATGCAAACAAGAAGAAGGTATAATTAAAGTTACTCTAAACAATAATAAACTGTCACTCCTATACTAAAGAAAGTGAATGAAAGTCCTAAAGCATCGAACGGGAATCTTCTGAAGAAAGTCTGATGCTGCTTAAAATGATCGAATCGGATTTTGAACTGTTATATAAAGCAGGAACAAGATATGACAAGTGTAGGGACATACAGTGTTAACTGGCACGGGAATAATAATAAATGCGCAATAGTATAATCTCCAACAACAAAAGAAGTACTTCCTCAGGCAACGCAAAAGCCTGCTCGGGTTGTGCAACTCAACAACAACCAATGCTTGCAATCAACGTGAATAAAAATGCTGCATACATAACATAAGAGCTTATAATCTTAATCGGGTGTCTGCTAGGCGAATAAAGTCTAGCTGGGATGTAGTAGGCTAGGAAACAATGGCTGAGCAAGCGGCTCGTAGCCTAGCGAGGTCCTTAAGGCTGTGCGGCCAAATTACGTTAATTGACGGGGTGCTCTTTTGAGAGATCCAGATCGCTAGTATCTGGTTCTCTCCTGGCAACCCTCTCAAAGTCAAAGCAAAACGAGTTAGCACAGTGTTGGGTGGCAGAGGCAAAAGCCCTCACTCGCAACACAGTGCTAAACTCACAAGGTACACAGTCAGAAAGACAACCTAGGCTTCCCACGTATCCGTTGCGATTGTACAGGTTCAGCAAAACCTGGTACGCATCGGAAATCACAACAACAATAGCCTCATCCCAGTCTAGCATTAAATAGCCCAGCAGACAACCAAGTAAAAGGTAGGGAGACACTGTGAGTGTGTCGAACCTCTACAGACAAAATGGTAACCCCTCCAAAATGCCTAACTAAACATGTAATATCTGAGAGCTTCAGCATATAATATGATGGCCGATATATGAAATCGTGCAGAACCAAAGGGGAGTTATGATATTAAATAGATTGGAAGAATGAGAGGTAAGAAGTTGAGAGAGAGAGAAAGTGTTCTATACGTAGAAGTCGGGGACAGGTAACAAGGGAGATGTGTAGGGTATGCTGGTCAGGCAATCTCTGAGCAAGGAAGACACAAGGCAGCAGGGAGTGCGGGGGGGGGGGGGGGGGGGAGGTAGCCAGCCACTCAGAGGGCCCGGCTGTGGCATGAAGTCACCGAGACAACGTGTAACACTACGTGACTACCCTCTGCCTCCAGCACTTACTCACTCACACTCTAGCTGTATCATTCAGTCTTATACATTAAACTTATAACTGATGATATAAAATATAATGCATTGTCACAAGCAAAAATAAAGACCACTTCTGTACTGCCTGTGACATGACGATTCACAAGAAGGAAAGTACAACGTTGTAGATAGATTGTAGCCAAATTCATTGCCCTGGCGAATGGCCAAGCGAGCGGCTGAGCCCACGTGGCGTTCTGCTAAGCTGCAGGCGTCACAAGATGTACTAAATTGTGTCTCCTTCGCACCAACTGCAAGTGTTGTAGCTAGCTCAGCTTTGTTGGTTGACTTAGTGCATAATCTGTTGTAGCAAGTGAAAATGGGATTGCATACAGTTCCTTCCGGAGGAGCTCATCAATGTTTCTGTCTCTTCCACTTTCCATTGATACTACGATATCTAGCTGTCTCGGTTCTAGTAATGCCTATCAATCCTCCAGCAACCTTCCCAGATATGTTGATGTGTTCTAAGCAAAGTTTGAATGACACTTGACTGAAGCTGTGTGCCGTCTCCTTTGCCACTAAAACACCACGTAGGAAGCCTTGGTAAACCTGGGCAAGATGTTCCATGTCTTCTATGAGTACAGCACCTCATCGTGTAAAGCGAGTATGAGCATAAACTGCAAACCACGGCATCATGCTCTTGAAGGCAGCCATGTACAAGTTCCAGTCACCACATTTCAAGGTCCAGGTGATTGCCAGAAGAATTCAAAACAAGATCCTCATAGCTTGCTCCTGCTGCATAAATTTCACCATTCTTTAGATGTTATGATACAGAATTTGCAAGCTCAATGCAACATTTATTTATTGCCATGTCAGTATCTTCAATCCATTGGAGAAAGTTTGGCCACAAAATCACCCATAGTGCTTCAAATGCTAATATGTGCGCACAAGCTACACAATTCCATCCCTTCCCTTTGCTGATATTCTCTATGTAAATGTACAGTTCTCTTATCCATAGAAAATTCATAATATATAATTTTTGCCTAAAAATACATAGCAGAACCAAATTTGAATAGACTAAAATTAACCCTTCCTGCCCGGGCAGCATTTTAAAATTACGCGGCTTGCGAAGGCCAGGAGCCCGGGCATCCTTTTAAAATCCATAAGCTTGAAAGCCTATTAAGCGTGTATTGAAAGCTGCATGGGAAAAAGTTTGTTTACAAAGCCAATCTTTGCGACGACAAGCCTCAGCAAAAGGAAGAAGAAGTCCGAGCATCCTTTTAAAATCCGTAAGCTTGAAAGCCTATTAAGCGTGTATTGAAAGCCGCACGGACAAAAGTTTGTTTACAAAGCCAATCTTTGCGACGACAAGCCTCAGAAAAAAGAAGAAGTCCGAGCTTGTCTGCCATTGCTAGTTTAATTTTCGCTCTGTGTTTCTAAGTGTCCGATATTGCTAAATCCACGGAAAAATGCTCTCCACAGAAATTGTCATCACAACTGAACCAGTTGACCTAGAGAGCTTTACTTAATGCCAGTCTACAGATACAAGTAAGGGCTACATTTTGAGATTTTTTTGAATTCTCTAGCAGTTAAAATAACAAAAATAGGCCTATGTTTACATACAACGTTTTTTAGCCAGATAGGCGTATCGACCTCTATAAATGCTGCCCGGGTAGGAAGAGTTAAATAACTTCAACTCGCAAAATTCCCAAGTTTTTTGTTGTTATTAAAGATCAGTGAAAAATAGACCTCAAATTAAGTTTTATTTAGAGATGACAACCTACCTAGAACACATCTAAAATACTTCAGTATTAGTGCTAGGTAGGTGCATATTAACCTGCACGTACATAAAATTACATACATATATATAAATACACATTGTACATGCACACACATATACATACATACATATATATTTACATAGACACTCATATACACATACAAGATATACACAGACATGCTTACACATCTACACAAATATACACAGTATATACATAAAGACACATCAATAAATAGATGCATACAATGCGCTATTATGAAATTATACATAGAAGTGAGTGAGTCGTAAAGCTTTAGTAAACAGGGCAGAAATTAAAATAGTAACTAGAGTGGTTGTGTTGAAAAAAATTTGGTGGGTAGTTTATGATGGTGTTTATGTAAAATACGCTTTGTTAGGGGAGTAGTAAGGTTAAACATTCCTCTATTTTGTTCTATGGTGTCAAGTGATTGGATAATTGCAGACTCAAAACACTTCCTCCCGTAATTATCGGCATCGATTATGACTTCTGGAGTTATCCCAGTTCATAATGTGGGTGTGTAGATCCCTGTCTATAACACAAGTATTGGTAGTTTGATGGGTTTGTAATATTTATGCAATATAATATTGCAGATTTTCCATAATCATCATGGTAGTGGTATATATATATATATATATATATATATATATATATATATATATATATATATTATACTGTATATATTAGTCTGAAGAAATCATATGTGTATATGTATACAGTGTGTATTATATACTTAAGTATGCTTCTTTCTTTTGTTATATAATATGTTTTGAGAGCATGGTAAATATATATGCAGTACGATAGTTCAACTGAGGAAGAGTAGGCTATGCAGTATAAATATAGCAGCCGCTTGCTGGTTGACTCATTGTGCTCGTCTCCCCGTACGGCCACTCCCTTGTCTACAACTTGTCATCAGAACTCCCGTGAGTCTAGAGTGCCTTGTACTGACTTGGCACCAGATCTACTAAAAATAGCTAAAGTTCTTTTATTTCACACTTTTTACACTTGCATGAACAGATTTACTTCTCACAAATATTACCCTTAAATATACAGGGTTGATATTTGCTTACATTACATTAAACACTCGTGATAAAACAGATGTCATCACTTTAGATGCATATTCAGGGATAATAAATGATCGTAAATTGTCGTATTTATCTGTATATGCATAATTCAAGATGGGTGTATATAAGCATATATAGTAGTTTAGTCCCCTTTTGACTAATAACCCTTCCTTCGTACCATTTTCACCACAAATTAGAGAATCAAACAATAGAGGTGGTAAATGTAACTTTATTTAATTTAATTTATATGAAGTATTTGAGCCTTAAGGTTGTAAATTTTAGGTTTCCTTAGTGAACCAAGGACTTGATTGGTAGTGTTACTGTTGATTATACTGTAGCAACAACGCTCATTTACTCTATAACATTACTTAGGCAAATGTAAGTGTAACCGTGGGTAGGACGTCTTTTACAGTAACATCTATGGTTACTGAAGTTTACTAGATAACTTTGTACTGGGCGAGCCTGCACACACATATCTTGTGTTCGAATCAACTGGTAAATGGCTTAAAGTGTGACAGGTACTTGATGACCGTTTAAAAGCATATATTTGCTCAATGACTACATCCAAGATCAACATGTAGAAGCATCAATAATATTAAATGACATTGAAAACCTCCAAGCAAGATTTTTGGAGTGTTTTGCTATGGCCCATAACTAGCCATCGACCAATCGAATCTGTCAAATAATTGCTGGTATGTACTGCGTGCCCCATTGAACATGTGGACCCTCACACACGACAAACAACAATACTTGATATTAGTTTTACTGCTAAATACGACAATAACCGCAAGCTTAGCGATATGGACAATATTTGGTACAACATCACCAATATGTATGTGACATTTGTAGAGTTGTCACTTTAATACAAATTCTTCGTTAATCTTGGAATGCATAAACAAATGTAGAAATAGGAAACACGGCTTCTTAATCAAATTTGTTTTTTCTCGAAACAAATACAAGAATGTAATACAGTAACGATGCATCTACAGTATACCGTATTGCAACCCAAGCTAACCAGATAGGCTATGTGAATACCTAAACATTACACTCACAGGTAGTCGCTGATTAAACTCGGAACTGTGGTACTGGTAAGAGACATAGAACTGATTATTTGTTCAATATTTGTTAAAGAGGTGTAATACTTGTTCATACCATTGTCGCTTCTTCAATACAACATTATTGCGGTTAAGTACCTCGATCATTAAATAAGTGATATGGGGTTTTTTCTAGATTTTTTTTCTCAACCCGAGCACAGTCATTTGTATATACACAAAGCATTGTTTCCAAAAGGTTCTTTGATGAAATATCTAGTTATTTGTTAAGAGCCTTACATTAATCATATATTACTAATTATTTTCCGTTTTACTTTAACAATACTGTTGTAGTGTTGTATTTCGTCGTTACTATTATTATCGTGTTATCATTATCACCTATTTATGTATAGTAAATGCACTGAGAAAAGGTGGTAGTGATTTGCTGAAAGATGCAGTATATATTTGGAATATATAACTGTCTGCCAGTGTGGGTTACTTATTACTTATAATTGGGTATATACTCATAACATTTATCATTAACCTGAGACAATCCACAAGAGATCTTTTAGTAAGGGACTTTGGCCATATCTGTCTTTGGACACCATATTGGTGCCTCAATAATCAAGTTCATACTAGCTCTTTGATCATGTAGAATTTATGCGAACTACCAAACTATATATCCATTACCGATTTTCCCGAATATTGATTATGAGTGTAAAGATAAGATAATATCCCCAGTGACACCAAGGTGAGGAGGTTGGCCGATCTGTTATTATAGGGCCTCTCGTCCACACCAATCTTCTCGCGATCTGTTTCACTGTATGTAATTATATGAACCCATGTGCTGTTAAGCTTATTCCACCCGGTAGATATTGGGTCTTCTTCCTCCATCCACTTATTCCCCAATTAACCCGTTCAGGATACGAGGACGCTTTCCTTAATATTATGCTGGCTCTAGTTATACAATTTTATTCCGTTTGGAAGACATCTTGAACGTTTGAGGGTTGATTTACATAGTGTTTACCCAGTTGATTTATATAAATCCTTCCTAAAGAGTAAAGAGCTGAATATCTTCAAATAATAACCAAAATATAATTTCGGAATCTACATCTACACACTGCTCATTATAAGTATACCAGAAATCTTGGCCCAACCTCTCGTAACAAAAACGACTTCTGTATTTGAGCTGTCATGTTTATTATTTGCGAAGAGTCAGCCAGGGAGTAGGCTTTGAAGTGGACTGCTCATTTTGCTCTAGCTTTTGTTGAGTTATACGAGGTTAGGGGTCATAATGTTGGGCTTATTATAGCAGTTTTATCCTGAGAGATTAGTGCACTTTTATGAATAGCTAGACCTTACAAGCGATGTTATAAAATAGTATACCATGCAATAAATGTTCACAGATTCCTTGTCACAACCATTATAATTGTATCTAGTTGTCATCAATTTGAATTAGTTTATCAATCAATCACTTTTAATACAGGCTACCTTCAAATTGACTAGTATCATTTAATACCTTTATTGGTGAAACTTTTCAAATGTTCTAGCGAATAGTGTAGTACGTGGTAATCAAACCTAATTGCGAATTAATGCAACACAAAAAAAATCCAATTAATTTATAGTATCTAAGGTCATATGCAATTAGTTTTCAGAGCCATACTGGAGATTAATTCGTAGAGTTGGAAACCCTAGGGGGAAAAGTCAATTAAATAATTCGGTCGTCAACAGGCTTCAATAACTTAACTGTATTTGTTACAATAGGCGAAAGCTATGACAACACGATTGCTGCACCGAAAAACCATGATGGAGGATCGAAAATGGTTTGTGTTCCTGTGGTCTGAAGGTCTGTCTCTGAGGGACATTGCCAAGATGATGAACACCAGCACGACCACGGTGGGCCGCTGGATCAGACGCTGGAGGAAGGAGGGCCACCTGCAGTCCAGAAAGAGAGAAACACACTATTACCCCCCTAGGCCATACTTCCTGCCCATGATGCAGCCGCCTTCCTTTATATATGACAGGTTCCATGCAGGGTGTAAAGAGCCGGAGTCAACTAAGTATATGCAGACAGTGTATGTAGCTACGCGAATGAGAAACCTCTATGACAGAAGAATTTCACTCACCTCAACTTCGACTTGGGTTCACAGCTCAAGGGGAGACCCTCTAATCCTAACTGCCGTGATGAATGTACCCCAGTAACTTTTTATTTGTATTGTGTTCACAAATAAAGCAATTCAGATTGTTTTGTATATATATTTTTTGTAGTTTACTATACTGTATGCATGATTGAATAAATACACCTATAAATATGAATAGGCATTCTCAAAGGCCGCTAAATCCCCTATAAATGTGCATCTCTGAAAATATATGCAAACTATAGTTGACACCACAATCAATATTATAGTACACAAACATGATACTCAGTATAAGCCATTCCCATTTTCAACTGCAATTATTTACTACCACAGAGCAAAGTGCTTGACTAATATATTGGCATGGGTCACATAAAACATCTATTTGAAACTTGGGATGAGACTACTTACCTTTTTCAGTATTCGGTGACGCGTTTCATGGTTTTATTTTGGCTATACAAAGAGGATTAAATTCAACTTAGGAAGAAATTGTGTAAGGTAGAGGATTAATCTATATATTTTTACTCCATAATATACCTAGACTTCTTTCTTAAACTGATGAATATCGGCCATTGATAACCAAACTAGAATATATAAATGCGTCTTAGATCCTATAATTATAAAGTAACTATAAATAAAACTAAACTCAAGCACAGTGGAGTAGGGAGGGTAATTATAGAAACAAATATTGCACATCCTTGTGCAGTGTGTAGGAAAGAAGTGAACATGAACTCAATTCAGTCTAGTGTCTGTCGCTACTGGCTACGTCATCAAGACTTCTTTCTTAAACTGATGAATATCGGCCATTGATAACCAAACTAGAATATATAAATGCGTCTTAGATCCTATAATTATAAAGTAACTATAAATAAAACTAAACTCAAGCACAGTGGAGTAGGGAGGGTAATTATAGAAACAAATATTGCACATCCTTGTGCAGTGTGTAGGAAAGAAGTGAACATGAACTCAATTCAGTCTAGTGTCTGTCGCTACTGGCTACGTCATCAAAAGTGCTGCATTAAAGTAAAAGGACCCCTGCCCTGCCAGGGAAAACATCCAAAATTAAGACATTAGTATGTGTGGTTTGCAAAGACGAGCTATTGTTGAATGACCTGCCCAACGTGTTAACTTTGCCAATTTATCACTGGAGGAGTTAAAACCCTAACTAGAGAGACAACCCAAAACAGGACAGACTGGAGCACCACCGTTAGCGTACAGGACTGAAACTGCACCCTGTGTGGACTGTTCCGTGCATGTACTAAACCAAGTTTTTACGTTGTACATTACGTCTCTACAAAAATTTGCATAATGCGATGTTTGAGGTATAAATATTAGTATCGGTAATGGTTATTGTTTTCATAGATTACATACTGTATGTATATCACTTCAGAATGACGATTCTTCATATTTTTTAAATATTATGCAGTCGCTCTACAAATAATTTGTTTTAGACAGAAACAATACGTTCAATCATAATATTATCAGTGATTCTTTTATATTACAAGTATAAGAACATTGGATGACAATTACTTAATCGACTAGCATATAATAATAGTTAAGTATGATCATTAATTTTTAAATGTATATTATATGACTAACGAGGCAATGTCACGTGATTTAGTAAGCATTAAGAAAGTATGCAAAGCAAATCCGAATAGCATTGGGATCTGCAGTACTGTAGATTGTTAATGGTAGTCATCATAATAAAATTAATGAGCTATTTTATTGTATGAGGATGGTGCATAATTGTGTTTGCTTACTATTGTTAAACTAAACTTTTACAATTGTAAGCATACCCAATTATGCACCATATGCTAATCAATAGCCTACGTTATGGAATCTTAATAGTTACCAAGTGTTCTCTATCTATCTATATGCTCAGGCCCAATCCCCATTTTGGGGGTAGCCGACTCAAGACAGAGCAAGTGTTATGAACAGGTAACAAAATTAATACTGTATATTTGTGTTTAATGTAATGTTTACGACAATTGAAGAGTAAGGCTGACAAGTAACAACGTGCATTGCATTACATTTGTACATAGTGTGTCTGTACATAAGAAAACGTTATTATATCAAAGTTGTTTCACAACCTCATTATATTATATATTTTCTATCTACAGATTGTTATTGGCATATTATACAAAATCAATAAACATGGTTGTATGGAGCCTCTTCTTCCTGAAGCTTTTTTTATGCACTGAAGCAAATCTTAATATTGGGGGTAAGTTGAATCGTGTAGGCTACTTATCCAATGACCCAAATGTGAGAAATATGACCCCTCCTCCTCCCACCCCTGACATCTATATGATTTGCTTAATTGTCTGTACATTGTATATTGACTGCTTATATATTTAGCTATATTTAAAAAGACCTACATATTTAATTCCGAAAAAAAAAAATCAGTATTCCTTGGGCACTGTTTATATAATGCAATGATGTATGTAGTAGGATGTAGTATCCGGGCGTACGGTCGTCATGTTTACACTGAGCTCACGGTTACGTTCCTGTCTATTTTGACTTATTGTTCTGTTATTTGCCCCCTGCTGGCAATAAGTCATGGGGGGGGGGGAAATGGGGTGAACAAATATTGTATCCCACGGCAGTCAAAATAGACGGAAACATTATCGCGAGCATGCGAGTAGTGTAATTTATGAAACAGTAGAACATAAATTATACTGCACATTGTATTACCAGTAGGTGAAGGTGATGGTGCCAGGCAGGTGGTGGAGGCACTAAACACTGTCCTTGGAGTTCAGCCACAACATCGAGATTTTGTTCTTTTCTTGAGAACGGAACGGTCTTTGGTAAGCCTGCTAATAAACTATATATATATATATATGCGTATTATTTTATTATTTATTTAGTTGATACTGTAGATATGTATCTGAGAGGATGTCGGATTGTTTATACTAATTCTATCCAGTTGCCGCCACCACATTTACTATCTATATTTGTAGGCACAAAAGGCACTACAGGTTATGATTGGGAATTCCATAAATTCTAAAGCCATTCCCGTTAACGGATCAGCAAGCCTAGGAGCGTTGAAGCATACTTGTTAGTGTCGTAGTACAGCATGGAATTAGTTACTATTTTCATGAAGTGAGAATTGAATCCATATGCCCTTGCACTGCCACTAATTGACATTGGCGATTGCCAACCAGCATCACCGCCAACAATAACGTTGTCAATGTTCAACTAGTCCACATACACTACACGGTCATGCTTGGTAATTAGTTTGCTCTTTACACCGAAGTAGAGCGTGCCTCTTAAAATCATTCCTGACCTCAATTGTATAAAGAGTGTTGGGAACTTTGTGTTAGCTACATTGGAGAAGATAATAGAGACGGGAAGATAATGTTAGCAGAAGATGGACAGAGGTAGACAAGGTAGAGACGGATAGAAGATAATAGAAAGGTTGAAGGGAATACAGGGAAGTAAAAGATCATACTGTACTGAGGTAGAGAATGCAGAGTTTAAATATAAGACGGATAGGTAAAATAGTATAGAAAAAAACATACATTAGGGAAAGATAGATGAGAATATCGCAAATTAGCAGATAGTACAAAGGAAAACAGCAACAACAGATATATTAGTCCTAGAAGTAGCACTAAGCGTCCACTGTGTTGGTGTATAGTAGGTAGGTAGGGTGTGGAATGGGATATATAAAAGGTAACAAGTGTTCTTAACAGGTAGAATGAAGTAAAATGTAGAAAATAATTACAAGAGTGAAAGGTGACAGGCTGACCGTCTTGATATTTTGATAAAGGATTTATTGCGTGACGGGCATTACCAACCTAGCTGAACAACAGCGGGCACCTCCTATTGGTCACCAATTGTACGCCCTCAATTTGTCTATACAACCACTCATGATTGGGGAACACATTGCTAACAGGAAGCGCCAACGGTTATGTATTGGGATATAGGTATAATGTGAAATCAATGTATGATTGGAATAAGGGAGCAGATTTAAAACGAGTTAATGTGATTACAGAGGACACACAGGTTTAGGGTTGCTAATATTTACAGATTTTATAAAAAATAACTGGATGATTTTTTATGCATGATATGACGGTGCAGATTAGTACACAATGCGGAAATTGATGGTAGCGGTTGCATATGAACATTGTATTGAATATTATGATACATATGAAACATATTTATATTGAAATGTATTACTTACAATTATTTAGGTTCAAAACTGTGAAATCAAGCGAAAACGGAGATTGTATTGTGCTGCCCTAAACACTTTACATTGCTTACATGCTGAATAGGCTCCAGTTATCAACCGTAATGAACCTAGGGTAGACAGATCATCATGACCTGTGTAGCACCTCTGTAAAACCAAAGTCTCTAGATATCGATCGCTATAGAGTATTTCCAACATTCCAGTGACACAATGGCAATGGCCTAACTAGACTATTTACCTGATGATATCCCAAATGGATGAAAGTCTTGACCCTCATTCCTATATCTTTCCAACCCCTTTCTGCAATGTACGGTCGACCAGTGTCGCCTTTTTAGTATGAATGCCATCATCTGATTGAACTATTAGACTGGTTACAACCAATATTGAAAACCACAGCCACTTCAACAGCACAGTATCATTGAGCATGCGCGTACACACATTACTCACACCATAAGGTGTTGAAAATAGCTTTAATCCCCGACTCACCTGACCTGATCTTAAAACACACACACACACACACACACACGAACGCAGACAAATTGCGCTCAGGTGCCCCATACGTAATGTAAGTGTGCTTTAAACTATATTGTATGATTACTAGATTAAAGATGTGGGTGAGGTACGAGCACCGTGGGGTATCGGAGTGTTCGAGGTGCAGGTGGACGACCAAGACAACAACGTGACACAGGCTCACCTCTCCTTAGTGGGGGAACAGGCTCGAAAGGTACAGGTCACTCAGTTCAACAATCCTATATCCTTTGGATCGACCTGCTAGTTCATAAGGATATTGTTGCCTTCGGAAGACAATTGTGTAGGATATATGTACAGAATATATCCTACTACCATATAATCGGTGTTGAATTCCATGCTAGTAAATATTATATTAATCAAACTTCCTGAAATACAATTATAAATGGTGAATATACAATTAATTCTTTATAAATTATGAAAACACTAATAGGTAGTCATGCAATGTACTCATAAGTTTTTATACTACAACGTATTATAACAGTATACACAATTATCTACAAAGGTTCTACATAGTTCATAGCTTATGTAATACAGATAAACTATCTGTCCATGACCAGTTGCGTGCAGTGTCGTGGTCGGTGACGGTGGTGGTGGTGAGCGACGACCCAGCCTTTCTTGCCACCTTCACCAAGTGGTCCCTCAAGGGCCGTCTCCTAGTGTGGTCCACGAGGCTCCTTATCCTCACTCGCATCCCACTCCACTGCCTCCACCACCTCCGCAACACTCTCTCCATGACCAACTCAATTTTGCTTCATGCTTCTGGAACTAATGCTATGAGGTTAGAAAGCTTGAGCAAGAATCACATGCCGTATGTTTATGCATTTACGATTGTAAATGATCTTATTCCCATAAATACTTGACCGCTAGATGAACGGAAACATTCGGATACGGAGAGACTGGTCACCCATTTTTGTTTTGCTCGAGAATCGAACTCATTATCTGTTGCTTGTGATTTTAACGAGCTATCCAATGCATCACAGCCGTTTCCTTAAATACCTTAACTCCTTAAAGATGGGGCCATTTGTTGACATGACCTAGCTGCCAGGCGGGTATATTTACCAAAAACGAGCTTCATTCCATGCTCTTTTTCATGCATAAACAAGAGCCAGAGCGTAATATAATTATGTATTCGTGAAAGGGTGATAATAGAGCTTTCCAATGACACCTGAATCATCCTTGTACGACCACGGGTTATCCTGTAGCGATCGCGCAACCGGAGGTGAAAATACCCTAAATAAGGTAATTTCCTTAGTTTTTTCCTTGTCTCGCAACGACGGGTGTGTGTAGTGAGGCGACGGTGCTCCCACAGTAGTGGTGGGCGAATACACCCATTTTAGGTAATCACGATTACTGATTACTTTTGCGAAAGTAATCGATTACTAATCGATTACTTGACCGATTACTTTGGATTTTCTCATTTTCCCTTCCTTCTGTTATTTTTTTAACCATCAAGATTATTACAAGGGTACTAAACCAACCCTGAAATTCACTTCACGATGAGCATACCTCATTTATTGGTTGTGATTGATTGATTGACCATATATATATATATATATATATATATATATATATATATATATATACTGTATATCAATAGTGAGCAATACTTTTGGAGGGAGTAGGTTGATGGAATATAAAAGAGGGATACTAATAAAACCCTTGAAATAACTTAAATTTTTCTTGAGTAATCACTTAATGGATTCGATTACTCACAAAATAATCGATTACAATATTTGTTTGACAAGTAATCGAAGTAATCGATTACTAGTAGTCAATTACGCCCACCACTAGCTCCCAGACACGGCCCAGTGGTGGTGCCGAGCGGTCAGAGCTTGCCTATCGTCCTCCCAACGCGCGGAATCTCTCTCATAGCCCCTAATGCGCTCAGAATGCCGCCCGTCATATGACGGGCACCTGAGGATAGGCCATTTATCTCTCGCCCATCATATGATGGGCACAGCGGCTTGAGTGTTAAAGGTTAACTCGGAGATATACTTTACACACCGCAATGTTGCATCTCATTCACTCTTTATGTCTATAACAACAATCCGTGTTCTTCAGAGCTTTCTCATTGCATACCCGCTCTCCCACGGTGGGTGGGAGGGAGGCACCTGCCTTTCAACACAATCCCACTCCTATTCTGTCCAGGTCCCCAACCCATGAAGTAACAAATGTTCTGTCTTTCTTCTACTCTACAAGTGAACTCTGGAAATATCTCCCTCAATTTGTTTTTCCCTCATCCTATGACTTACACTGCTTCAAGCTCCATGTGTCCAGACATTTTGACTCTATGTCACTCTTTCAAGTTTGAGGGAGAAATTTGTTATAGGCAACTTTGCCTTTTGTTTCCTTCACTAACATAAACACAAAATAATATGTGTAATTATAACTGACATACTACTGACAATGTCTGAAAAAACTTAAGTCACATGTGCTATTACAATATTCCAGAGTCAAAGCTTACATAGACTTACCATACAGTCGGCCAGCATCCAAGATGCTACCTGTTGCCTCTTGGACTTCTGAGAGGGGTCTGCTGAAAGATACCCAGGTTCCCTACTATCCGGACAAATTTTCCAGGTAAGCAAATATTTCAAGGAATGAGTTTCTATAGTCTAATTTTTCCAGCTGAGGATAAATTGTCATGTTTCTATCTTCGTTACTCAGCTATAAGGTAGATTTTGTAGCGAAATATGATGTTAATTAAAAAAACAGCATTAATACGGCACACAGCCATAGTAGTTTCATATATTTCCATTAAGTATCGATAAATCAGCTACTAAGGGATTCAATTTACCATCAAGCTGGACAAAAATAGAGCATAGTATAATTAATTACAAACGTATAACAAAGTAGCGATAAAAAGAAAGCCAATTATTATGACATGAATTCCTTTCGGCAAACCTACATAAAAACGTTAAACTCATATAATGATAATTAATTATTGTCCATTGCAGGTTTCCAAATGGTGCTAGGTTGTCCGTGGCTCGAGTAATACGTGGTTTTGATAGAACAATGACAATCGACGACCCAGACGCACCAGGAGAAAAGAAAATATTGGTGTTCAACGCTGATAACGCTCTTCTTCAAGCTATTGCAGAAAATATTAATTTCACGTGAATATGCTAATACAGTTAAACCACTACCCGCAATTCCTTGTCACTGTTTACATTAACGATTTGTATTATTTAATTTCATATATTTTCAGTGTGCATGCTTAAGTTTATATTGTTTAAATTTCCTTCAGATCATAATTATGAGCTTTGCCTGTAAGGAACCAATTTCAGTCGGTATATGTTTGTAATATATTTTGAATTAGCTTAAAATGAGTGAAGTAAGAGGTGTAGCTAATAGGTATATCCAATGTGAATCTACGATACATTTAATTATGAACGATTGTCAATGGTCTTGGCGATTGCACATAACTGTACTCACTCCGGGATGTTAATTGTGGTGTTATAGTTTGTTTAATTTCAGCGGAGGGTAAATTGTCATGGTTCCATCATGAATTACTTGGCTATTTAGAATATTTTGTACGGAAATATCTTGTTTATAATTAATGTTTGATATTCATATGACGCAAAGACAGTAGTTTCGTATATTTCCGTTAAGTCTCAAGATATCAGGTCCTAATCGGTATAATTTACCATCAGCCGGAACAAATAGACTATAGTGATGGCATGTGTACAGGTATCCGCATTAGGAAAACTAGAATAATGGAATACCGACTGCAGGTTGTTTTGCAGAATATAATTTTTGGTATCCATTAAACCATTGACAAATATTCTTGCAAGTCAAATATAGTAATTTATATGCCCAAAGATAAAATCACGGAGTGGGTAAACATGTACAAGTCCAATATGAAATGCTTAGAAACATTAATGACACAAGGACAGCAAGAGGGCTGAGAGGAAACTATTGCGCCTTTTAAAATGATATATGTCGGAATTGCAAAAAATATCCATTATTGACTTGCTGCCTAGCAGAAGCAAACCCAGGTTCATGCGCACGCGTCTCATCTCAAATTAGTCTATATAGATATAGTAGATAAATAGATACATGTACACATTACTGTATAGGGATAGGCAGACAGATAAATATAAAGACAACCATGGAAGATGGTGATAATACTACATATGAGTGGACTTCTTCATAGTGCTGTGAACACAAGACTGGCAAACTAAACCGAAATATTAAAGTATTCTCAATATGTGGGTTTAGTTTACCTTTTTTTTTAGTTAAAATAAGACTTCAAAGGCTATCAACCGTATTGGATTATTAAGGCAGCACACTGTAAGTCAAGAATCATATCAAGGCTGGAGCCTCTGCAAGAACTCCAGTCCCTTCAGTTTAGCAATACTGCATATATTTTCAGAATCAAATATGTCGCCCCACCTGATGGCCACTGGGGCACGCTACTCCCTGATGGGTCGTGGACAGGCATGGTCGGCTTCGTACATCGACTTGTTAGTAGCACATCAATATTCTTTGAATGTTTCATATTCCCGTTGTAAAGTTACTTAGATAGAAACATGGAAGCTTTCGATTGTTGTGTAACTTGTTTTTGGATGTAGAGGTGAGTGAAGTGTTAGGAAATTGGGGAGATGAACAATGGAATTGGTATATGAATTCAGTGGATTGGGTGCATTCGGGAAACTGGGGTCAGAATCTGGATTAGTGTGTGAAAGAGGAAAATAAATAATATTTTGTCTAATTTCACGTGGACTGATTAAAATAATTTAATATTCCAGGAAACTGAAATTGGTTTGGGATTGTTCACTGTAACTCCGTCCCGATATGAAGCAGTGGACTTTACCTACCCGGTAAACATTGCTTTTGTGAGCTTGTTTAGTGGTCGAGGCAGCCCTGAGGTGGACCCCTGGAGCTTCCTGCTACCCCTGACGCCTTTAGTGTGGATCATTCTCCTAGCGACACTGCTGGGGGTAGTTATTGTAACGAAACTCCTGCTCTCCTGCAGCCCTACGCAAACAAATACTTGGCATATACTACACAAATTTTGGGGAACCTACCTTCGTATTTTACTGCAAGAAGGTACTGTAGTGTTTGTAAAATTTCGTTATTTGGTAAGTATAGACAGTCCACTAGCAAATCAATTAGATAAATGGATATAGGTATTCTAAAGCACCTGCCAATGCTTGAATGTCCTGGAGATACATATACTATACAGTTTTGGCCTCAACTCTGTTCCTTATCCAGAATCTTTCTGACTTCCGTATTATTTTCAACCATTGTGTTTCATGTGTTAAACTACTGCATTGGACTTCTTCCATGATTTTTGTTTCGTATTATTCTCGGTTCCTGAGCGACTGGGCATACTATGAATTGTTCTGAGAGTCTAATAGTATTATGTTTTGGCATTGTTGCGCAATTTAGAATAATCTTAGAAGTACTCTTGAAATACTAATAGCACTATCAATTCGAGTCGGATAGGCCCCGACTCTGAGACAGTAGATATGTTTGTGTCTCCTTGTATTACTGCTTTATTAATAGAGGAAAGAGAAAGATAACCCCTTTTCCTAGAGAACCTGTGTGTCGTGGTGTTTGAGTCAGATATTAAGAGAGTGTCTGTTGCAGGGTTAGTGTAGTACGGTGGGCAGTGTTGGGTGCATGACTACAGCATTGTTTGTCTTTTTGCTACGGCGATTCTCTTTGGACAGTGCTGTGGGCTAGGCTATTAGTGCATCTGCTTTCCCCGAACCTCCCCTCGTAACAATATATATATATATATATATATATATATATATATATATATATATATATATATATATATATATTGATACCATTATCCTAGCTGATTCGTTGATTCAATGTTTACTCCATTTATTTTTTTACTATATATGGTTGTTATATTATGTCTGATATATGCCGAGACTTTTTTATATTTATGGTTGTGTATTAATTCGTTTGTGTGTGTGTATGTGCTTACTCATTATGGATTATCCATGGCTATTTTCAGATATTTTCAAGCCAGACGGGTGGTGGTGGTGGCAGCGTGTGATGGTGGGGGTGTGGATGTTGATGACGTTGGTATTGACCAAAAGCTACGCCGGCAACCTCATTTCACAACTGGCAGTTAGATATGTTTCGGAACCCATAAATACATTGGAGGACTTTCTAGATAGCAAAGCCACCCTTATAATGAACAACGGAGGTTCAACTTACCAAGCATTTAAAGTAAGTTGACAATCTTGATTTCGTTTGTTTGAAGGAAAATAGAACTCGTCAATTAATGTTCGAAGTCCCCATAATGCATCCGGTACTTTACACATACCCCGCTAATTTTGACGAATGTTTCAGGCGTAGTACAATAGTCTATTTAAAATAGTAAAGTGAGACGTCCAAGCAAATTATTATTCAAGCATAATGCGGTGCATGATTTTAAATGGTAGTGCAGGCACACTCTAAGTGAAGAAATATATAGGAAAACAAAAATGAAGATAAATAAATACATTGATTTACCATTAAGTAAGAGGATTCATGATTAATCCACATGATTGTACCCAGACATCCACGGGCGGCATATACCGAGAGGTGTGGGAGGTAAACAAGGTGGGACGCCTCAGATTTCTGTCGTTTAAAGATCAAGCCAAGGTTTTGGAAGCCCTAAGGCAAGGTGACTCGTATACAAGTATTAGCTTGGCTTCAGACTGCATGCAAATAATGTCGCTTCAGTTTTCAATGGCGGGTAAGTACGCACATATATATGGTGTCCCGCGAGTTTTGTCAAATACTTCCAGAGATGAAAGATTAGGTAATTCTAAGTAAAAACTGTTATATACACATCATTTTTGGGGGGCATTGATTTGTAGTTATGGACCCATAGAGTCGTATTTTTTTTTTTTTTTTTTTTTTTTTTGTAGTTTCTAACCATATTTTTCTTTACCAAGATGAGGATAGGACAACAAAATATAAAGTGTATTATGAAGTATGGTATCAATACTTCAAACTGAAACCAAAAACTTCTCTACATCGTACTTCATATTCCCTTGGCATGGAGTTGCATATTACAAGAAACCAACGAAACTTAATTTTAAGCTCATCATCACGGAAGGAAGAAAGGAGCTAAAGAGGATTTTTTGTTTTCATTAAGTGTTGATACCATGTACCATCATACATCATTTAACGTTATCGCTATTAGTTTTCATTACTCGGAAAATGGGTTTAAACTGACAGAAAACATACAAATCCCCTCCTTTTTCGCATGGAAGTTTTTCGCGTATAGTCAGGGTTACTCCTTTGTTTCCTCTAAATGAAAGAAATGGATTGTAAATTGAGTTGTGTATGATGGAATATGGTATAAATACTTTAAAGAGGCATAACAAACTCCTCTGTAGCTTTCTTCAACTGCCCATGGCAATGCAGTGAATATGCAATTTTGTGTTTTATTTGTAATATTCAACTCATATACAGAGTATTTGTTGGTGTTTCTATGAAGAAATTATACAATACATTGTTTGATACTACTTACTTGCTTCTCTATACCATTTTATTAGATGGAAAACTGCTTTTAAAAGTGACTAAGACACACAAAAATATCCACTTAATTGGACCATAATAGCAACAAAATGCCATCCAAAGCCTATGTATATAGAACCTTTTTTACTAGTATTTAACAAAACTTGCGGGACACCCTGTTGTATATGTATACGCGCGCGCGTCAGTGAATGTGTGTGTTAACAAAATATGGGAATCCAAACAATGATACACTAATAATGAGCGTTGAACCATAAACACTGGTATATGAATAGAATATTTATTTCTTATACAACATATATTTTTCCATTACATGGTAAATATTTCAATAGGTAAATGTGAGTTCTACTTAGGGCGAGGTCAGTATCTGACTTCCTTGGATTCTCTAGCAGTTGCTAAAGGAAGTTCTCTTCTTCCTCCGTTGAGTCGCAAGTAAGTATAAAAAGCCTTTTAATTTTGCATAACTCTATTATACACAATAAACATTTATGCTAAAACTTTACCTACTTACAAATATAGCTAGTGATTCACTTGGAAGAAAACAAAAACTGCCATCCCTCAAATGTTAGACTGTTAGTGTTATACGAACTAAACTATTACATACCGGTACTAATTATCCTTCATTATCTTGCAAGGGTGATGCAGATAACAGAAGGAGGTCTGTACTGGCACTGGTTTAGCCTTTATTTCCGTAATCTGACCAGCTGCCTTAACGCACCAAAGAAGTTTGCCATCAAATCTCCGCTTGCCATCAGAAACATATGGGTAAATAATGGTATATATTGGTTGAAGTAAAAAGATATACGAGTTTAATTATTATAACAATTATGAAACTTCAATCAGATTTGAGTAGTCTGGATATAATATTTGTGGTTTCGGTGAACCAAGGTGCCAGAATGTTATCATATATGTAAGGTATGCACTGCCTAGTCCACTGCACCTATTTTATATGTATCACACTTAAGCAAGGCAATACAATGTTAGAAGGTATAAAAATAAGCTTCGAAATTTATCCTTGACATTTCAAATATTAAAATAGGATTTTGTTTTATAATGGCTCACTGCTGGACTAAGTATTATAGAGGTACTCTTATGCATGTTTTAGCTGTTTATGCATATATACTGACAATCATATACTGCCTAAACCTATCATATTGATTGTAAACTCTTGTTTGGACTGTTCTTGTCTATACACATCTATCGCCGTCATGAAATAATAAAAAGTAGTTAAACAACTGCTAAAAGAATAGAAAATCTTGTATTCGGCTTTGACCATATGTTTGCTGCACTTATTTTACATTATCCATCTTAACGCAAATTAACAGTGCATTCCGACTACTGCCAACCGCTTTTCATCAGAATAACAAGTATTGTATTCCCTGTCAGTAACGTTCGTGGACTCATATATTTTAACTATGCACATATAAACAACTGCTAAAAGAATAGAAAATCTTGTATTCGGCTTTGACCATATGTTTGCTGCACTTATTTTACATTATCCATCTTAACGCAAATTAACAGTGCATTCCGACTACTGCCAACCGCTTTTCATCAGAATAACAAGTATTGTATTCCCTGTCAGTAACGTTCGTGGACTCATATATTTTAACTATGCACACATATCTAAAAACACTACCTTAAGAGTGAAATTGTACGCACATTCAATTTAATGTCATCTCTATAAAGCACATTTCGTATATAAATAATGTTTAACAGTTTGTATGTATATAGAGTAAACTAAGCTATCACCTCAAAGAACATTTGTACTGACTACATTCCTTCCCCATCCCCCAGGGCATGTTTGTGGTGCTGGCTGGCGGAGGGGTGGTCTCTGTCCTCGTGTTCTTCATGGAGCTCATGTATTCTCTATACTAATTGGTGTTGGCAGGGTTAAAATGGGGGGGGGGGGGGTGAGTTCTCCATAGACCTTTATCAAGCTTTACAACATACCCCCACGACCCCCCTTCTAGATAAATGTGTACATTTCTCGATTGAAAATTGTCCCAGCGGAAGGCGGCTTCCTCCTAAATTACGGACTTGCTATCGCTCGCCAATTAATATCGACACCTAAATGGCACGAAAGGTCTTAATATTGGAAAAGAAATCGGGCGAAAGGTCTTCAGATCGCCAAACTAATGGGGATAAACATGAGGGAGAAGGGAGTCCAGCAAAGAAAAAAATAAAGAAAAAAATAAACAGCCACACTCCGAAATAACCACCACCCAAATGGCCACAAACCTAAACTGCAGAGGTTAGAATAAATTGGTTGGACTAGATAAGACAAAATGACAAAACTTATATAAACAGCATAATTATGAGGAAGTAACTCTCCTTTTAAGGGGGAAAGGGCCGGTTTTTCTGGCTCCCTTCTCCCTTATGTTTAGCCCCATTGGTGTTTAGATTGTTTGACGTTCGGCCCTTTAGTTTGTCGATTTTAATACCATTCGCCCCATTTATCTATCAATATTACAACCTTTGGTGCTATTTAGGTGTCGATTTGTTTCCTGGTGAACGATAATGAGCCTCCAATTTTGGAAGAACCGGCCTTGCCTGGGACATTTTTCTACCGAAAAATTTACATATTGATCTAGAAGGGGGATGTAATGGATGTATTTTTTTAAAGTTTGATGGATGTCTAAGGAGAACACTAAAACTATGATAAATATGTATATAACAAGTAACACCCCGTTCTTAACATGAATCATCAATTACAAACCCCAATGTACTTGAATAAACTAATGACAGCACAATAATTGATCAAAAAGTAAACCCTTCCCCGTTAAGGTGTTTTGTTATTCATTCCGTCAATATTTCTGAGTTTATTATTATCATCATTCTGTCTTTAACACCGAGGATGACCTGGTTGGACTTCCTTAGCTAAGGTTTCATTAAGTTAAGGAGGGTGACCTGCCTTTGTTCTCTCCTTTTCTCGCTTTCTCTGGCTTGTATCCATTCGGCCCCATTCAGCCTACTGTTTGAAGACGTTTATCCCCATCCAGGTGTCGATTTCTTCCTGGTGAGCGATATCGAGCCAGAATTGTATGGAGAAATCCGGCTTTGCCGGAGACATGTTTGCTATCGAAAAATTTACAAAATTAGCCTGCTGTCAACATTTGTTTCAAAATATGCTTCGACACCTGGATGCGGATAAACTTCTTAATACAGTAGGCTGAATGGGGCCGAATAAGAGAGAGGGAGAGAGAGAAAAAAAATGAGGTGAGCCCCCTTAAAGCAAGCTCTGAGGGTGAAGGGGATGCTGGTCCAGTATCTTCCTGTATATTAACCCCTTCTGTACCGGCAACGTCTTTTGTATACTATTCTAGCTATATTTAGAGGATTGTGTGCAGTTTAAGGATCTGTGGTAGTCAAAAGGGTTAAGTGAGATAGTTCGATGACTGTTAATTGCTTGAGGCACTTTTGAAACTGAATACAATCGTCTAACAGTAGCCAGAATAAAGTAAAACATACGTCGCCGGTACACAAGGGGTTAATGGTATACACTCAGGGTATACTTTGCGTATATGGTTGTATCCTGCACCCTACATAAAATAGTTCTAACCACTTTATGGTACGATGATGCTCGTCCTCATAATATGCTGGCTATTATTGAATCATTTGATGCAGCTTATTAAGGATCTCTAAGAATCAAAGGGGCCTAATTAACCCTTCGCCTTCCAAAATTAGTTTCTAAACTAAATTCCATCATCTAATGATAATATAAGGAAGATACGCGTCCTCGTATATTAAAAGGGGCAAAATATAGGCCTACACATTGATATGAGTCGGCCACCATCAGAATAAAAAATAAATAAATAATAATAATAGTACAAACAAAATAATAAAAGAAATGGAGAATGGGCCTGAGCAAATAGATAGATAAATAGATATGAGATTGTAAAATCCCTAACTGTATCGACGTAGCCTACACTATTTTTCATTACTGAGTTTTCGTGACTGGAGTCGACAGTTTATATTTTGCGAGTCATTTAGAAACACTTGTATTAATATTTGGCTCTACGTGTGGGATCTAAACAGGATTTCCATGTATGAGTTCAGTGCAATATCAGCACTGCATTATGACTCATGATTCTAATACCTCATTAGGATATAGTCTGCTAAAAATAAGTCAGTTATACGTACACTTTTATCCATATTTGAGATTATAGATATTAGCTCACTTAATTATTGTGTGAAATGTGTGTGTGAGTTAATCCACTAATTATGTATTTGCTTTGTTTAGAAAATTAGTACTAGAATTTGTCTACTGCAAAAACACATTCCCTGTATGCTAATAATATTATGTAACAAACCTTTGGTTTCTAGCAAATTTTCCTTATCTGGATATTCTACGCTCTGGTACCTGAAAGTGACCTTAAAGACTCTGTACGATATTTTAGCCCAAGTCCATTATATAAACAGGTATTCTGGTGTCTCACCGACAGCCTGCCTCACAACATTGCGCAGCTAACTGCGTGACCATCGGAGCCACCGGTAAGTCTTGTGTATGTGTCGCTGTATTGATTTGACTGATAATCTTCCTGTGGTGCTTTGTTTAAACTGAAACTGAACAAACAGATATTTAGTATTTAAGTTTACATAGTTTGAGGTTGGCATTGCAATGCAAGCCTGACAACAGTTTTCGAAACATTACACAACACGATTAATACCCACTTTGCTACAGTGTTGACTGACATGTTTTTATTTTTATTCCACTTAATGTTTACACAGTGCACCAGAGATGGCATTACTATTATTAGTATTAGTATTGCTAAAAGGACAAGGGACTGAGAGTTCTCGCACAGAGGCTCCAGTCCTGACGTTATTCTTGACTTACAGTGTGATGGCTTAATAATCAAATAGGGTTGATAGCCTCTGAAGTCCTATTTTAACAAACTAACTAGCTAGAAAGATAAGAGCCTTGGGGTCGGATGGGCCCTAAATTGAGTGGTCAATTATGTAAGTCCTTCAGTAAACTGTCATGGGTTGACCCTCTTACAGGTGATAGGTCAGGGAGTAAGGCGTCCGGCAATATATATATGCTCAGGCCCTATTCCCACTTTTCCTATTTTTATTTTGTATTTTCTATTTAATTCTATTTTAGTATTTGTTTTTCTTGGGGGGGGGGGGGAGGTGTGGTGGAGTGGAGTGGTCTTGCCACTGGCCTGGTAATCCAAAGGTCCCGGGTTCAAATCCCGATGTATCAATGGGAAGATATTATTGGGATGGAATTTGTGCTGTACTTAGTACCAGTGCATTACCACAAGCCCACCGAAACGTCAATAAAATACCCTCATTGTTCCCTGATTAAATAGCACTGTATGGATATTCCCATATTCAAAATATGCTGTAGGGGTGCAATACCTGGTGAGTTATCTGCTTAACAGGTGGCGTTGTGTGTGTGTAAGTGTGACAGTCCGAGTGTAGGTGGTGAGACAGTGAAGCACGGGAACGAGGTGGCTTCAGAGCTGGGGTCGTTTCGGGCCATGAGTGAGCACCGTGCCTCAGGTGAAGGCAAGATGGCAGGTGCTCGTTGTACTCTACGTGGACTGGAACAAGACCTCACGGGCTTCACTGTTCATTGTAAAGCGGTGAATGTTAAGGCTCTCAGCCTATGCCCGAGAGGAAGTAAATTGGAAAAAAAAAAAACAGGGCAACCACAAGACACAACATAAAACAACGAACAAACAAGACGAAATACAAATCCACACACATATACAGTATATATATATATATATATATACACGTTGGTGCCGATGTGAGAAAGTTTACTAATTTTAGTATGTTATGCCATGATATCTTTGAAAAGGGGAATGTCTTTAAACTGTTATTGCATGGATTTTTCAAAATCAGTAGCCTATAATATGAAGCATTGTGGTAATGTAATTATATGTTAGGTGTAACAGCTAATTACATTACCACAAGGCTTCATATTATACTAATTGATGAATCCATACAATAGCAGTTTAGAAACATTCCCTTTTCAAAGATATCATGGCATAACGAAATAAAATTAGTAAACTTTCTTACATCTTGAGCAACGTAGCCTCCTCCTTCACTCCCTCCCAACACCACCTTCTCACTGGCTAACCGTCAAATGTGTATAACGGTAACCGGTCAACTCAACCAGTAGACCATTTCAACCAGTACCAAATCAACCTATACGGTTAGGTTAGGTTAGGTTAGTACTATATTTTGGCACTGGTTTGGTTGGTCTTGATTAATTTGGCACTGGTTGAGATGACATGGAACCGTGTATAACTGATTATCAAACACTGACACAGAAGAAAACTATGTATATAGATTTTGTTTTACTTAGAATTGCATAATCTTTCATTCCTGAAAGTATTTGACATAACTTGTGTGACACCCTGTATATATAAAGTATATATGATTAATAAACGTGAGCTAATAAAAGTTCATATACTCCCAGCTGGGAGTATACAGTATATATAGCTGCCATGTAATGCTGGTGCAATAATAATATGTTTCCATAGCAATCAAGGCCTTATTTGCATCCTCTTCTCTTCAAACGCATTTTAAAGACCACGATTATGTTTTCCCATCGATAAATGATAACTGCATTATTGTGGTCATTAGACGAATTATTAGGATTCCTGCTTTCTACTTGACACTACTAAATATTCACCTATATTACAGATAGTAACTCGAATATAACATGTCGACCCTTTAACCCCTTATTAGCGGGGCCCGACTTAAGGCGGTGTGCAATTTTTAGCACATAATTGGCTCTGAGAGAGAGACGAGTGGTGGGAGGAGCGTAGGTTGACTCTGACGGCTCTGCGCGCCGCGACTAACCTCCCCTCCTCACACATCCACTACCTCGCTAGACAGGGAATTATGTAAGGAAATTACCCTATTTTAGGGATTTTTCCTTCGTGTTGCACGATCGTTGCAAGAGAACCCGTGGTCGTAGAAGGATGGTTCTGGTGTCATTGGAAAGCTCAAATATCGCCCTTTCACGGATACACAATTTTATTACGCTCTGGCTGGTGTGTATGCATGAAAAAGAGCACGGAAAATAGGCTAGTTTAGGGTAAAACCACCCGCTTGGCAGGTAGTAGAAGTTACCGACCTAGCCGCTCGTGGAGTGTTAAAGTATCTACTTATCAAATTGTCCCTGACTGATACATGAAAAAAAGGGATGAAGGAACAATGATGCCAATAGGACTTCAAACATTTTAGCATATTATTATGTATGGACAACCCATCTTCAGAGACGTACACAGACTGGCTTGACTCTCTAATATATACAACAGTGTGAATATTCTTGTTTGGTAACGGAGACCAGTACTATTAGTAGTGTACTGCAAAAGCTGAAAATGTTAAGTAGGATTAAATAGGAGAATAAGATAAACACAAAAAAGAAATACTCACTATATGGCAGTACGTACGGTCATGTTGCCAAAAAGGACATTCAACACTTTTATATATATTTGAGAGCCAATACAGTCTCTGTTAGTCTCTCTGAAGATGGGTTTTCCATAGCCCAAATCGTTAGAAAATAAAGAATCAAAGCTCTTTTCTGTGATTTCCCCCACCCAATCCAGCTGTGTTTGTCTATGGGAGTGTTTCCTTGTAATACGTCAACGTGTCCTACTTGATTAAAACACTAGTTTACAACCTTTCAGTATTCTATATTGTACACCTCTTTGTTTCTCCTTTCACATTCATCCTTGGTAAAAAGATTCTTTTGATTAGAGTTTGGTTTTCAACTGATAACCTGAATGAATTTGGTTAAAAGAAGTAGAGGCAAATGTGTTAATGTTTTATGGTCAAACTGTCAGGAATATATAGAGCTCAGCTTTAAAGATCTGGCAAAGGTAACGTCGTTCTAAAATAATAAAAACACTTTGTTTGCGTTTTCCCTTTAACCCAAATCGTCCACTTGTTAATACACACCAATTATTTTAACTGCATTTATTCATAATAGGATACAAATATGAAGAGTGAAGTGTTGCGCCGGAAAACCTCATTGGACGAGCGGAAACTGTTCGTGCATCTGTGGTTGGAAGGCGAATCACTAAGAGGCATAGCCAAGACGATGAACACCAGCACGACCACGGTGAGCCGCTGGGTCGGGTACTGGAAGAAAGGTCACCTCCAGACCAAGAGAAGTGGACCACGGAATTACTTTTCTGGATTGTACTACATGCCCCTGATGACGCAGCCTTCTTTGGTGTACGAACGAGTTAATGCAATAGGATATGCTATGCAGTGCCCTATATGCATGCAGGCAGTTCATTTTTGAGACAGCAACTGGATGAGTATCCATGTCCGTGCTTCAAAATGACACTACAATCAATATGCTAAATATGCATACACATATACACTTAAATATGTTCTACTTAAATAATTTGCGGGACGAAACAAATACAGAACGTAAGTAAATACCATAATGATTGTGATTTGTAGATGAAATTTTTTGGAACACATATGGCGTATAAAATTACATTCAAGTTTATGCAGTTAATATTTGGGTAATATGGAAATATATGTATTTCCCTCGTATATTACTTTGTGAGTTAAGGAAAACAAATATATATATACCTGTATTTGTTTTCAAAGTTTCTGTTTCGAAATGCCACTTACATCAAATTATTGTACAATCTTGATGATAAAAATACCTGCTAATAGTACCATTGTGCTCAATAGGCTAGCCCACATATGCACATCCTGTGTTCCAGTCATCTGATAAGCAACTTAATCCTTGAGCTTATAATAATAAGTGCACCCTGAGCGGGCTGTTTATCTATTGCCGGATGCCCTACTCCGCTCTATGAGGGTGGCTATACACAAAACGCCCCCAAACGGACTTGTCCCCTGTGAGAAGGACAACCCATGCCATTTTATTAAAGGACCTACAACTCAACTTTAGGGTCCGTCCAACTCTAAGGCCCTCTATGTATCTTCTTTGTACTATTTATGTATAATGGTGTGCAGCTAGTCCATCCACTAACCTGTTTCACCGGTAGGGAAGCAGTACGGATATATATAAAAGTTTACTCCTCTAGATGAGAGCCATCCAAATTTAACAAGAATTAAATTACAATGCAAGGTTATAAATATATGTAAAATGAACGGGAATGGTGACGGTCTGACAACAAGAACAATTTCTCAAACAGGATCTGGAAATGGATAAATTTGAAGAAACAAATTAAATGTTAAGAAAATCAACGGAGTATTCTGGTTGATCCCAGAAACTTTATACCTTCTACTGCACTTCATATTTGTAACTTTACCTTCGTCTAGTATACCAATCCCAAATACCCTCCCAGTTTAACCTCCCAAAAATCCTCCCATAGAAATTCATGAAACGTTCTATTAGATGTATTACAGTAGTTCTTCACTCAGTTTATAATTTTATCATAATGTTAAGGGACTATTACGTTACAAAACCGAAAATCTAGCTAGCTAAACATATATAATTACATACCATGCTGTTGTATTGATACATGGAATGGGATGATAAATTATAAAGAACAGTAATTAGTGTCTTTATTTTATTCCTACTAATTATTTCGTCTATCTATCTATATGCTCAGGCCCAATCCCCATTTAGGGGGTAGCCGACTCAAAACAGAGCAAGAACAGGGAAAACACAAAAACAACATAAAACAACAAATAAACACAGATAAAAAGCACAAACTCACACACATCCAGGTCACCCAGGAGAAGACCCAGAGACCAGGGTCACCAAGGTCGCTCCAGCAATCCCCCAGGCCCCCGACCACCCGGAGAGGTTCCGATCTCGGCAGGCAGACATGCAGCGGAGCCAAAGCCACAAGCCCTCCCACCACACTTCCAGGCGCACCCTTCATATTAATCGTCTCCCCGGGCCAGGCGCCTGATGGACTATTATCTAGTCCAACTTGCGCCCGACCCCTTATTCCAAATGACCACGTGTTCACTCAACTATTCACAAGCATCCTCCATTCACTCCTGTCCACCACCACTTCCCCTGCCTGATCTATAGTCATTCCTCTATCATCCAAAGCCTTTCTTACACAGTCTCTTCATCTCAATGGGAGTCTTCCTGCCCTTCTATCTCCCCTTGTACCTGACTCACATATTCTCTTTGTATGCCTTTCATCTCCCATTCGTTCAACATGACCATACCAGCTCAGCACCCTTCTGTCCACTCTGGCTGACAAATGTTCCTGCTGCCCCACTCTCCTACGTATCTCTTCATTCCTCAATCTGGCTCTACGAGTAACTCCACACATACTCCTCAAGCAGCTCATCTCCATCACATCCAGCCCTCTTTTCTCCTTTTTCTTCAGAGCCCATGTCTCAGCCCCATACATCACTGTTGGCACAACAATTCCTTGATACAGTGCACTTTTTACTTTCACTATGAGATTTCTCGTCTCCCACATACTTCCCATTGCTCCGAAAACCTTCCTTCCTTCACACACTCTCTGTTTTACCTCCTTCTTCCATACCTCCACTCCTGCCTATCGTTCCTCCTAGATATTTAAAACACTCTACTTGTTCCAATATTTCCCCATCCAGCCTCACATCTAGATTCACCCTATGCTCTCCCCTATTACACACCATTACTTTACTTTTATTGACGTTCACCTTCAGTTTCCTCCTTCCACAAACCACACCAAACTCTTTGACTACCCGCTGCAGTTTCTCATCAGAATCCGCCACCAATGCTGTGTCATCAGCGAACAGCAACTGATTCAACTCTCATATCTACCATTCTTTCCTACTAAACCCAATCCTCTTCCCATAGTTCTCCTTATTATTTCGTAACCTTGACCAAATTAAGGGCCATCCTAGAAAATCTGGATATTAGCAGTACAACATAAATACCTAGTATGCTATAGACTACCTATGTACTATCTTTCTGCAGCTTGTGATTGTGAAATGTTTACACAATTTGTAGACATGATTGTTTGGAACCTCTTCGCACTAAATCTCTTAATATACGTCCAAGCAGACTTTACTGTTGAGGGTAAGTTGAATGAGTGTTACGTAATTCGTACTTCTTAAATATTTAGATATCCAATAAACAAATGTGTTGGTTTAGAGAGGGGCTTAAGGCATATATATATATATATATATATATATATATATATATTTATATTTTCAAAAGGAAAAGGGTAGCTGTAATGCTAGGTATGTCGGATGTACTTCCAGACATTTCAAAATTAGAATATCTGAACATTTGGGTAGGAGCTATAGAACGAGTCAATATCTTAATAAAATGCCTTTTTCGGCCATAAGAAATCATTCACATGAGAATGACCATTCTCTTTTCTCAGAGAATGATTTTGAAATAATAGGTAAATTCAATAATGAACGAGATACTTTTTTAGGGGAAAAGATATTAATTCAACAACTCAAGCCGGAACTAAATACTATGAACTGATTCAATTGTTTAGTCAGTTTTCAAATAGTTTAGTTTTAATTGTTTCATATTTGTTTAGTTTAATTTCAAATTCATTAGGAGTTTTTCACATTGTACGCCCAGTCAGAATATATCATTTTCAGATGTTCTTTTGTTTTGTGTCTTTGGGGTTGTCGGTGTTAGTGTTAAATGATCAAATAATGGTCTTCAGTTGTACTCGAGGTGGGCTTGGGGTTGGATCTAGGTGGGTAGGGATTGGTCTTTATTATTTAGTCATATCGCATTACTTTTCCTTTTATTCATGCGGTACTGGTGTTTGTTAACGAATTAATTTAATTTAGGTATTTTATACCCTTATTTACTTTGTATTTAAACTATTTTACGGGTCCTTCTATTTACGAAATTTTATGTATGGTAATTTCATTTTATAGGATCGTGTACTGACCTGATGATGGACGCAGAGTCCGAAATATTGCAATAAATATGAAGATGGGGATCTTCCTTGTTTTGGCTACCCTTTTCCTTTTGAAAATACGTTATCCTGGAGGACAACTCACTGATATCATCATTAATATATATATATATATATATATATATATATACACACAGGGTGTTTTAAAGCAACACTGCCAGAGTATGATGACCACATTGATATAAATATATAATACACATATTTCTATTCTATTTTTACCAAAAATATATTGTAACGGAGATAAATGGTTATTTAGAAATGTAGCAAAACAGGGTTCTGAGCTCAGCACAAAACATATGATACATAATATGAATGATTACCAAGTAAAAAAGGTAAAGAGGAGATATCTAATGACCTAATCACATATGAATTATTACAAAATCAAAGTAACATAAAATTGGTAATTATATTTTGCAATTAGAAGAAAACTGCTAAGTATTATAATCCAAGTAGCGTAAAAAGATATGCACCATTTGTAACGATAACCAAGAGGTAAAATAATGAATCTCAAGTCTGGGTCAGGTATCCGAACACTGCTATAGGTAATTTAATCGTTCGTGAAACTGTTTGAATGTGAAAAAAAATTTCCTGCGCAATTTACTGTTTCAATACAAATACCTCATTACGTTACTATTATCACAGAGTACTAACGAAATATGTCTATCAGTTTTATGGTTGACGTTTGACGATTTTACGTAGCTGTAGACATACAAGTATACGGTGTTCACTAATGAATATTTAAAATCATCTAATGGTACCCAAAACAAACAATTTACGTCACTTGGACTTAACGAGTATAAAATAACAAAGGCAGAGACACACCTAAATAACGACAATCCATATTTATGTGATATTATAAGGTAAATAAAATCACTATGACAGAAGAAGATAGCACCATGGCCGAGCAGATGATTAAACACATGAGAAGATTCGTTATGACTCCAAAGCTTAGAAGCAAAACTCGAACTGGGATGGGAGGCAAGAGGTAGGCTATTTGGGGGGGAGGGGGGACACTAGCCCGTGTTCGAATTATAGCTCATACCTGGGTGTCACTAATTATTTTACTCTATGCGGTTTAAATCATTAATGGTATATTATTTTGCATTTTGTCTTTAGATAATCTTCTTCGTTATTGTATTTACTAATTAGCAGATGAGGTCTGGCAGTGTTGTTTTAAAACACCCTGTATATATAGTTATAGTATATATACACTTAAGTATATTCAAGTTCGGGTATTGCTAAAATATATATACATACAATGAAGGGGATAACATAAACGTTATTTGTTTAGAAAGTCACAATTTCTGGAGGTGAATAACTATATATTATAACACCCATAGGTGATGAGGGCAGGCAGATGGTGAAGGCACTTAACGCTGTACTTGGAGCTCAGCCACGACTTCGAGACTTTGTTCTTCTCTTGAAATCAGAGGGTTCCTTGGTAAGAATGGATCTGGTAATTATGTTGGTGGTGTAATGGTTTAGAATTTTAGATGCTTATGTTCTGGGTGTGGTGTCCCGAGTTTGAATCCCGGGAGGACTATATGCTTTCATTAGTTTAATCATTCATTACAAACCCCATTGTACTTGAATAATGTTATGAACGGGGTGTTACTTAATTTAAAACCAATATACACCAAACATAGTAATCGTGGAGTAACTTGGTATATGCATCGGTGACATACTTCTTAATACCTACAGTATTATGCATATGAAATACATTTGGTATATATTATCTGATTACAATAAAACCTACGTATTTAAAAGGCTTCCGTAGTGAGGGGGGTCAAACCAGTGGGAGTTGTCGATGGGTTCCTTTTTCTAACCTATCAACGTTACCAGGAAACAAGTATTTATATTTATCGTAAACTACATTAATATATTCCGAATATACTTAGGGAACATTATTTGGAACAAAAGGATGTACAGTCGTGACCAGACAGCGAGGATTAATGATGTCAGTGATATATTTGTGACTCATGTAATATATCAAAATACTTCGCCAGTGTATCATAAATATACCTGCAAAAGTTGTCCAGAAACACCATTGCACATACTGTACAGACAGACATACTGAATATTATAATAATACTAATAATACTAATAATGATAATAATAATTTTATTGTTGCATATAACTGTACATACATAGAATACATATATTGAATAAGTACAAATAACACTGAACCGATTATGAACCTTATTCATTAATGTTTAAAGATATTTGGCCATCAAAACTACATTAATTGGGCTTGGAATAGAACATGTCATATAGATATATTGCGGCCAAATTGTCACCCACTCCATAGAGGTCACAAACTTGTATACAACATTGCCTGCGAAGTCAGTGGCTAAAGGCGGTGTCACACGAGCAATTGTTGTCTGGCAGCTTCAAAATACAAGTTCTCTAAGAATTAAACTACCTAGCATAATCTACCTTCGATCTAGTTTCCTATTACAATGCGAAAATATCCCTAAATATCACCAGAAAAAACTTGCTCATGGAAAATTGACGGAAAAAGCGCTCGTGTGACAGTGGTTTAACCAAAAACTAGTAACTTGCATAACATGACTATGCACAAGAACTTCGTATGTTTGCTGGAGTTCAGGAAGGAGAAAGCGAGAGGCAGAAGATTTAATTTCATCAAAAGCGATTTGTTTAGGAATCCATTTGGGTTTAAAATTATGGGAGTGATCAAATTTCCCCAACAGCAATTATTCCTGATATGCATTGTCATCAGTCGTACAGACTAAAGGCGTTATCACACTTGAGTTTGTATAGCCAACATTCGATTATTAAAACATTTGTGGCAACATGTATTAAGAGTGTACACTGGTATTGGAAACTGGACTGATGGTAGATGAAATTAGGTGATATAAATGTGTTAAAGTTTTACCGCATAAGCTGCCAGACCAGTGTCAAGGATACATTTTGAGGGAATAAGCGCTCGTGTGATACCGGCTTAATTAACAGGCACTCATACCAACAGTCACTGAAAGTACCGGTATCAATTACATACGCTACTCAGGCATTTATAAACACCCAAGGAATCTAGCCAGCACATACTGCGTTGTTGCGTGCAAGAGCCGTGGAGCTAATGCCACGTTCAGGTGTGAGTACAGAGGCCATATATATATATATATATATATATATATATGTGTGGGTGCATTCAAACAGGTTGAAGATGTGGGTGAGGTACGAGCACCGTGGGGTAGCGGAGTGTTCGAGGTGAAGGTGGACGAACAAGACAACAACGTGACACAGGCTCACCTCTCCTTAGTGGGGGAACAGGCTCGACAGGTACGGATCACTTGTTTCAGTCATTCCAAGAAAAAAAAAATCTTTGACGAGCCTTGAAAGATTACCTTAATCAAACGTCAGACAATGTCGTACTACAATTAAATGAGTGGACGAAATTGCCTTAATGAACAGTACGGTAAACATATAAATTTACACTTATTCGAATTTCTAAACTTTGAAAGTCATGTTCTGAAGCACCTAGACTATAATAAAAGCATTGTATGATAATTCAAATGTTATATTTGATGCACTATGTATTGATGGATCGTACAGTATATAATAAAAATAAAACAAAAACGTCTGATTACTTGTATAGCGCCAGCATCTCCTCCTTTGGGGATTCACACGCGCTTGACTTTATTTAATCAACCAGAGACCATTGCCCATTTCCCTTGCTTAAGGGGAGATGGTAACCGCCGGCAATATACTAAAAAAAAAAAATGTTTTACCTGAGCGGGACTTACACGCCAGTGTGCAGGATGGGAGGCAGACATGCATTAACTGAGCCAGCCAGACGGATAGCTCAGTTCATGTGAAAGTACTTTCACAATTTTCCTAATATCAACATTCAATAGTTCAACTAAGTATGCAACTTATGCGTACTGTATGTTCATAAATATTAGTATATAACAAGACCAAGCACCTTTATGAAAGAAACAAAAAGTATATATATATACTATGTCTATGCATTGTTGCGTGCAGTTACGTGCAGCGTCATGGTCGGCAACGGTGGTTGTGGTGAGCGACGACCCAGCCTTCCTCGCCACCTTCGCCGAGTGGTCCCTCAAGGGCCGCCTCCTGGTGTGGTCCACGAGGCTCCTCGTCCTCACCCGCCTCCCACTCCACCGTCTAGAACACCTCCGCAACACCCTTGCTATGACCAATGCCATGTTGCTTCATATTTATCAAGCTAGTTCGATCAGGTTTGAATAATTATTTTGAGTTATAGACACCTTAATATACAAGATACAATACGTGTTGAATAAAAGTAATATAGCTAAATATGCATTACGTTTTAAATCATAAACAGCGATACTATGAATGCATAGTTGTATTGTGTTTATATCTACGCTAATCGATATACAGTACTCAAATTATGGGATTTAAAAATATTTTCAATTATTCCCTTATCTTAACCCCTCTCTGACCGTTCGGCATGGCTCCCGCGCCGCGACTGACCCCACCGCCACACACATCCACACACATCCACACTCACTCCCTCCCTAGACAGGGAAATATGTCGGGAAATTACCGTATTTTAGGGATTTTTCCTTCGTGTTGCACGATCGTTATAAGACAACCCATGATCGTAGAAGGATGGTTCAGGTGTCATTGGAAAGCTCAATTAACGTCCTTTCACGGATACATGATTGTATTACGCTCTGGCTCTTCTTTATGCATAAAAAAGGGCATGGAATGAAGCTCGTTTAGGGTAAATATACCCGCTGGGCAGGTAGTAGAAGTTATTAACCTAGCCGCTCGTGGAGTGTTAATCACAATATACAGGGAAAATTCCTTTACAGTAGTAAGCTACTCTTTGTTTTCCTTTTTAGGCTTCATGCTACCACATTCAGCATTTATTTGCTAAATACATTTCTTACGAGACAAAAATAAGAGAAAAAGGGGTTCATCACGATCACGCAATGGAAGAATTTCAGATAATATTAATCATATCCCACCTATATAATTGTGTCTCCAAGCAGGTATGCTAGTTATAAAGACATCATTATGAAAAAGTTCAGGTTTTATTAGTATTCAAGATGTCCACTAGCCATTTTAAACACTTTTCACTTGCCTTACCAAGTGGGTTCACGTTGGGTGTTTGTAAGACATAACAATATTATTTACATTATTGTCAACAAAAAATGGGAGATTTAAATATATGTAAGAATACCATATAGTTTTGCTGTTCATACATGATAATGGAGGACATTAAGAAACAATCAAGATCATCAGATGGCACCCACATCACCTGTAAATAGGCAGAGTGGTCTCTAGTATCCAAAGCCCATCCTGATCTACAGCAACAATATAGACTAAAACTAAAACAAGATATAGTATTAGACCATGTATATGCCGTTATCTTCGACACAGACTTTATCCCTGGTCGCACGGTAACTGTTAGCATGGGGTGACATCTAGTGGATCATGTAAAAATCTTTCATGAGCTACTCTTAATGTGCAGCAAAATTATAAGTTCCTTTCTCGTAATCATTATTGCAACAATGTTCAATACAATATCTTAATATTCTGAACATAGGAATATAGGAAAACAAACATAGAAGCATACATACATATATTTACAGACTGATTGCTCTACAAGTCTACATGCAGTGCGGATCTAGTCTCAAGCCCTAATGGTGGCACTCTAGGCAGCCCTGTTCAGAGCTGCCTCACTTCTCAGGCTTATTTATTAAAGATCAGATCTGGATGGTCTTATCCCACATCTTTCTTGGTCTACTCCTTGGTGTAGCTCACTCTACATTTACGGTCTTGCATCTTTTCAGCCAACAGTTCCAAACCATCCAAGTCTGCTTATACGCATCTCCGTACTGATACTCTTGATACCTAACCATCTCCTCGGCTCTTCACTATATAGCCTATTTTGCAGTCTGGCTCCACACATTCATCTAACCATTTTCATCTCGTTACATTCCATTCTGTTGAGATCATACACACTTCTAATACATGAAGCTATGCCTTTCCCTTCAAGCAAAGAGGAAGTCATCTCTTTGTTAGAATTGGCAGCAATTCTCTGATGTTTCCCGAACCACATATTATTCTGGTGATAGTGGCAGCATCGACCCCACCACCGGCAGAAATTATATCTTCCAAGTAGCCGAACTTGTCCACCATCTTCAGCAACTCATTGCCGAGCTCACCTCTGCATATTATACATACAACTTTTTTCAACTTCGGACTTCTTCCTTGGCTGAAATCCTTTCTATTCTAGTACAGAGGTTTTTCCCATGGTCTACGCAATAATGGCAGATGTTATACTGAATTGAGTTCGTATCCATCCGTTTGCTGCATACTGCTCATACGCATACACCACTTTAGTCTACATTTCTAAGCCCCAGTAGCCTATACCGTGCAAAACCTGTGTTTTAATTTTATTAACTCTTATTTTTGTTTTGCCATTCCCTGTCTCCATCTTCTGAACATCTCAGCATCTTGCACATGATCTGCGATATGAAATACTCTTGTTTCTTTGATGTCTGCTGGTGACATCTGCAAATAGCAGTTCCCAAGGAAGCCCAGTTCTAAAATCTCCAGATAGTGCTTCCAAAACCATAATAAAGAGGAAAGGACTTAGCACAGAAGCCTTGTGGACACCAACTGCAAAATCCTCATTCAGTACACCTTTCATCCTGACTACCGTTCGTGAGTCCTTTAACATCTTCATTATCACATGCACCTGCTACTCCTCTGTCACGTTATCTCCTAGCCCAGTGCACAACATCCCTTGGCACCCTATCAGGTCTACAAACACAACATAAAGATTCATATATTTAAGTAAAAATAAAATCATGCAGCTGCCTGACTACGAAGATAGCATCGATTGTACAACATATTGGCATGAAACCTAACTGCATATCATCGATATATATGTTGTTCTTGATTATACCTTCAAAACCTTTCTCACAGATTGTCAGGCCCCTATCTGACGAATCCCACTTGCCCTTACATGTGGTTATATTACGTTAAGTATGTTCAGGCTCCTGTCTGACGAATCCCACTTGCCCTTATATGTGGTTACTATTACACTTTTAACTAAAACATCTGGGAATATTTCCTCTAATATTGGATTGTATTAGCTCAGTGACCAATTGTACTCCCATGTAACTAAGTAAGCTGAGGCTTTTATCATATCAGCGACAATGCCAGAGCAACTTTCATTTAATTTAGATATTGCGCTACTCAACAACTGGCGCTATCAAGGTGGGGGGGGGGGGGGAGCAAATATTTACCCCAAAAAAAATCCATTTGAATTAATACAATTATCAGACGGCTACTGCATAGATAACTTAACGTTATAAATCATTATTAATATAACAACAATATTCCAGAGCCAAAATCTACATAGACCTGCCATATCACCAGCCAGAATCCAAGATGCTATTCGTTGCTTCTTGGTCTTTTGAGAGAGGCCTGCGAAAAGTTCTCCATATACCTTACTATCCTGATAAATTTTCGAAGTAAGTAAGCTGTTTCATAAGTTATCAGTAAAAGTAGTTAATATTAGTCCTTATTACAGAATGGACATAGATTCATTGGAGAGAGTACAGCGTAGAATGACAAAAATGATCCATAATATTAGAAATCTTCCGTATGAAGAAAGGTTGAAGAAATTAGGTTTACATTCGTTAGAGAGACGCAGAGTTAGAGGGGATATGATAGAGGTGTTCAAGTGGGTTAGTGGGATTAACAAAGGGGACATGACAAATGTACTAAAGCTCAGTGATAGCGAAAGAACTCGTACCAATGGTTTCAAATTAGATAAATTTCGTTTCAGAAAAGATATAGGCAAATATTGGTTTGGTAACAGAGTTGTAGATGGGTGGAATGGACTACCAAGTGCTATAGTGGGATCTAAAACTGTAGGGAGCTTTAAGATAAAATTGGATAAGCATATGGACGAGAAGGGTTGGGTGTGAAGGGGGATCAGCCGGGTTGGGCCAATCAGCGCTCTGCAGACCCCCATAATCCTGCGTTAATCTCTAACCGTTTTGGTAGGATGATCCTCAGGGTATTAGAGTGTTGAGCCTATAATTGGGCTTTGTAATTGATTTGGGGTTGTGTGGGACAGGGATCTGCCTTGCTTAGGCCAATCGGCTTTCTGCAGACTCCCATTTTCTTATGTTCTTATGTTCTTATTATTTAATGGTAATGAAAAATGATACTTGCAAAATAACATTATGTTATAATTAAAATTGTGTCTTACAGGTTTTCGAATGGTGCTCGATTGACGGTGTCTCGAGTGGTAATATGGCCAGATAAAACAATGATAGTTGATGACCCAGACGTTCCAGGAGAAAAGAAGATCATAGCATTTAATGCTGATAACGCTCTCATTGAAGCCATCGCAGATAATATGAATTTCACGTAAATATCTTTCTTCCTGGTTCATTATTGCAATACATTTGCAACTTATCATAATTTGTTTAGTTAATATTATAATGCTTTGAATAATGTACAATTTTCTAATGTGCATGTTATAATGATCGTATTGCATGCTTTGGATGATAACTGCATCATTCCTGCAATTAGTTCAGCTAGTCTAACCCCTGTGTATTAGAATCACACTTAAGTTCTTCCTTAACTTTAAGTCGAACGATGAAAATTCAACTGGGTGCTATTTTGTGATATAGGGCTAAACATCATTCAGTTCAAGAAGAATCAATATTCTGTTCTGCTTTTTAGTTCATGAAGGATTAGGAAAGCACTTACTGTAACTGTGTTTTTATAATATGGTGACGTGCGACAAAGAACACAACAAGTCAAATGTGTTCGCTAATTATCAAATTGGAGATATAAGGGAGCCTGTAGACCTCGGCTACCAGGGAAACCTGCCTCAATTCCTGAAAGGCATTTGCAACGCTCTCCTTCCCCGGGGTACCAACATACCCCTTTATTATTATGCATCACCACACTAGTTGACTCCAGCCAAAATATTTAATGTCCAATGATGCAAAGTAATACCAAATCAGATAAGCACCACAGCTGCCAGACAACCCTAGGGAGAGTAACGTCCCTGGTAAGCAAACAAAACTGTGTATCAGCAACATTTTCACATAGTTGGCAATTCAAGCTACATCTCCACCACCACGCAGCATTTGGTTGACACCTTGGACACCATCCAAGCACCTGCAGCTGACGTCTTGTATTACTGTGAAGATGGGGTGAACTACATAACTGACTACTTACTAGAATGAGAGATGTCCCAGCAACAGAGTCACCTACTGCCAGCCTATGACAATGACCAACAATACCTTCATCTCTTAGACTTATTTTGTTTTTCACTTGAAACACCGTCTACCACTAAGTAGACGGTGAACTAAGAAATGTTGTGGGCGCCATCTCCCGTGACCTTTATCTTATCCTGGAGCTCTGACTTGAGTGATCCCAGGACAATTGAGTCACTTGACCCAATATATTTGAACAAATAATTAAGGCCCTTACTAGTGTATGACTAGTGTATTTTTTGAAGGAATATATTTTGGACACAACCTAGTAGTCTCAATGTTAGTAAGAATATAATGGTATACAATTTAGTGACATGTGTATTGAAAGACAATTGTGCATTTGCAATTAATTATGTATTCATAAGGCAGTACGTAGAAAGTGTGTTACTTGAAGACTGAAATTGGAAAAAAGTATGAAAAACTCAAGTCATAATAAAAAGTAAACTTCATAAGAGTTGATGCACAAACAGAAATAGGTTGAAAGAGTATTGCGAAGGTTGATGTATGGAAATAGGGATATGAAGACTCTTGTTAGTGCAAGAGATCATTAATATGACGGCACAAGAGTGATGATAGTTATAGTTTGTATAAAAGAGTGAAAGCTATGAAGAAAGAAAACATTAAAGTGTGGAACCTGGGGATTGTAGGGTCACATGAGGGCATGTATCCAATACTAGGCTCGGAGTAATTTTATCAGGTTCAAAATATACTAGTAAATTACTGTTATTCGGCTAATTGTACATCCATTTTTGGAATAATTTAAAAAGTCTAGGAACAAGTGGAGTTCAACACGTGAGATTACTTCTTTTGGCAACTCCATCTGTATGATGAAGACGGTCTCCACTTGAACAAAGTGGGATCATCACGATTTGGACGACTTTTCAATGACGCAGTACATGTCTCTTTCAATAAAACAAAAATATTGGTTGGGGGAAATCGAGAAAGTTCAATAATCAGCAAATTCATCAACCAACTGCAACACCTCTTACCAGGCTATTAAAATATTATTGCTTGAAGTATTCGTAACACATTTTCAGACATTGAAGAAATAGTTTTCGCATAGAAGTTTGATGAAATAAGTAGCAACAGACTCTGATACAGATTGTCAGGTGCAACTACTCGTGTGACGGTAGATTTAGGGCCTTTTTATTGACTACTGATCATCCGGAGAGAGAGAGAGAGAGAGGAGTTGCTGCTGGTAAGTGGTCGCGTACAGACGTCCTGGTGCCCGGCGCAATCTTTGGCTTTATTTGGGGGAACTTTAGTCGGTCCCGGTGATTGTTGCGTCGGCGGTTCAGCGGCCTCTTCCCCCAGCTTCATCCCCTTCCTTCATGCTGCCCTGCTCTGCCTTCGTCATCCTCTGATCATCCGTCTGACTCTGTGCTGGCTTCATCACTCTGCGCCATCTTTATTCCTTTCCGGTTGGTGGGGGCCGGCGCCTCGCTGGACCTATGACCCGTTCTTGCCCGCTGGAGAGACGCGGCACCCACGGTGGTTGGCTCTGGTACCGGCATATCCTCCGCTTTCTTCGGGGTTCTTTCGTGGGCCCCACCTTCCCCATCGGTGCCAGGGCCGCCTTCAGTCTCTGGGGTTGGGGTGGCTCCACTATCCTCTTCTCTTCACTTCACCACACGTCTTCTTCCTTCCGGGTGCATTGTTCATCGCTTCATCTTCCCCTTCCATCCTCGTGTCCTGGGAGTGTTGTTGCCCTTCTGCAGCCCGTCCTGGGTGCCTAACGTTTGAGCCTCCTTCCCGGGAGGCTGCTGAGGCTTTGACCATCACCGTGCCAGGGTTAATAGGGCCTGCCCTCACGACCCTTAAATCTGGAATCAAGATCAAAAGAGAGAGAGATAGGTAACGTGGGTGTACACACATCAATGGGCCCATGGATATACATTTCATATTTGTGAGTTGTGTGTACAGGTAGATTGAGCCGATGATACTGTATGTGTACGTCATTTAGCATAATACTTACAGACAGGATTTGTTTTGGTTACCTTAGTGTTAAGTAGGCTTTTGATCAGGATAGTTTTGTTTAGACTCAAAACACGAAAATGTACTCGAAAGCATACATAATTTACGTTTGTAACAATCAAAACAACATCACTTACATTTCTGTGTGCGATATACATGTAAAGTAATACAATATCTTTTCAGAATTAAGTATGTCGCTCCAACTGGTAATGGGGCATGGGGTATGCGTCTCCCGGATGGGTCGTGGACAGGCATGGTCGGCATGGTTTACCGATATGTTAGTATCAACAAAATATCTCTTTCTGTGTATCAGAACGCATTCTCTAATATTATATCTGGCTGTCATTAAGTGATATTATGTAGATTAGGAAGAACTTGTGGGAGATAGAGGGACTAATAGAGAAGTATATAGACATTTGATTCCTAGAGATTCGTCCTAAACTGCATACAAAACGCCTAACGAGAACCACAATAAAATGTGAAATTACGCATTTTTTCATAGGATTCTGAGTATCATTAAACCATGTAATTCAGTTTAGGAAGGAAGTGTGGAAGTCAGAAGGTTAATTGAATATAAATTTCTCTTTATATTCTTGAATTTTCTTCCTAAGCTGTATCAAATCTGACAGTGATAGTTGAAATAAACTACTAAAAATCGTCGTAATATTCATGGGATTAATATGTTTTTACTGTTTACCGTGCCAGAAATTATGTTGGATTAGAATATTAGAGGGATTTAGTAGATAATTTCGAAGAAACAGTATGGCCTTTGGTAATAGGGTAATAGATGGAAGAACAAGTAGGCTATGCAAATTCTCCGCCGCAATGTTGCATCTCTCTCGCTATTCTATCGCTACTATAATACTCAGTGTTCCTCAGAGCTATCCCAGTGCATACCACCTCCTTTACGTAGGGCACGTGGTACCCGTCTTGCAACTCAATCCCACCCCTACTCTGTGCAACTCTCCAACCCAAGAGTGAAACGTTACTCTCAAACTTTCTTCTACTCAACAGCTGAGCTCTGGAACTCTCTCCCAGAATCAGTCTTTCCCTCTTCCTATGACTTAAATTGCTTCAAACTCCGTGTGTCCAGGCATTTTGGCTCGAACGTCCCTTGATTTTGGCCCTGTCACTCTTTCAACTATGGGGGAGGCACTCGCTATAGGCAGTTATGCCTTTTGCCTCCCTCAATCACATAGAAAAAATAAAAAAAAATAAAAAATATATAATATGCAGCATCCTATCGCATAATTTCATCAACAGTATGAGCTTTGACCTTGGTAGCCTTTCCGAAGGTTACTGAAGGGTTTATGTAGATGAATGTTTTCCCCCGCAGTAAATACAAGCAAAAGCATTGAGGATCTTCAAACATTTAAGCGTTGGGGAGTAACTAAAAGCTCTCCTGCATACAGGCATCCTAATTCAGCGATTCTGAGAACAGTAGGCTATTGCCCACTTCTATGGAAATAGTTTCAAGTGATTGAATTGTGCGAACGTGATTATTAAAACCTTTGTTTAGAATAAATAATGACTACAAGAAGAGACACTGCACACGGTCGCAAGAGCCAATCAGCTGGAAGTATTGACACATAGGTGGGCCGTTATTTTCTTAAGAGTTGCTGAAACTGAACATACACTGCAAGATTGACTTTTAAACTTTAATTGCAATTAATATGGTACAGATAATAAGTGTTTCAATCGATGAAGTGTGTGAATTTGAGCACGGAAACGATTGCAAAAGCTTATTGCATTATGTGTATATAGGCCTACATTGTGTTACAGTGTAGAGGTGATGCATGTAATACTGTATGACAAGAACATACATTCAGTGAATGCTTCAAGAACTGCTTAATGTTGATGACGGAAGGCGTGCTTTTAGAGCAAGTGATTCAACATTATATGATGTGATAATGATAGTAATGATGACCGTGTTGCGAATGTTAATCATATAAAGTCCACTTTCTATGGTACAGTGAGCAAAATGTTTACAGTTCATGGTTTTAGAACATGGCATGTTGATGAATTGGAATACATCATTCCTCTATATATATTAACTTATAATCCTGTTAATTGACTCTTGTTTTTTGACATTCTAGGAAGCTGATATTGGTCTGGGACTGTTCACAGTAACTCCTTCCCGATATGAAGCAGTTGATTTTCCCTACCCAGTAAACATTGCTTTCCTAAGCTTATTTGGTGGTCGAGGCAGCCCTGAGGTGGACCCATGGAGCTTCCTGCTGCCCCTGACACTCTTAGTGTGGCTGGTTCTCCTAACTTCACTGCTGGGAGTGGTCGCTTTAATAACACTCCTGATATTTTGCAGCCGTATCCATTCAAACCCTTTGCAAATAGTACAGAATATCTCCGCATCCTATATCCGTGTTTTGCTTCAACAAGGTATAATAAATATCATATGATTGTATTGTATCTGTTAACAGTAGCCTACCCAAAAAAGATTTGTGAATAAAATTTACACACACACACACACACACACACACCAAATATTATATGCAATTTAATTTTGGATACATTGATGAAATATACACTTACTTACTTATATATATATATTATATATATATAATCCATGACCTAGACGTGATCAAGTTGGTGGGATGGTGGTGGTGGGAGCGTGTGGTGGTGGGGGTGTGGATGTTGATGACCCTGGTGCTCACCAAGAGCTACGCCGGTAACCTTATGTCACAGCTGGCCGTCAGGTACATTCCTGAACCCATACAAACACTGGAGGACTTTATGGAAACAAAAGCCACCCTTATTATGTATGGAGGCACTTCTACTGAACAAGCGTTTAGGGTAAGTGATTTATTATGTGCACACTATCTTCTTTTCAGCATCCCAGTTGCTTTTAATTATTATCTAAACAAAAACATAAATTTAGTAAAGTTGTTTATTACATTAAAATTAGCTTAAGTGCCAAGCGAATACTCTCAGAGCGGGAATTTCAACATTCTTTGTAAAGCGTGAGGCTGGAAATCCCTGAATTGAACAAATAATATTCCATTACAATACAGGCACATGAAGGGTCTGAGGTTTAAATGTATATATACTTTTTAGTTTCCTCGCTAGACCTCCATCAAGCTTAGAAAAACACCCCCTAGAGCCCCTTTCAAGATAAATTTGTGCATTTCTCGGTAGAAAAATGTTCCGGCCGAAGACTGGTTGCTTCCAAAATTAGAGGCTCGCTTTCGCTCGCCAGGAAAAAATCGACACCTATAGGGCACGAAAAGTCTTAATATTGATAGCAAAATGAGGCGAAAGGTCTAAAAAATCGCCAAACTAATGGAACGAACGTCTTAAAACCTCAAAACTAATATGCTAAACATGAGGGAGAAGGGGTCCAGAAAAAGCGAGTCGTACCCCCTTAAAAGGATATTTTTGGATGATGCATCAATGAGGTATACACTTGGAGCAGTAATAACAGTACATATTTGTGTGGATGAAGGTCTCAAACAATTGTAAGTTGAAATAATTATCTGATCTTGGAATGTTTACTTTAGTAAATTGTTAGATATAGTCTTCAATTTATGATAATGTTCACACAATTTTAACCAGACAGCTACAGCGGGCATCTACCGAGAGGTGTGGGAAGTAAAGGACGAGGGACGCATCATGCTTGAGAGAATCGAAGATCAAGGCAATATTTTAAATTACCTCAAGAAAGGTGACTCAGTAAAGCTTACCTTGAGATCAAATTCTATGAAGGTAATGTCGGAGCAGTATTCAGTGACAGGTAATACATATTATCATTATTATTATTATTATATATATATCGAACGATGCCCTACAAACGTGTGTTTGCAATTGTTTGCGTTCTTATAATGCTCGAATTACAAGCTCCAAATGCCTAGTGTTTCAATTATGCATGAGATAAAAAGAGCAGTTAAGTATTTACAATATAAGTGCACAAAATAATTGGTTTTGTTTTTACCCATTCGTTTATACGGATGACATGTCTATAGGAAAATGTGAGTTCTACAATGGGCGAGGTCAGTATCTGTCTTCTTTAGATTCCCTGGCAGTTGCTAAAGGAAGTTCTTTGCTTCCTCCGTTAAGTCGCAAGTAAGTACATATTTTCGGTTCCTGGACATCGCAACCACTAGACCATTTCAACCAGTAGCTCTCAACCAGTGCCAAATCAACCTAAACCAACTAAACCAGTGCCAAAATATAGTGCTAACCTAACCTAACCTAACTGTATTGGTTGATTTGGTACTGGTTGAAATGGTCTACTGGTTGAGTTGTCCGGTCACCCATATTTTTTTGTTTTGTGATAAAGGCAGCTAACACCTGACCAATAAACTGCAGCATGCTAAATTGTTCACATAACAAAACTATATGCATGTGATCTCAATATGAACAATGCTTTAGTTTAATTTTTGGATAAGAATAACTAATTGAAAGATGAATAATTTTAATAAGGATATACGGTAGTTCTTGTATTCAACATTCATCGATACTATGAAACACACATTTCACTATGATGATTGTCCATTAACCTCTTCTGTACCGGTGATGTACTTTTCATTATATTCTGGAAACTATTAGACGATTTTATTCAGCTTAGGAAGGACGTCTACCCATTAAAAGGCTACAAACTATCTCAATTAATCCTTTTAGCTACCAAACACACTTCCTAACTTTATAAAATCGTCAAAATGTAGCTGAAATATAATATAAAAGACTTCGCCGGTACAGGAGTTAACCCGTTCAGTACAGGTGACATGCTTTTAATTATATTCTGGCAATGAGTATACGATTATAATCAGCTTAGGAACGATCTCTAGCAATAATGAAGCTTCAAACTATCTCCACCAACCCTTTAAAGTACCATAGATCCTTCCAAAGCTTCATAATATCGTCTAAATATAGCTAGAATATAATATAACACACGTCGCTGGTACTCAAAGAGTTAATCAAAAGCCATATATAAAAAACCGAGGTAATTCCTCTCTACCTTGACAGAGTGATGCAAGTGTTAGAAGGAGGATTGTACTGGTACTGGTACAGGCTGTATTATCGGAACTTGACCAGCTGCCTTAACGCTCCGAGGAAGATTACCATCAAATCAGCAATTGCCATCAGGAATTTATGGGTATCTCTCTCTCTCTCTCTCCACACACACATTATATATATATATACTGTATATAGGTTATAATTATATGACAGCAAACGTTTCTGTATAAACACGGCAGTTCAAATGATTGTTTATCCCTCTGCCACCTCCTGCTTAGTATTTCAAAATACATGTACAGTACTTGATAGTTTGTAAATACAGTATGTGGCAGTGTTGGCCATGTTACCTCTGCAGTTATTTTATCTCTTCTCTCCACCTCTTGCGTGGTCATTTCGTGCCACCCTATCTTTCTCTGATAGTCCAGTCTTTTACTCCACCTACTGACTTCCCCTTTTACTACATGTCCTGCCCATCTCAGCCTCTGAACTGTTATTATTCCTAGCATTAAGGGGGAGGTAATCGCATTTTCTGGACCCCCTTCTCCCTAATATTTAGCATATTAGTTTTGAGATTGTATGACGTTATTTCAGTAACTTTGGCGATTTTGAGATCTTCGCCCAATTTATTTGTCAATATTAAGACCTTTAGTGTCATTTAGGTGTCGTTTTTTCTGCGAGTGTTAGCGAGCCTGTAATTTTAGAAGGAATCGGCCTTCGGCGGGGAAATTGTTCTACCGGAAAAAATAAAAAAATTATCTTAAAAGGGGGTCTAGGGGGTGTTTTTTATAAGCTTAATGGAGGTGTAGCTAGGGGATTAACCCCTTGAGGATTATGAAGCGTTTTGATGGATTATTGTGGCTAAACTTAGACGATGTATATAGTGTTGGAAAAATCTAGGGCTCTAGGCCAACCAGAGATGTAAAAATTATCTCAAGTAATCCTTTTAATTCTCACAGCTCATTTCTAATCTTAACACAATTGTCTGAAAATATTCATATTATCACCAACCTACCAATTAACTTTCAAATAATACTAATTAATGAAATCATGAAACTAATGAATACATGTGGTACTCCATGGATTCGAACCTAGGATACTCACACCGAAATTCCGCGCACTAACCAATACGCTAGCAATAAATAACACCCGCCCTTAACATTAATCATCAATTACAAATCCCAATGTACTTGAATACACTAATGAAAGCATATGGTCCTCCCGGGATTCGAACTCGGGACATCACACCCAGAACATAAGCACCTAAACCATTACACCACCAACACAAGACAGACAAAACAGATAGGCATAATAAAATAAAAACAAGTGCATTCTCGAACACTGGAAGAATAATGATGATAATACTTTTCCGGTTCCTTTCCTAGGGCATGTTTGTGGTGCTGGCTGGTGGAGGGGTGGTCAGTCTCCTCGCGATCTTCATGGAGTGTCTAGTCAAAGGAAATCAAGCAACAACAGATATAGTCCCTGATCTTCAAACTCTGCATTAAATTATCAGACAACGAGAACAATCTGTCTTCATGTACAGTCGCGCTAATAAGTGATTTATAGCCGCCAAGTATGTTTTGATCAATAATTGGTATCAGCAATATCTAAGCTTTATTTCTTCATATCGAGTGAAATATACAAACATGTTCCTACACTTACCCACCGTATTCAACATCTGACAAACATTGATACAACACAGAGCAAGCCAAAAGTAATGACAGCTGGGACATGACTTATTAGCGCGACTGCATGTAATCAAATTATGCCAACCTTATCTTGACAATAAATGGGTGTACCTATCTACCTGTGTAATAAATAATAGAGCTAACCTGTCTTTTATACTAAGTGCGCATCAAAATATAGCGTTACCCTACGTGTCAACCCTATATTAAGTACTGTATGTCGAACCTATTTTACCTTTGGTTTAGCTAACACTGAGGGTATTGGGTCCAATACATATTTTTCAGCGCCAAAATTTACCGGAAATCCACATTCGTTGTTTGCAACTGGTAATAAGTAATGCACTTTTGTTTTATGGTAAGTTTTCTTATTTTGAACAATCCTTTCTAGTACTGGAGAAAGAGAATACATGCGCTGTACGATATTTCAACATGGCCACATCATTATATAAAGCTGTTTTTTGTTAGCTTCCTCACAGACTGCCCACCACTGCGCACTACTGCGCACCTGACTACCTGCTCGTTGGAACCACTCGTAAGTTTGTCATGTGCATCGCCGTATTGATTTGGCTGATAGTCTTCAGGTGGTGCTCATTGACTTGACGCTGCAAATGCAATATATATATATATATATATATATATATATATATATATATATATATATATTGCGGAGTATAGAAAACATGAGTGCAACAACACTAATACATGTATATAATTTGCAAGCCTCGGTAGTGTAACAATAAATATGTATACTATAGGCATATATATATATATATATATATTATATATATATATATTATATATATATATATATATATTACACAAACTGAGACTTGCAAATTATATACAATTATTAAGTGTTACATTCATGTTTTCTATACTCCACAAAACATGTTTGAGTGTTCTAGCACTCGATAACAACTATGAGGTGCAGGAACATGAAGGTTGTGGGTTTGGTGGTTGTATGTGGAGGGAAAGTGCTTGTGTTACATTGTCCCTACAGTGAGAGTTCTGACCAGGTTTAAAACTCAATGCAAGCCACACGTGTTTGACAAAAGATTTGCACAGTTGACAGTAGGAGTGAATAATCAATGTACTGTTAATCCAATTTTGTATTAGTCATCTTAAACAATTGGGGCGCCCCAGGTTGAGGATAGCGTGTCTTAATCTTACTACACATGTTCAGGGCAGCATTTCTTACTAAGTCCGTGTCCCACCTTCATAATCTTGAGAAAAGTCATTTCTCCTTTCTCATACTCTTCAACACTAGTCTGTCCGATGATAAACTGTTCCATCTCACCTCCAATCTGTTCGTCTAACTACATCTACTAGTACTCTCCAGACTCCCACAGTCCCACTCAAGGGAATTGGTAACTACTGTACATTCCCTATATGGGACGTCGATACATTTGAATTGATAATAAACAGAAGATAATAAGTTTTTGGAGGTATTCATAGTGTGCAATGTGTATGTTTGTTATTTGCTGTGGATGATATGCATCGGCTGAGTGGATAGCATGTGTAAACCGGCTTGACCTGGGTTCCATCCCAGCCAAAGTCGACATATTTTGTCGGTGAGGTAGTACGTCCTGTAACTAGTGTCACCCCCCAAAGTTAAAAGAGTGACAGAGCCAAATTCAAGGGACGTTGGAATCAAAATGCTTGGACACACGAAGTTTAAAGCAGTCTAAGTCATAAGATGAAGGAAAGATTGATTGAGGGAGAGAGTTCCAGAGCTCACTTGTTGAGTAGAAGAAAGACTTAAAATTTGCGAATTCTTGGGTTGGATAGCTGGACAGAATAGGAGTGTGTTGTAAGGCGGGTGTTTCGCACTCGCCGCAAGGGAGGGGGTATACACTGAGAGCTCTGAAGAACACTGATTGTTGTAATAGCGATAGAAGAGCGAAAGAGATGCAACATTGTGGCGTGTAGAAAGAGATTGTAGGGAACTAGTAAGAGGAAGCAAGTTGATGAGGCGAAATGCTTTTGATTCTACTCGTTCGAGAAGTGCGGTATGGGTGGAGCCTCCCCACACATGCGAACAATACTCAATACAGGGGCACACTGTGCCCCGATAAAGAGCAAGAAGCTGTACGGGGGTGACGAACCCACGGAGACGGTTGAGCACACCCAACTTTTTACATACTAATAACACACACAAAAGAGCCACTCCAACAGCTTACTCCAACACTCCGAAAAGTAAAAACGAGGTGCCGTTGGAAAGTCTTATTGCTCAATACCTTCGTCTGACCACCTGGTATAGATTTTGGCAAACAAAGCATTTTTTGTTTTCTCCCAAACTCTGCTCGGGCAATGTAATTTGCCTTATCCTTCCCCTTGGTTTTCTGTCGTTCTCATCGATGTTGACCATATGCATGTGAGAAAGACCATGCATGTCTGATTTTCCTGTAAACTATTTATAGGCCGCTACAATCTTTGGCCAAAAATTGACCGTGCAGTCAAACTTTAGGCCGACGAAGTGGACTGTGGACAATGCGGCTAAACTTTGGTTCATGTGGGCTCAAAATGTACTACGCAAGTTACGAATGCACTTTGGACCGAGCACCTAACTTTTTGCTGTGAGCATTGATTTGTGGAATTATTTTGGTCACATGGATAATATAATCATTGGGAAACGCATGTTGACTCTGGGACTAGCAAGTAATCATTGGGCTGAGTTATCAAACATTCAGCCTTGCAGGCAAACTTGTAGGTGTGTGAGCAACTTTTGTCCATACGGGTGAATTTCTGACAGCGTAGGCAAACTATTGGGCGCATGGGCGAACTTTGGGCCAATCGCTGACAAACTTATGGATGAGCGAGCGAACCTTTTGAGTTGCCAGTTAACATTTGGGCGTATGGGCAAACTTAAGTGCAGGCTAAGTTTAAGGTGCATATCGAATGGTTCTGTGCACGGGCAATCTTGGCAGCAAGGGAGAGATTTAGGCTGCATGTACCAAACATTGTGAGGTGCAACCAAACTTTGGGCCACACGAGAAATCATTGGGCCATGGAGGTGAACTTTGGGCCAAGTGACTGAAATCTTGGACAAACTTTTGGGCATGCGGGCAACGTTTTGGGTAAGCCGGTAATCGTTGACCACATAACCAAACCCTGGCAGCACGAATAAACTTTAGGCCGCCTATTCAAGCAATATTTATTGGCAGGCCAAACCTTTGTCCGTCGCATTGAACTATTTCCCTTCCAACTAAATGAGGGAAGGAGGGAGTATATGGATGTTGAAACATGGCCGCCACACACACATTGGTGTTTGAACGATGCATGGAGTGCGTCTAGTTTATCTATAATATAATTAAAATATATTCTCCCTTGCAGTAAATACTCACACCTAACATAAAATTCCTTAACTGTGAATTAATTCGGTGGAGAATATAGCCAAGAGCTATAATTATGTATTGCATAATTGTATGAGCTACATAGTATTTTTCGCTTCCAACTCAAATTGCCAACTTGTAAAATGAACCAAGTTAGTTAAAATAGGACTTCAGAGGCTATCAACCCTATTGGTTTATTAAGTCGGCACACTGCAAGTCAAGAATAACGTCAGGACTAGAGCCTCTCTGCGAGAACTCCAGTCCCTTGTATGAATCAATCTGTGTTAACTGTATTTCTCTTATAATAGGAGACATCTATGAACACTCAACTGTTGTACCGAAAAACCATGATGGAGGAAAGAAAACGATACGTGTTGTTGTGGTCGAAGGGCCTGTCTCTGAGGGCCATAGCCAAGAAGATGAACACCAGCACGACCACGGTGGGCCGCTGGGTCAGACGCTGGAGGAGGGAGGGTCATCTGCAAACCAAAAAAAGAGCAACAAACTACAACAACCCTGGATCCTATACGGTACCTAAGATTCAGCAGCCTTACTTTGTATACAAAAGCGTTTATAGAGATAATCAAGAGCTGGAGTACGCTAAATATATGCAGAGAATGTTTTTTGCTACAGCAATGGGGAAAAAATCACACACATCAACGTCCAATTGGGTTCACGATTCAAGTCAAAATAAATATTCTGAAATGCTCAGTTCAACTCAATAACATGAAAATCTAAAATAATAGGCTGTTATCGTACGAAAAACCTACTTGGGTTCACGATTCAAGTCAGAATAAATATTCTGAAATGCTCAGTTCAACTCAATAACATGGAAATCTAAAAGAATAGGCTGTTATCGTACGAACGGTTTTCCTTATCCACATTATCCACATCGTTTTTTATGGAAACATTTGGAGGCTTATTTTGCATTGGTATCGGAAACTATATTGAATTTAGGATTTTGCAGGAATCAACATTCTTATAATAGCATACTTCAAATGCTGTCTGATCAGAGTTATGGATAGAAGTTGCGAGAATAGTGCTCGTGTAAATCCACTTTTATACAATATACGTCTGCATGAATTTTGTCACCTTAAGGGGTGGTATTCTGGACCCCCATTTCTCTTATGTTAAGCCCCATTAGTGTTAAGATTTTATGACATTCGCCCAAGTAGTTTGGCACTTTTAAGACCTTTCGTGCCATTTACTATGGGTTTCAGAGGCCGTGTTACATCGTTTTTCGGGAATAACTTATTAACACAGTTGGATCAGTATGATATTTTTTTCACACCGTGCCCTAATTTTCGTCAATATAGTGCATTACCAAAAGTGTAGAATTAAGCCACTTACTTGTCCCTGTGTCATGAGGTTAAAGTCACACATTAATGACACAGAAACGAACAAGGCTACCGTGGCTTACCCGTGAGAACCACCAAACCATTATTGCTCCTCCATCAAACACAGTAGTTATCACCCACCACCCAACCCTACTATCGTCTTTAATTTCTAGTTATCTGTCAATATCAAGTATTTATATACAGAAAGTATATTTGTTTGTATATTTATATTTTGATATTGACAGATAACTTGAATTTAAAGGTGATAGTAGGGTTGGGTGAGGGGTGATAACTACTGTGTTTGATGGAGGAGCAATAATGGTTTGGTGGTTCTCACAGGTAAGCCACGGTAGCCTTGTTCGTTTCTGTGTCATTAATGTGTGACTTTAAATAAGTTATTCCCGAAAAACGATGTAACACGGCCTCTGAAACCCATAGTAGGTGTAATTTTTTCAATTTCAAACGATAGCGAGCAGCAATTTAGGAGAAAGCGGTCTTTCGCCGGTATTTCTCTAACTAAAATACACATAACTCGAAGGGATTTTAAGGTTCGCCAAACTAATGAGGCGATTGTCTTAGAAGGTAATGGGGCTAAACATGGGAGAATAGGGGATTCAGAAAACAAATGTCCCCATAACCAGTCTTTTATGAGTATGACATCTGTGCAACCCGTAATGTAAGAAAAATAAAGAAGTCTACTTCTTGCCTTTGTTTACTTTCCACACAATTCATCACATGTCTGAAATTATCTAGAATTTTCTCTCCACGAATGCACATCAGGAAACCGTTTTGGGCCCAATACTCATCATTACAGGGTTTGAAGAACTGAAGAGAAAGTTATTAGAATACTTACTTGGGCTTTGCTGTATGCTGATGATCTCTTATTATTGGCAGAAATTATGAAGGAGGTAGATTATAAATTTAAAAGAGCGGATAAATGGAATGCAGATAAGGGGCTAATAGTACTCCTGGATAAGACAAAGGATGTGGTCAATACAGTAGAAACCAGTGAAGTACACGTACTGTAACTTGGTGGAACAAGAAGGCTGGCCCTGTACAGTGTGTACAAATAATCTTCAGTGAAATTAAATTAAAAGTATAGTTTGTAATACAGGAGTTAGGTACTTAAAAAGTGCAGTTATATTATAGCTAAAATAATACAGTGGTTAGTTGTTCCTATTCGGGGACCAATATGCACTGGAATTCGATCCATTAAATGCCGACTATAAGGAGTTGTTTTAATCGAGAACTGACTAGAATACGCTTGACTATTTGTTGTTGTTGTTGTTCCCCAAGCTGCCTGGCCAAACAGCCCCAAGGCCCCGAGCAATTCCAAGGCCATAACCGAGCGCCCCCACAGAACCCTCCCTGCCGACCACAATAAAGCCTGGGTGACCGAAGCCACTCCATGGCGGGGAGCTGAGGAGGGTGCGGAAACGCCCGGGAAACCAAAGCCCCACCCAGGGCCCTGTGCCCCTCAGCAATTATGAAGAGAAAGTTAAGGGGCAAGGGAAAAATGTGACGCTTTGGCTTCCAATCTTGGTAGATTGGGATGAGGTCAATCCACGGAAAAGACGCCGTCACTTGAGATCTAGAAAATATATAAGTTAAAGGAACAGTCAGAGTAAGCTATGGGTATGGCAGAGATCGCTCAGTTCTCACTCTGATAGACCAGCCCATCAGACTATTTGTTTAATATGTTGGTGGAAGTAGAGGAGCGCAGATGAGCTATAATGCCAGGGCTCTGAAACGGCTTGATTTCATGCCAAAGGAAACCTGTGCACAGCAAGAGTAAGTAGTAAATGAGGATGGTGAGATGAATGTGTAGGGTTTCGTCGAGTGATCGAGTGCAGAATTGAGTGCCGCGAGAGAGACTTGCTATTAGAAATATTTATGAAACGTTTGCAAAACTGGTTGCATGCGAAGGGTGTAGATACAGTATGTTGAGAGAATGACAGCGGATATCTGGGTGAAGAATATTTCAAACAAGAAGTTCGATGGTACAGTGCTCGGGGATAGACCAATAACGAGTGTATGCAGTTATATTTGCTTATGTGTAAAAAGGAAACAAAAGGCAAAGCTTCCTGTGGCGAGTGTCTCTTCAAATTGGAAGAGTAACAAGACAGCCAGATTCAAGGTACCGGTACGTTGAAGTCAAAAGGCCTGGATGCACGAAATCTTATGCATAATACAGTATATCGTAGGCTTGTGCATAAACCTTTACCTGTCTTGATAGCCTAATACTTAGTGTGCGGAATTTCGGTGTGAGTATCCTAGCTTCGAGTCCTTGGAGTACCACATGTATTCATTACTTGCATTGATTTCATTAGTTAGGTTTATTTGTAAATTAATTAATTGGTGGGTCTGTGAAAACAAATATGAATTTATCCAGGTTCAGGAGTAATTTATAGCGAAGCCTTCCCTTGTGGTTAAGTGCCCCGTTAATTACCCCTTCCATTCATCTAAACATTAAGTTGCCATAGAGCAGTTGGAAGTATGTAGCCTACACATGCTAAGATAAATATGTAGTATTCGAGAATGCATAATATACCGTAGACTTGTGCATAAACCTTTAACTGTCTTGATAGCCTAATACTTAGTATGCGGAATTTCCGTGTGAGTATCCTATGTTCGAGTCCTTGGAGTACCACATGTATTAATTACTTTAATTGGTTACATTAGTTAGCTTTATTTGTAAATTAATTCGTGGGTTGGTGAAAATAAATATGAATATGGTTAATATAGCTTGGCAGTACACCATATGCTACAATCCAACGTTTCATTTTCTGCTTACAGATTGTGTCCCACCATTTTGTGCAGGATCAATAAAATATGATTGTATGGAGACTCTTCCTTCTCAACGTTTTAGTATGGGTTGAATCCAATCCAATCATTGAGGGTAAGTTGACCCAGTCACTTATCTAACTAATATAGTAATTACAGTATCATAGTAGAGTTGAAAGTAATATATATACTGTATATACAGTACTTACTCTTTTTCTTTCTGGGGGTGGCCAACTCGAGACAGAGCCCGAACAGGGACAACACAACACAACAGAAAAGCAATGCACACATAACAACAAACACAATTTCAAAAATATCTAAGTCACCCAGGAGAAGACCCGGAGACCAGATATCACCAAGGTCACTCCAGCACTCCCCCGGCCCCCGACCAACTGGAGAAGTTCCGATCTCAGCAGGCAGCGAGCCAAAGCCACAAGCCCGCCAACCACACTTCCAGGCGCACCCTTCACGGCGCACCCTTCACATTCACCGGCTCCCCGGGCCAGGCGCCTAACGGACTATTATCTAGTCCAACTGGCACCCGACCCCTTCTCCCAAATGACAATTTTTTTCACTCATCTATGCACAAGCATTCTTCATTCATTCCTGTTTATTACCACTTCCCTTGCCTGATCTATAGTAATTCCTCTATTTTTCAAAGCTTGTCCTACACAGTCTCTCCATCTCAATGGGGGTCTACCTACCCCTCTATCTCCCCTTGTATCTGACTCACATAATATTCTCTTTGTAAGCCTTTCATCTTCCATTCATTCAACATGACCATACCAGCTCAGCACCCTTCTTTCCAATCTGGCCGACAAATGTTCCTGATGCCCCACTCTCCTACGTATTCCTTAATCCGTCTCTACGAGTAACTCCACACATACTCCTAAAGCAGCTCATCTCCATCACATCTAGTTTTCTTCTCTCCTTTGCCTTCAGAGTTCATGTCTCAGCCCCATACATCACTGTTGGCACAACAATTCCTTGATACATTGCACTTTTTACTTTCATTCCGAGATTTCTCATTCTTCCACATACTTCCCTTTGCTCCGAAAACTTTCTTTCATTCACATACAGTACTGTTAATTTCACCTCCATTTCCATACCTCCATTCCTGCTTATCGATCCTCTTAGATATTTACAACACACTACTTGTTTCAATATAGACTATGCTATATGGATTTGGCGGTACCATATATATATATATATATATATATATATATATATATATATATATATATATATATATATATATATATTGTCACTTCCACCGGATAATTCAGCTGTAAGTGTTTATGATTTATACAAAAGCCTATTTCAGTTGCAGTGTTGTATGTTTAAGGGGAGGTTTGCTGTTTTTCTTTTTCTCTCCCGTCTCACTTGTGTACTTCTTGTCCAGTGGTGACGTCATGATCGCGCCACTGTCTTGCAACCATGTTGATTGTTGCTATGAGTATAATTATCTATTTTGTTCAGCACTGAGGCGAGTTGTATTAGTTTATTATAAGTTTGCACAATGATGCCTTATATTTACTTGATTACTTTTGTATAGTTAATGAGAGCCTTGGAGCTTAAAATAATTGTTTAGTTTGGCAATGTCTGGAGCTTCCTTCCTCTTTCTCGAGGCTGGCCCAGTCACCCAGTGTTGCTACCTTTCTCGTGAGATAGACGCGATACTGAGCACACGTGCTGTGTGGGCTGTCGCAGGCTTGCCATATAGTTCCCTTGTTAACCGCATTTACGATCTTGTTTCTTATTGAATAGTAGCATGGCAAGTCTGGGAGTCATTTAACCTAACTTTTATTAAATATATATAACTATTATTTCGCATACAGGAGTTTTCTGCATTTGTTAGAGATACTGCATTTCTTTCCCTTGGCAATCTAGAATATAAGCTTCTCCTTTTCTTCCTCCATGTTCTTTTCCATTATTCTGCAGCATTGTTTCACCATTATTAGATGTGCATATTATTCCTGGTTGATATCACTGGGGGGATTGGGTGGCTGACTGTTTATCTCTGTTTTTGTCAGGCCTTTGAGTACAGAGGTTGCTGGGTGTGTGATATGCTAGGCTAAGCTTTTTCCACCATTCAGCATCCTTTGACTCAGGTCTTTTCCAACCCTTTATTGGGTGGAAGCCAGCTTCCAACTTCCCCAGGATATCAATCCTGTGAGCCTTGTTTAGTTTATAGTAGCAATACATTCGGTGCAGTCAGGGACTAGGGGTGGAGCCTGTTACTAGGTGAGGTTGTCCCCATTGCACTAGTTTGTATTGAGCTAACCCCAGATGATGTTGTAAGGGTTAAGTCATTAAAGTTGTTTACCCCTTACAACACCACCGCCGTGCTGTGCTGAAGAGAGCCACTCGGTGTATTAAAGGCTAGGGATAATAGGCTTGGCACAGAGGTTTATTGCACTGGACTTTCCATGTTTTTTATATCTATATTGTTCTCAATTCCTAAGCGATTGGGTATGGTATGAGTGTTCTGGGAGTCTAGTAAGGGTATGGTTAGGTAATGTTGGTGCAGTATAGAATAACCTTAGAAATTCTCTTGCATACTACACGCACTATGGACGAGACTCGGGGACAATAGATATGTTTGTGTCTCCTTGTTACTGCTTTAACCCCTTCAGACTCATCTGACGTAGAGGTTGCCAGATTAGCAATAAGAAATAGAGTTCTCTCACTCTTATAATTACCTCTCCAAAATTAGTTTTCTGGCCACAGCTAACTCAAAGACAAATGCTGAGGTTGAAGTAATTAAACTAAAGGTTTCTAAATACCCCTGATGGTAACAAAGGCTTTAAAGTATCCCTAATAGGCTCAAAATCGCGTTATATGTCGGAGAGGGTTAATAGAGCAAAGAGGAAGATAACCATTTTTCCTAGAGAACCTGCGTGTCTTGGTGTTTGAGTCAGATATTAAGAACGTGTCTGTTGCAGGGTAGTTCGGTGCTGTGGGCTAGGCTATTGGAGCATCTGGTTGCCCCGGCTCCCCTCATAACAATATATATATATATATATATATATATAGAGAGAGAGAGAGAGAGAGAGAGAGAGAAGAAAATATGTTGCTTAATTGAAGGAATGACTAGATTTGATTCGATTCAAACCAAAAGGTCCGAGATTTTGAGTCGAGATAGTAAGTCATTTTGCCGTAATCTTAAAGCTTACCACCATCTAACCCCACAACATAATGATCCAACGGAAACAAGATAAATTGTTATCTCTAAGAAACGGTGTGATTTCAAATTATCTTTCATAAATCAACACTCAGTTCAAATAATTTCGTTCATTGTGAGAAATACTACACCCACCCCACACGTCTAAGAATACGATTGATACTATCTGGGCGGAGAGTTGGAGATATGATTATAAAAAAAAAAAAAAAAAAAAAATGTTAATACGTATCCCGATAGGTGAAGGTGATGAGTCCAGGCAGATTGTGAAGGCACTAAATGCTGTTCTTGGAGCTCGACCACAACATCGAGACTTTGTTCTTCTATTAAACACCGAGCGATCTTTGGTAAGATATGTAGGCCTATAATTTGCTGTGCCTGTCGTGTTATATTATATACAACCAGTTTTCGAGCACGAAAACTTAGAGAACAAGGATTATATTTGTCATTTGAACCAAGTAAGGATGCTCGGCTTTGTCCATGCAAAAATTAGTTAAATTTCCATCGTCTCACTCAGCCATTTGAATTTGTCATGAATTGATGCATACATAAGTCATATATTTCTACTAGTAGAGCTACCTGGCTCTGCTCGTGCCATAGTCATCGTGGTCTGAGTTTGTCTTGTTTAAGTATTCAACAACAAATTAATATAGGCCTCTATATATATATATATATATATATATATATATATATATATATATATATATATATATATATTATGGTCAGTTTAAAGATGTGGGTGAGGTACGAGCACCGTGGGGTATCGGAGTGTTCGAGGTGAAGGTGGACGATCAAGACAACAACGTGACACAGGCTCACCTCTCCTTAGTGGGGGAACAGGCTCGACAGGTAACGATCATTAGTTTTTGTAGATCGTAATTTCATGTTAATCGTAGTTTCAATACGTTCTTATAGCATGTGTAGTCACATATATAGTCACCTGGGCCCTATATTTATTGTAATTTCCTGGAGATCATTTAACAATATATCTACCAAATTCTTCATAGTTCTATTCTTATACTGTATTGCGACTCCAAAGAACCAAAACATATAGCAAGAGTTGTATCTGGTAGGGTTTGATTGGTTGATACCATTACATTAGCACGTATAATGACGATATTATGTTTTCTTTTTCTCCAGTAAGTTGCCTGCTTTCACATTTATTACATGCCCAGTTGCGTACAGCATCGTGGTCGGTGACAGTGGTGGTGGTGAGCGACGACCCAGCCTTCCTTGCCACCTTCGCCGAGTGGTCCCTCAAGGGCCGCCTCCTGGTGTGGTCCACAAGGCTCCTCGTCCTCACCAGCCTCCCATTCCATCGCCTCCACCAGCTCCGCAACACACTCGTCATGACTAACTCCATGCTGATTCATGTTACCAAGACTAATAATATCAGGTTTGAAAAAGAAATCCGGTGCGGACTCAAATGCCGCTAATGTTAATGCCGTACTAGTACATTCAAACATTTAATCAGTGAAACAACAGTTTCTAGATGCAGATATTTAAATGTCTACTGTATTTTGTATTACTCTAATAATGATGTTTATTATAAATTACTTAATTGTTACTAAGATGGGTATTTTTGTGAAAACATCACACATTACAAGAGGGAGCGACAGTCCGAAACTACTGGCTCTAGTCCTGTCAAATGAAGATGGGATGGTTGATGGATTGAATGCTGCATTTCCCCTGGGGAAGAGTGACCACAGTACGCTTGAATTTATGTATAACGCTTATATCGAAAGAAAAGCAACCCGGCGAAAAATATTCCTATATGATAGAGGAGACTACGTGCAGATGAGACCCGAGGTAACCCAGGAATGGAAGAATCAAATTATGTCCTTGTGCGGAGTTGAGGAAAAATGGAGACACCTAAAGGAGAAGATAATAGAAATTGAAAATCTACATGTCCCAGCTAAATATATAAATGACAATTATGAATCTAGAAAACACAACACCCCAATGGACCTGAAAACCAAAGAAGCAGTAATATAAAGAAGAAACACCGATCTTGGCAGAGATATATAGAGACCCGAGACCCAGAAAAATATAAAAATTTTACGCAACAAAGTGAGGAAGTTGACTAGGAGAGCTCAAAAGGACTGTGAGTGAGAAGTGGCCAGAGAGTCTAGAAGAAACCCGAAGAAATTCTGGCGCTATGTTAAAAATAAATTACATACTTCGACAGGAATTGCTGACTTGAGAACACAAGTGGAAGGCAAAACAGAATTCTCAAGATCGGACTATGATAAAGCTAAAACCCTTTCTGATTTCTTTGCCAAAGTTTTTACGAGGGAAGCTGAGGCCAATAACATATCCATGCCAATGTCCGACAATGTTAATACTATTCCAGATTTGTCAATAACCAAAGAGGGAGTGAGGAGACCTCTCCAGAATTTGAAAATAGATAAATCTCCCGGCCCTGACAATATTCATCCAAGGATCTTAAAAGAGTCGAGAGAAGAATTATGCAATGTTTTGGCCGACTTATTGAACACATCACTTGTAGAAGGAAAATTACCCATGGATTGGATAACTGCCAATGTAAGTGCAATTTTGAAGAAAGGAGATAAAGCTGAAGCGTGTAATTATCGTCCAGTGAGCCTCACAAGTGTTGTGGGTTAGGTCATGGAGAAGATGCTACGGGAACACAATGAAATTTGTGATTGATAAGGGTCTTTTATCCACAAAACAATTTGGTTTTATAACTGGCAGGTCAACTGTTCTTCAAATGCTTCAAGTGATGGATGAATGGACCAGAAGACTAGACGAGGGGGGGGGGGGAAGTTGATGTTATCTACATGGATTTTCAAAAAGCATTTGGCAAAGTACCATATCGATGACTTTTGCACAAGCTGGCATCAAGGGCAACATCTACAAATGGATCGAGGCATCTTTAACAGAGAGAAAACAAAGAGTCCATATCAAAGGGGTATACTCGGACTGGGCAGATGTTTTGAGTGGAGTCCCCCAAGGTAATGTGTTGGGCCTAGTTCTCTTTGTTTTGTTTATCAACGACTTCCCTGACAACGTGAAGTCAAGAATCTTTTTATTCGCTGACGCTGCAAAATTATTTAGAAGTATAGAATCACAAGACGACCAGGAAATATTACAAGAGGACATAAACATTCTCCATAGATGGTCCGAGGAAAATCGTCTTCCATTTCATCCTGACAAATGCAAGCATCTCAAAATCTACAGCAGCAGCCGCAGACTACCGAGGGATACCGACTATTGCCTTGGAAGAACTGAGATAGCGAAGGTAAACAGTGAAAAGGACTTACACATACACAATAAAGTGAACAAGGCTAACCAGATTATGGGATTAATAAGACGAACATTCAGTGCCTTGGATATACCTACATTCAGATGCCTCTGTAAAACAATGGTCCGACCCCATTTGGAATATGCACAGTCAGTGTGGTCCCCATATAAGAAGAAAGATATTACAATAATTGAAAATGTTCTCCGAAGGGCCTCTAAACTGGTACCAGGGCTAAAAAAATCTTACCTATCCTGAGCAATTGAGAACATTAGATATTCCAACAATGGTATACCGTCGTATAAGGGGCGACATGATTGAGGTGTGCAAAATACTGAACCAGCAGTACGATAATGAGGTGAACATTCATCTGGAGAGAAATATAGGACCAACAAGAGGGAACAGCAAGAAACTGACCAAGGAAAGGTGCAGGACCCAGAAGCGGCAGATGTTCTTCAATTCGAGAGTCGTCAATGTGTGGAATAGTCTGCCGAATGAAGTGATAGACGCTAGAAGTGTGGTATCATTTGAAAGTCGGCTTGACAAGTACTGAACAAACCAAGAAGTCAAATACAATTTTGAAGACAAATTAATATCCAACCCGGGCCACCACATTAGTTTGTATTTTGACGATGACATCGATCTGGACATAGAGGCCTAAGGGCCTGCGTCCAGTACTTCAGTAAGGTAAGGTAAGGTACAATGCTATTATTTCCCATACGAGGTCTTGCACTCATATTTGATTTATTGCATTTAAGGAGATAAGCACCAGAACTTAACAATGAATATGTGTGTCTTGTTTGTTTTCCTACATCGGGTAATAACGACAGACTCGAAGTAAATTACATCCAGCATCAGGCCTTCTTTGTGAAGTGCGCTCGAAACGGCAGCATACTATTTTTGCCGACTTTACAATTACTTACAATTACAATATACAATTTTTACAATCACATCCGAACTGCGTCTTGATGCGAAAATTCGCCCCCAAATGTTTTTGGGCGCGGCCCGGGTGAGATTCGATCTCGGTCCCGCCATGTGGGAGGCGAGCGCTCTGACCACTACACCAAGAGAAGTACTCCACTTGGCATGATACCTCAAGCAGATTTTTGCATTGAATTCAGTTACAGATACTGTTGCCACAATCCAGACATTACATCACTTTATCGTCCAGGTAGCGAAGACTCTGAGCGAACGTAGCAAGCGAGACACATGTCTGCGTGTGTCAACTACAGCGAGGCTCCTAGACAACGATCACCAGCGACATCGCTTATTTCCGTCAGTTGCCGGGTCACACACCAAGGCTAGCAGGCAGTGCAGGAACCACCCCATCTGCTACCATACCTCCCCAACGAACCGGGGTCACTGGGACATCATCTCTGAGAATTTCTGAGAGCTCAATCCTTAGCAACTGTTGTAGCCAACCAGTTAACGCAAGCCAGTACACCATGGGGATTTACTTAGCCTATATGTACAGCACCCCAACTAAGCCTCTCAGATATCCCTTTACAGCTGCCACCAGTGAAGTATCCCCGAAACGGCACCATACTATTTTTACCGACTTTACAATTACTCACAAGTACTTCACTTGGCATGATAGCTCAAGCAGATTTCCACATCTAATTTAGTTACATACTTTTGCCACAATCCAGGCATTACATTTGAAGAAACAACAAATACATTTGTACAATCGTGATGGAGAATCAGCATAAGATTAATGTTTAGTGGGTATTGGATCGTAATTCGGTGATCATTAATATATATATATATATATATATATATATATATATATATATATATACATCAAGTCATATATACATTAATTTTTTCATCCATTCTAAAACAAAATTGTTTTCATATTGTTTAATTACCTCTTGACATATGTGATAATTCACCAAATGAGAAGTGTTATAATTTATAATTAGTTGAGCTGCATAGGCTATAGTTGTATCAATGTATGATAAGCAATAGATATCACTTACAAAGCTCAAAATATTGATTACACCTGACAACTCCATAACAATGTTCCAGAATAAAAGTCTACATAGACTTGCCATATAGCCTGCCAGGAGCTAAGATGCTGTCTATTGCCTTTTGGTCTCCTGAGAGGGGTCTGCGAAAAGATCTACAAATACCTTACTATCCAGATAAATTTTCAAAGTAAGCAAGTGCTTCACAATTGTTTGTTTTTCTACAGCAAAAACTGTTACATAATATTGAATGACAACATATTATAATTTCCTGTGTTAATTATGACCAAATACCGTGTTACAAACTTACAATCACCATATTATAATTTATGACTATTCTTTGCAGATTTTCCAATGGTGCTAGGTTGTCTGTGTCTCGGGTAATGCGAGGTTTTGATAGAACAATGACAGTTGACGATCCAGGCGCACCAGGTGAGAAGAAGATTTTGGTTTTCAATGCTGATAACGCTCTACTCGAAGCCATTGCAGATAATATGAATTTCACGTAAATATGTTTCTTAATGTTTTACCTAATTACAAATTGATTCAAGTAGATGGCCTTTATTCTCAATTTCACTCAATAAATGCTGGTGTTCCCCAGGGATCAGTTTTGGCCCCAACTCTGTTCCTCATTCATATCAATGATCTCATATCTACCACTCATAATCCAATACATTCCTACACAGATGACTCAACACTCCACAGTTCCTTCACATTTACCAAGTCTTTCACCCAACCCGATCTTATAAATTCAAAAATAAACACTGCAATTTCTCTGAACCAGGACCTTTCTAGAATTAATGAATGGGGACAAAAGAATCTAGTTTCCTTTAATGCACAGAAAACCAAGTACATTCAATTTTGTAACCGACAGAATCTCACGGACTCCCATATATTTTTTAATTATGTAAATATTCCCACTTCCCCTAGTATTGACATTCTCGGTGTAACATTAACTACTAACTTGAGCTGGACACATTATGTTAGAAGCATTGCTAAGAATGCCTCTAAAAAACTGGGACTCCTGTACAGAGTTCGAGAATTCTTCACTGACGAGCAGTTGGCCGTAATATATAAAAGTCATGTGCGTTCTCAGATGGATTACTGTTCACCTCTGTGGGGTGGAAGTGGAGTGGTTGCATTGAGGCAGTTGGACAAAATTCAAAATAAAGCTATTAGATTAATCAATAACCCTGCAATCACACAGGACCTTCCTACATTATCCATACGAAGAAACGTTGCATCCCTTGCATTATTCTACAGATATTTTCACAGCAATTGTTCCGAGGAACTTGTTTCAATTGTGCCGCCTCTCCACATCTTTCCCCGTAGAACTAGGGCAGCTGAGAGCGCCCATGAATTTACACTTTCTCCTCCACAATGCAGAACTTCTGCTTATCAGAATTCATTTATCCCCAGAGCTACTAGTCTTTGGAATTCACTTCCCTCGAATTGCTTTCCACAAACTTACAATCTACAAATGTTTAAATCCAGTTGTTACAAACATTTTATGAATGGAGGATGCCTTTAGGCACATGGACCTTTTTGTTTTATCTGTGTTTTTCCTTCCTCCGTTCATTGTCTCTAAAAAAAAAAAAAAAAAAAAAAATCGTCTAATATATTTGTCTTTTTGCATTAACGTTTTGCATACACTACAATATGCATGTTTTCGTGTATGTTGTGAACTTTTCCTGTAGTCGGATTACCCAACTTTGGAACAGGGGTGTTAGTTACAAGAACCAACTAGTCTGTTTTCGTCATTTATATAAATAAAAATTGAATACAACAGATTGGAAGGGGTATGTGTTGTCATGAAGGGAAATATTGGATGCAATAAAGATCAGGAAAATGGTGTAGAATTTGTGTAAGCAGGACTACATTAAATTAAAAAGGAGAATAAGGAGTAGGCCTACTGTACCAAATTCGAGAGGAGTTGATTTAGCACGCAAGGTTTCAAAGCTCGAGAGTTAGGCACGGCACACATTGAGACGCTGTCAACCTATGCATTGTAGGCGTGTGTTGTGTATTGAATATTGCAGTAATGTAAGGGCTGAAAAAAAAATCCCATGATCGAATGCATCATACTTAATTTATCTCTTTACTCAGAAAAGGAAATGCTATTGGGCTACCTGATACTGTATTGTTTGGCAACGCAGGATAGATGCAGATATATATATATTGAATTAGATTGTGTATATTGGTACGATGTACATCGAATGCTTACATCTAATTTGAAGTAACTATCTGCATTGTTTTGTACTACATCGCCCTATGTTGCTTGCCTCTTAATGTGCACCAAGCTATATATAGCATGGGGCATATAGAGATAGAGGCGACACAACCGAAACAGAACAGGCATGGTAGAAATCTGCAATCAATTAGTTGTACTTAACTGTGCTACGTTACTCAGTGCCCAGATGTGCATTTTCGTAATCGAAATAACAAGCTGATGCTTTCTATCCTGCTCCGACGTCGCCTGTGTTACCCGTGTCTCAAAGTGTGCAAGGTTTAAAAGAGGCACACAGCTAGTTAGTTAAACAGACTTTGTAAATGTTATTATTATATCTTTTCAGAATAAAGTATATCTCGCCACCTGATGGCCATTGGGGTACACTGCTTCCTGATGGGTCATGGACAGGCATGGTGGGCATGGTGCTTCGACATGTTAGTACCGCATCAATGCTTTACATTCATTGTGGATGACTATCTATATTAAATATTTGTGTGATATGACCCAGTCTGGGCTCAAACCCAGGCCAGTAGTGCAGCACTCCATGTATGTCTATTTTTAACCCGTACAGCCCCAGCGACGCGTCTGACGCGTCGGCGATTAATGTAACGCACAGCCCCAGAGACGCGCGTCACCCTAATTGCGCCGACCGTAACCTCAGGTGTAGCCACTCAAGAGGGCTCAGATTTGTATGGGAACTGTGTACGTATCCCACGCAACCGTGCTGATGGTTGAAAACTCTCAAAGTCCATGTGCGTGCGCGTGAGTGCGCAATAACCTGGTTTTTTGGGGTAATTGCCTTCAATTTTTTACTCTTGTAAAATACGTTTTCGGGGGCTCTGTAGGACCATTCTTTAAGCTTTTTGAGCGGTTTTTCGTGGTTTTTCCTTCATTCCTAACCCATTCGCTATTGTTTCTGGAATAAAACCATTTTTTGTAAACCGGCCGGGTTCTGGTGAACAAACATTACAAAACTAGCCGGGGCTCCACGGGTTAATGGAGTGGCAATTTCAAGACCTAAAATTTGATCAGGGTAGGAAACCTGTCGAGTTAATGGTTTCAAGGAATGAATTAGAACAGAGATAGTACCTTGAGAAGTGGCATGACATACAGTTGAATAGCAGAAAAAAGCTACAGGATTCAAACGCATTAACAAGGCTTGCTTTGTTTTGAGCTGGCCAAATTTCAGGACACTATCTTAAAACAATTCAAGTTTTCCTGTTTTATAATCATGAGGATAAATACTACGACAATAGAGTGTGTGAAACTAGCCTGCGCTGCTGTTTGCTGATAATACAGTTCTGATGAGTGATAATGAGTGGGAGTTGCAGGGTTAGGTAAATGTGTTTGGAACTGTGTGTGAGAAACGGAACCTTAAGGTTATTGTGGGGAAGAGTAAGATTATGTTTTTTGGATGCAGTCACACAGAGTGACGTGAGGTTGAATGTTCAGGTTATGAAGAATGCCAGCTCATTTAAGTATTTGAGCACTGATGAATAAAGGTGGGAATACGGGAGATGAAGTGCAGGAGAGAGTCCAACAGGGTAAGAGGGTTGTAGGAATGCTGAAAGTGACAAGGGTGGTGAGCATTTAAGAAAATAAAGCATTGCCTGATAGTGTAGTAATCCCAACATTGATGTACGGGAGTACATTGAACGTATTTTATCAATACCAAATATCAGTGTGAAATGTTTTCATAGAAATTTAAATTTGTTTGTTGGAGAGACAGACAGACATGAGTGAGGGGGTTGGAAATAAGTTAATTAGGAAGCTTGTGTGAGGTTACATGGAGAGATAGACATACTAATCAGGAAATATGCGACTACTGTGGTGTGTATGTGCTAGAGAGTGTGAAGAGGAACACCTTGAGATGTTTGTCATGTGGAGCAAGAGAATGACTAAGAGGGTGTAGGAGAGTGATGTGGAAGGGCAGAATGAAAGAGGCCAACCGAGAGTGAGGTGGAAGGATGAAGTTGAGGGTTATATGAGTGTGAGTGGTGTTGGATGGGAGGAGGTGCAGGGAGACGATTCATTTGTGGTCACCCCTTCAGGAATCATGACGAAATATATAGATTAATACTAGAGAGTTATTGATATAATTATCTTTACATTTCAGACATTTGGTAATGTTTCATAACTGTCACTTGGTTTTCTATATTAATATTAACCCTTAAACTCTGGTCACCCTGTATATGTGTCAATAGGCCTGTGTGCCACAATCCTGGGTGACGCATATTTGCATTCGCAGGTTTCACTCCGTGCAGTCAAATTTTATGTGGACCTTATCGTCCTAGTGATGTACAGTACTAGGCTCCAGCCCCAGCCCCTCCCACACGCCCCAAAGCCTCTCCTACCTCCCCCACTCACAAGCACTCCCAACCACCTCCACCTCTCTATCACACAATAGGCATATTGCACCACACTCCGTTGTCAGTGACAAGTGTATGTTTGACCTTGAGCTCGTGTCCTCCATCTTGTCATGAAAATCAACTGGATGAATAATGAAATTTGTTGTATACATTTTGAGTCATTAAAGATATATTCTTAGTTGGTTTGTGCCATTTCTTACTGCCAGATAACCCTCATCCTGATGGTATTGTTGAGTAGAGCATTGGCAAGTAGGGTTATAAGCGGCTGGATTATGGCATAATATTTTAACAATTATCCATGAAAAAGGAACAGGTGTTACATTCTCAGGAATGGGTGGATACTGTATTTAATACAACTATTAATGAGCTTTAATTTAACACATTTGTATGGACACATTTTTTTCAGCTCATGTATTCTGGGAGTTTAGTTGCATTTGTGAGATCTTGCTTTGAAATCAACACGTTCTTCACTTAATCTGAAAAGTACAAGTGTATTATTAGTGGAAATACTTAATTAACTTATTTGTTAGCATCCCCGCAACATCCACAATGTACAGTATATGGATTCGCCATCTTGAATAGGTAGCAAATACAGGAAACTATTCACAGTTGCAATGACACCAGAAGTAATAATGTAGTATAGGCACCTGTATTTAAGAAAGTCAGTATATTGGATATAATGAACCAGAATTTTAGAAGCGAGGGAACAAAATGGATCAAGAGTGCAACTTCAAAGTGAGGGATGGAAAGATTGCAGTACAGATACAGATGGAAAGATTACAGTACAGACACGTGGAGAATAGAAATATAGTTTATCAAGATGGGATGATAACACCCATGAAAATATTTACTATCTTATCTTCATTCTTGTTGATTTACTTAATCATTCTAGGAATCAGATATTGGGCTGGGACTATTTACAATAACACCAACCCGCCATGAAGCTGTCGACTTTACCTACCCAGTAAGCATTGGTTTTATGAGCTTCCTTGGTGGTCGGGGCAGCCCTGAGGTGGACCCCTGGAGCTTCCTGCTCCCCCTGACGCCTTTGGTGTGGGTGATTCTACTTGTGGTGCTGCTGGGGGTTGTCGCTGTGACAATACTTCTACTATATTGCAGCCCTCTCCAACAAAGCATTTTGCTAATGCTTCAAGATTCCTCGGCAACCTATATTCGTGTACTACTACAACAAGGTAAGTATTTGTTTTGTGCAAAGTGTATGGCTGTTCCGGAATTATAATGTTGACAACAAATCCTAGTAGCTTTTGTAAACTGCATATGAAGTCGCTAGCATGACAAAAGTCTGTCCTGCTTTTAGACATGAATCAGTCAATACCATACCTATATCCAAGTCCCCTATATGTGTTTCAGGTGCATATGACATCCAAGGTTCAAATATATATTGAGAGAGCTGCTTTCATCCCTTCAACACCTGGCCTGGCTAATAACCCGGATAGGCAGACAGTCGGACATGGTCTCTGTGTACCTTCTTTAGTCAATTACCGTATATAATTAATACTGATTTTACATTTGATATCCTGCTCTTTGTTAATGTTTCTGATGGGTTTTTTTTTGCATTAAATATGAAGACGTTCATTTGTGTTACTGGGGTATTAAATGAGTTACATGCTAATTATTAAATTATTTCTCATATGTGAGTTTCCATGATTTAGATGTGTTTGAGTCTGAGGGTTGGTGGTGGTGGCAACGTTTGGTGGTGGGGGTGTGGATGTTAATGACGCTGGTGCTGACACGGAGCTACGCCGGCAACCTTATGTCACAACTGGCTGTTAGATATATTCCTGAACCATTACATACATTGGAAGACTTTTTGGAAACCAAAAACACCCTTATATTGAACAGAGGAGGCTCTACTGAACAAGCATTTAAAGTAAGTTAATCATATTTACACTCCAACCAAAGAATATAGGGTTCAGCTCTTTGCTGGTTCCCATACAACTCTGCCAGTAGATCACAACCAGTGACATGTCAACAAAGTTAGTTCCATTACTACTACCTATCATGACCTAACCTAACAGAACAAGTAATGGCGGAGCTGATGCTGGTTGAGGGTTACTCATTGATTGGGTCTACTGGTTGTCTATTTACACACATTTGTGAGAAATAAAATACTTGGCTACTACGATACCTTCTATCGGTAACCCCAGGAAGTAAATAACCACAAGAGATCCTTTCAAATACTCCCTTTTCAATTTATGGAAAACTATTTGTAACGCAAACAGAGTTTTAGGATTCACACAAAGGTAGTGGTTAAGGGATAGTGCAGGAAAGTGTGTGAATCTACATATTATTCAAATTTGTATATATATATATATATATATATATATTTATACTTCCAAAACATAGCTCTTGTTTGTGGATTTGATGACTGGATAGTGAAGGCTGAAGAACAATCAGCAGATTCCATTTAGAGAGGCAGCCCGTCCCTTATATACATATACATTAGGCTATTCATAGTGCAGTTGGGTGCAGTACATGATTAGAATATATATATATATATATATATATATATATATATATATATATATATATATATATATATATATATATATATATATATATATATATATACACACATAAATATACAGTATGTTGATTTACACTAGTTGAATTATGATCTGTAAGATCTGGACGTGTGACCAACTGCACACGTTATTCAAGATTGTGGGAAGATATTATGCATACTGAATATTTTATGATGAACAAAGACATAATACTAATGATTTAAATCTCAGGCAGTGTTATATGCATAGTTTTGTTATATAAACATTTGTTAACAAAGTAACTTCTTTGATAAATCTTTTGGTGGAAGCATATTTAATATCTTTCTCCACCATTCCAACCAGACAGCCACGAGCGGCGTTTACCAAGACGTGTGGGATGTGAACAAGCTGGGGCGAATCAGATTTGTGATGTTTCATGAACAAGACAAGATTTTACAGGCCCTAAGGGAAGGGGACTCCTACATAAGCATTATTTTCGCTACTGATTCCATGCAAATAATGTCACTTCAATTTTCAATGACAGGTAATTACTATAGTATGTATATATACTTTTTAAATTTAACCAGGCGTATTTACACTTGTCGTTTTTGAGCTAGAGACTTTACTTCGACCTGATTGGTTGATCGGATTGTGTAGTATATTTCCAAATATTTGTATAGACCATATTTTAACCCTTCCTACCCGGTCTGCCTTAGGTAAGGACAGCACGAAAGAAGGGCTGCTACCCGGTATGCCTTATCTAAGGCATGAGCTTAATAGCCTAATTAAGCTTGGTCCGAACGTCGTGCGTACGACTTATGTCAACAAACCCAAGCGTTCGTCACCGCACCTCCGAAAACAAGAAGGAGAAGACTCCTCAATGTTATTGTTCTGACGTCATGACGAAATTAGTGTCTAAAAAGCCCCCATATTGGCAACATCTCTGCAATATTGGCTCCACTGAAATCGTCATCACAACTGAACCAGTTGACTTACAGAGCTCTACTCAATGCCAAAATACAGATTGAAAACCGCACTACAATTATAGATGAGTGGGAAAGTTCTAGCAGTAAAAATAAACATAAATACGGTAGCCTAGGCCTAGACGTTTTTCAGCCATATCGCCCGGGTAGGGGCGACCGTCATTTGGTAAGACAGCCCGGGGAGGAAGGGTTAATGATCTAAATAGTCTTAAGTTTCCAAAAGCAGTTCAATCTCCTTGATGCCATGATTATATATGAAATAATGATCACTGCTAGGTGTAGGCTATGTGGTTTCAAGTGACAAGTGGATTTCGCTCTCCATCAAAAATGGATTTCACTAACTACGGTGTGATTCTGACATAATTATATACAAGCTTGACTCTATCTGTATCTCTGCCTAACATTTTGTGGACATACCTCATGGCATGGCTGAGCGATATAGCATCCTTAAACACCTGCACTAACAGAACGTATAACGTCGGCCACAGTGTAGGTTTTTTTTTATTTTTATTTTACATAGGATGAATATTTATGTTGGCCGCAATGAAAGAGTTAATGTGTTCTTTATGTAAGACGCTGTTGAACTTGCCTTTTTAGCCTCCAAACTTTCTTATGTGTGTGAGATGACCAACCCTTTCACATTGTGCTTTTTTATATTACCTTTTTCCTAGCTTGTTGGTAATGGGTGTTGTACCTTCGTTGGACCTACTGCAACAGGCTGTAGTTTCGGTGTTGCTTTAGGATACGATGCTACCTATAAATTTAAATGATTCTAAGCATTAGCATTACATGTTTTATCTGTTAACCTAACAGATGCGATGTTCATACTGGAATCTTTTACTGGGCGAATGCGACGTTCCTTCCGGAAGATGGCAGAGTAAACGCCCCAGTGCCGGTGAAATGGAACTATTATGTGATTACTATGGGTTTCAGAGGCCGTGTGGCATCGTTTTTCGGGAATAACTTATTAACAAACAGTTGGATCAGTATAATATTTTGACACAGCTTTGTTCACACAGTCCCCTAATTTTTGTCAATATAGTGCATTAACAAAAGTGTATAAATAAGCCACTTGTCCCTTAGTCATGAGGTTAAAATCGCACATTAATGTATAAGAAACGGACAGGGCTACCGTGGTTTACCTGTGAGAACCACCAAACCATTTTTGCTCCTCCATCAAACACGGTAGTTATCAGCTACCACCCAACCCTATTATCACCTTTAAATTCAAGTTACCTCAATATCAAGTATAAATATACAAAAATGCATACTGTCTGTATATTTATACTTGATATTGACAGATTACTTGAATTTAAAGGCAATAATAGGGTTGGATAGTGGCTGATAACTACCGTGTTTGATGCAGGAGCAATAATGGTTTGGTGGTTCTCACAGGTAAGCCACGGTAGCCCTGTCCGTTTCTTAGTCATTAATGTGCGACTTTAACCTCATGACTAAGGGACAAGTGGCTTATATCTACCCTTTTGGTAATGCACTATATTGACGAAAATTAGGGGACGGTGTGAAAAACGCTGTGTCAAAATATACTGATCCGACTGTTAATAAGTTATACTCGAAAAACTATGCCACACGGCCTCTGAAACCCATATAATATTAATAATAATAATAGTTCTTAAAGCTAGCGCATGCTAAGCTAGCTAAAGATAGCTCAATAAGGCCGATTAGGCGTATTTCCATTGGGGTCCTGTACTACTATCCCATCCCTTTGCTCATGAGGGATGGTAACGACTCAGTGCTTGTGAAAAATCTTTAATGCGCCGAGCGTGGGCGCGAACCCGGGCCTTCTGGGTGGAAGTCCGAGACGCTAGTCACTACACCAAGCGAGCCGCTTGGTGACATGTTTCCTTACCACCACCTCCTGTCCTCCCCTTACATGTGTTTTATCCCTACCCCCTCCACCTCCCCCTTCCTCCTTTATTCTACTTTTTCCCTCCAATTTCCCACTCAATTTCCTCTCTCCCATCTGAAATACGTCCAATCACTCTCTTCTACAGTCTCCCTACCTCCCTCATACATGCGCAGGAGACAGCTGGGACTGTCAGTGTGAATCAAGCAGGCCAAGGAAGCACACCTATGTTGGACTCCCTCATATGCATCCATCACCTCTCTTGTCACAATAATACTGGTTTTTACTGGATATTTGCTAGTTACACCTATTTTTTTATTCTTCAATGTTTACATGTTCATTATACAAATAATATATGCACATATGGAGCAGTAGTATTATTTTTTATGGTGAATATAACAAATGTGATCTGAATTGACCTTTAAAGGTTTTCCACTGGCGGACCTTTGAAAAACATGATTGACATAATCCTCGGGTTAAGTTAAGAAATTGTGATGTACTGAGAAAGCATTGCCTATTGGCAGTTTAGGTCAAGCCTGAAGGTTATTCCTTGTCTCCCACTTAAAATTAATCTAATCAATTAAATTAGCTCACAACATTATGCACTCTCATTGTAAGCATGAAAGATTTAGTATATCTGTTGTCTCTCTCTCTCTGTTTTAAAAGTTATGCCCGGCACATTGGAATTGTACCTATTTATACCCACTGTCTATACCCATTGTTAAATTTGTGTTTTTCCTACCGAATTTTGTGAGTTACGGAAAGAAATATTTCATCATATAAGCTGATTCTTGTTTCATCACGCCACTGCAGCCATATTGTGGAGTGGCTCGTAAAGTGACCTTATGGAACTGGAGGCGTTCCATGACCCCAAACTTTTTTGTTACTATATTAATCCTCTCGCGCACGCGAGGAAGCGATTGCTTCCTAAGGCACTTTAGCCCTCGCGTCTTTAAGCCTTTACGAATTCAGTAAAACCACACTAAAGACACGATCGCTTCCATTTTGGATACCGGTACAATATATCTGGTAGACTAGTCTATATGTGGGGGTATCTGGCAACCCTTCATGGCTAGATGAACGGAAACAAAGAGAAAACCTCAGCTGCCCAGAGAGTGTGTCGCCTGTCCATGGAAATTTTAAAAAACTTATTGCGACCGTAGCTGGTTAAGATTCTTTTCATTATCCAATGCAAAATGATAATGGACATGTTATAGTGGCATCTTGCTGTCTTACATCTTACATACTTACACCCCTGTAAATTTGCAGTTTAAGAAATATTAGTATTACCTATCAATGTTCTGTAGAATGTTCACCTACTTCTACACAATCTTTAAATTCAATTTATTCTGACTTGTGACACTGGTTGTCGAAAGTTAAATTTTAATATTCATTAAACTAATGCATATTTATGTTCCGAGGCTCGTCCCTTTCAACACATTCCCACTCCTATCCGGTCCAGCTCTCCAACCAAGGAAATGGCTATTGTTCTTAGTCTTTCGTCTATTCAACAAGTTAACTCTGGAACTCTCTCCCTCAATCAATCTTTCCTTAATCCTATGACTAAGACTCCTTTAAACTCTGTGTGTCCAGGCACTTTGACCCCAACATCCCTTGAATTTGGCTCTCTGTCACTCTTTTGGCTTTGGGGCAGACACTCGTCATAGGCAGCCTGCCTTTGTATCCTTCATACACATAATATATACAGTATATATATATATATATATATATATATATATATTCCTATGTATATGAAGGATACAAAAGGCAGGCTGCCTGTGACGAGTGTTTCCACCAATGTTTTATTAACCCACTGAACCCCAGCGACGACACGTTGTCGTCGGCAATGTATTTTTCTGCCAACCCCAGCAACGACAACGTTGCGTCACTGTTAATTACTCCGGTCTTATGGCACCTAGAGGGCTCCGATTTGTATGGGAACTGTGTAAGTATCCCACGCAACCATGCCGATGGTTGAAAACTCTCAAAGGTCCAACCGCGTGCGCGTGAGCGTGCAAAAACCTGTTTTTGGGTGTTTTTGCCTTCAGTTTTCCCCTCTTGTAAATCCGACTTTCGGGCGCACCGTAGGACCCCTTTTTGACCTAGGGGATCGTTTTTTTGTGGGTTTTCCTTCATTCCTAACCCATGCCTAGTGTTTTCTGGATTTTTTTTTTCAAAACCTGCCGATCCCTGGTGGTACATTTATTCTAAACTAGCTGGGGCTCAGTGGGTTAACCCAAAAATAGCGACCGTCCTCAAAAGAGGTTTTTCTGGTGCACTGCGACCGTCCTCAATAGATCCAGAGCATAACAAAACTTAGAAAACACCCCAGCGGCACTCAAAACAAAGCAATTTGTGATTAGGTGAGATGATTCCCCTCCATTACTTGCTACGACTCCTACATATTTGTCCCAACCCCCTCCCCCCGTTTTCCCCCTCCTCAATTATCATCTATTTTTCATTTTAATCCCCCTTTTATGGGGTAATTTTTAGCCCGTATTTCCCCCTCCCGGTCTCTTTAACACGGGTGAGGCAGCTAGAGATCCTTGTAACACAGAGACTTCTACTCAGATTCGACAGTGTCGCTCTACAGCTCAGAGAGGGTGGATATACGTCCCCCCAGCTCTCGCCTCATGATACGACCTTGCGGAAATAATACGTCTTTTTCTCCCCCCAAATGCTATTCATACTTCGTTTATTGCTCTTAAATGTTCCTATTAATAGCAAAATAGGCGCATATGGATAAGTAATAATTATATATATGTTACATATGACGATTTTCGTCAGAATAGAACCAAATACCTTCGCTTGGCTGGTGGGTTTAAACTACCATAGCCTCGCAGTTTGTGAGTTAACACTATATGGTATGTTTACTGTAGGTAAATGCGAGTTCTACATTGGACGTGGCCAATATCTTACTTCCTTGGATTCGCTGGCAGTTGCTAAAGGAAGTCCTCTGCTGCCTGTGCTTAGTCGCAAGTAAGTAAATCATTATTTAACTGGTATTAATTACTACATTGAAGATATTACGTATTGATCGCACCATGATCCCAGAGTAGGTCGCCACGAACATATCGTCTCCATATTTCTAGGCAGTTCCATTGATCCTGTGCTTGTTATGGGGGGGGGGGGGTTGCTTGTACAACCGCTCACAACAAATTGAATTTTTCACATTATAACATGATCGTGATACACTTCCCCATAGGACGGTAATTGAAATATCACCCAAAAATCGGGGACATTTGTAACATCAACCACCTGCCAAGCGGGCATATTTATGGAAAACGAACTTCTTTCCATGTTCTTTTCATGCATAAACAAGAGCCAGAGCGTAATATAATTATGTGTCCGTGAAAGGGCGATAATAGAGCTTTCCAATGACACCTGAATCATACTTGTACGACCACGGGTTATCCTGTAGCGATCGCGCAACTAGAGGTGAAAAACCATAACATAAGGAAATTTCCCCATTTTTTTCCTGGTCTCGCGAGGCCGTGGGTGTGGAATGCTGCAGTGGGGGGCTCAGTCGCGGCTCTGTGGTCAGGCCGAACTGTCAGAACCCGCCTATCGTCCTGCCAACGCGTGGACTCTCTCTTAGAGCCAATAATGTGCTCAAAATGCCGCCCGTCATATGACGGGTACCGCCAGATTGTCCATTGTTCTCTAGCCCGTCATATGACGGGCACCGATGGACAGGGGATATATAATAAAATTATGAATATTTATTATTCGATATGATACTATTTTTCACATTATTTTTTGTCATAACTGAAATGAGTGTTTCATAATGATACACAAATATTTGGACTTCTCTAGCTCATGGAAATTTAATTCTTCCTTATTATTACAGAGTGATGCAAGTATCAGAAGCAGGTCTGTACTGGTACTGGTTCAGGTTATATTTCCGTAACCTAACCAGCTGTCTTAACGCACCAAGGAAGTTCGCCATCAAATCTCCACTTGCCATCAGAAATCTATGGGTAGATATCAATTTATCGTAGCGATAAAATACAAACAGTTATGACATGGTGGGATTTTATTTGTATACAGTCCAAGTTGTCTAATGGCGGCTACATGGCACCGAATGTTATCCAGTAGACTTGGATTTGGCGTCCTCTCTGCCAGGTCGGTCGAGAGGATCCAGAGGGTATGGAGCATAGTGTTTCTCCAGATTGGATCTTCCTGCCTAATGTTACAGGGAACCAAATCTGGTGATGCTGTGCCAGGAGACTGCCCAATTCATTAGACATATAATATCGCTCACCATATTGCCACGCACGGGTTGCGTCTCCGCGGCAGTCTCTGGTGAGATGCTCCGAGACCACAGGATTCTGTTCATTGCCATCCATTACCTGCTTGGACGGCCTTTGGGGCATTCTTGCTTCTTGAACAAATGATCAGGTGAAGGTAATATTCCATGCTGACTTATTTACCTAAATATATACCTAAGTTTATCGTTAAGAAGATATATTATCTAATCCTTACAATTATAGTATGTGATACTTAATTTATATATAATGAAGGGACTATACAATTAATTATATTCATGTTATTTTAATGAAACTAAAAGGGATTCTTATGTACTGAGTAATGTTGGCTATTCAGATTCCTCTGTGGTGGAGGGGTAAGAACTTTCCACCACGGCATTTTCGTGCGAGGCATAAGAGACGCCTGAAAGGGGCTAATGCTTCTTGATCCGGGTTGACTACTTACGACAATACATTATAACTTGTTCTTCAGAAGTTTTAAGTCCCCATTACAACCTATCTGTAAGATCGCTATTCAGCGATTGACTTGCTTCGACTTCGGTCTTAGGGCACAATAACTATTGATCAAACTAAAGAAACTATGCTTAAAAAGGTGCGTCCTTATTTCTTATAATAGATATTATGCGCAATGGTTAGCATGCTTTCAACGAGGTTATATTTATAATGATAATACAGTTTCCTTATAACAGAAATATTACCAAATGGCGAGGCTTGATTATCCTTTCCTATCTAATACTCCAGCTGAGTTTCACTAACACAATCCTACTAGTTAAGCCCGCATAGGTTACGGGTATTTTTATGTTGCTGCCTATTCTTCGGTTCGAGCTAGATCATCTTTGAAGTCTACTCGACTGATTCACCAACTATAGGTTTCAGAGGCCGTGTTACACAGTTTTTCGGGAATAACTTATTAACAAACAGTTGGATCAGTATGATATTTTGCCACAGCTTGTTTCACACTGTCCCCCAATTTTCGTTAATATTGTGCATTACCAAAAGTGGAGAATTAAGCCACTTGTCCATGTGTCATGAGGTTAAAGTCGCACCTGAATGACTAGGAATCGGACAAGGCTACCTTGGCGTACCTGTGAAAACTACCAAACCATTATTGCTCCTCCATGAAACAAGGTAGTTTATCACCCACCACCCAAGTGACCCAACCCTAATAATTGTATCGCCTATACATTCAAGTTATCTGTCACTATCAAATATAAATATACAAAATATATGTATTGGTGTATATTTATATTTGATAGTGACAGATAACTTGAATGTATAGGCGATATTGGGTGGTGGGTGATAACTACCGTGTTTAACGGAAGAGTAATAATGGTTTGGTAGTTTTCACAGGTACGCCACAGCCTTTTCCGATTCCTAAAACGCAAATATTTTGCATATTCCTGGCAATACTACAATGATTGTTTAGCTTAGGATATCTCTCTTGGAGACATAGGACCCAAGCATATACACAATTCTTACTATTAAGCTATTTTTAATGACCATACGATTTATCAGAAATTGAATCTATTTCTCTCCCCAGGGTATGTTTGTGGTGCTGGCTGGTGGAGGGATGGTCAGTGTCCTTGTGTTCTTCATGGAGCTCATCAGTTTCAGAGTCATTACTATCAACACTGAATAACCATAAAAGTAACTTATGTATCTGTCAACTTATTATAACTAAAACCGAATTGTTGTCAAATATAGTACTATCAAATGAAAGAACCTATTTTCCTACACAATTAATTTAACCTAACTATCCAACTGATCTTCATTAATCCTAGCACTCACCTACCATAGTATATCGTACCCACTAAGCCAAACACAATTAGTGCTTATGGTTTACTATTCTGCTGTATTATATACGACACCTATTGATTTCATATCTAAATAATTTCGAACCCGTAAATGAAAGCAACAGATACTGTGATTGAAAGTTTTCATTAGCATTTTATTATATTTGTCTTATTTATATTTTATTAAAACAAATGAAGGTGGTCGAGAAGGCATGATAATGAATATTATTGTTGAGTTTAGGAAATCTCTCGTGGAGACCTAAGAATATATATACAGTATATATATATTATTTTGTAGGATATAGTATGATCACGCAAAATATAATTTTCAATAAAGTAGATGTGCCGTTTTGCCCAAAATCAAAACGGCATACCCAACTCTGCGATGGGTTACCATCATCAATCACAATCATCACTACAACTGCCACAATCATCAAGACTACTGTCATCATCACCATTACTATGATCATCATCACTACTACAATTACAATCATCACTACTACTCTCACCATCATCACTACTACTGTCACCATTGTCACTACTATCATCATTGATACTACAACTATCAACCATCATTACTACTATCATCACCACCATATTACAATCATCATTACTACTGTCACCGTCATCACTACTACTGCCATCATCACCATTACTATGATCATCATCACAACTATTGTCATCATCACTACAACTTTCACCATCATCACAACTATTGTCATCATCACTACAACTTTCACCATCATCACTAATACTCACACCATAGTCACTACCATCATCACTACTGTCATTATTATCACTACAACTATCATCATTACTTGTCACCATCATCACTACTATTATGACCATCATCACTACTAAAACTAGGTACTGTCACCATCATATTTACTACTGTCACCATCATATCTACTACTGTCATCATCATCACTACAATCTTCATCATCAATACAATCAACTACAACCATCACCACTACTATTATCACCATCATCACTACTATCACCATCAATCCCACTATTACTACCATCACTTCTAATGCCAACTAAACTAACATAACCTAGCAAATGCGTAGCGAGATGTTTTCGCCCCCAGAATGAATGCGTTCTTAGTGTGTGAACCCCTTCGGTGCTCACACACTAAGAACGCCATCATTGCTGGGGGGGGGGGGGGGGGGGGACCATATTTTGGACTTAAAATCATAACTATTGCATACATTCAAAAAATCTTTTTTGACCGACCGTCGCATTCACACACCGAATGTTCGTTAGAAGTTTGTGTGAAAATCTGTCGAACGGTCTAGGAGTTTTCGGAAAGACAGACATACGTCTCACTATTATCATCACATCTGAGACATGTGTATGATGTGTGGCTTTCTGTGATGTGTGTCACACACACACAGGGAATAGGTACAGAGTGGGCGGTGGGGGTCCTGAAGGGGGGGGGGGCCAAGACCATTTTTAGGACCTAAGATCATAACTATTGCACAAATTCAACAAATATTGTTTTAATTACCGTCGAATTCACGCACCGAAGGTTCATGTGAAGTTTGGCGAAAATCCGTCACACGGTCTAGGAGGAGTTCTCGGACAGACAGACATTTTAGTTAGTATGTACCACTATACGGGGGGGCGATACCACTCTGCTTACGCAGAGTTGATAAATATTACTGTACTGTATACAACATACAACAGGTCAGGTGAAGTTATTGAGAGATAAGCATTTACAAAGGCACCTCGTATCTACTTTTCGAAGGGTGTTGGAGAGAGACGAAGCTGTTGGAGTGGCTTTTGTTATGTGTGATATTAGTCTGTATACATTGTAGAGTCGTCCCCCGACTGGGTGCGAGCATGTGAAACATGTAGGACGTACTACCACACCCACTAAATATGTCCGCTTGGCTGGGATCAAACCCAGGTCAAACAAATTCACACCTGAGCGTGTTGCCCAGTCGACCACCGCTCATGAACAATATATTCATGGTGAGTTGCGCGCAGTATCATTGTCGGTGACAGTAGTAGTGGTGAGCGACGACCCAGCCTTCCTCGCCACCTTCTTCGAGTGGTCTCTCAAGGGTTGCCTGCTGCGGTGGTCTACGAGGCTGTCAAGCCTCGAGGCCCCTCGTCCTCACCCGCTTCCCCCAAATCCGCAACTCCCTCGCCATGACCAACACCATGTTACTTTACCTTTCTTGAATTAATATTTTCAGGTGTGATATGGAAGACTGTGATGGGAGCGGCATGCCGATCAGTCAGGATGCATAACCTAGTTGCTCTCACTACAATTTGATTTATATTTCTTTGTCAATGGATTTGCTTTTATAGAGTAACGGTATTGATGCTACTGCTTCATTAAGAGGTCTTTCCTCTTGTTTTCTGTCTACCTCTTTATCTAGCTCCAACTTGTGTATGTCCCTACACTTAATTCAATCTACTGTGAACGCTTCGTATTTTATCTTTACATGCTGTAGTCCATGAGCCAAGACCCGAATTTTGGGATATCGGTACCACCCGGGGTGACTAATTCTCTTAGGTGTTTTTAGCTTGCTACATGTCTCTAGTTTATGTTTTGATATGATAGCCCTTGCACATTGGTAGCTTAATGGTCGTTATCACTTCTTGAATAGACATACCCTACCGAAAATTCCGAAATTTTTTAAAATGTCAAATTTGGGGACAGGAATGCCTAAATGTCAACAAAATGCATATAGTAATTGTCACATTTAATACAAGTCCTGTAAATACACACTAAGCATGCCATGGGCTTGTACATACTATTATGGCAAATTACTACTTCCTAAATATCATCTACGTCAGACTCGGAATCTGACTGTTGTGCCACCGGCTCTTCTTCAATAGCCTTGTTCTGACATGTCTGTAACCTGCACATGTCCGTGCATTTTAGACCATTGCTGAGGCAAGTACACTTAGGGAGTTCGCATGACCGCACACACTTGCAAGACAGTAGCTGCATAACAGCATCTGGTGCTGGTGAGCCTCGCATCCAGTTGACGGCAAGCTTACCGTCCTCATCTGTCATCCAACCGCAGTCTGTTGGGTTCGCAACAAATGGCTGGCTCTGAAGACTTCTCCTCCAGATTGCAGCCTGGTAGTTTGCACGCAGTGCATGCATGAAGAGGCAGTCCTCACAAGGAGGGAGTTGACTTGACTCTACCTCTCCACGTCTTGCACAGAACAGCTCATACCGAAGCTTGTTTACCTTAGTTGTGTGGGTAGATGGTAGGTACATGTGGCAGGTGATTTCCTGTAGCTTCTCAAAGAGTTCAGGAGACACTTCCCATGAGCGTCCAAGTTCGTGAAAAGCATGCTGGTATGTCTTGTCCATCTTCACCTGCTTGAGTGTCGTCATCTTCCCTCGGCCAGCGAATGCACTGACGGTATCACAGCCTGTAAAGGCATGCATACCAATCAATGAATCACACACGCTGCCTCCCAGTGTGCGGCTCAGTGTGGTGATATCCAGGAATCTTGTCCGGTTCTTCGTCCCGCACTTCTGGAACAGATGGGATGGGATCTTGTGGCACATGCCAAGACACAACACCATGACGTCTGTATCTTCTGCAGTGATGATGACAGACTTGTTC